>CAJQUW010013061.1:0-56469 GCA_907163375.1 Prostheceraeus crozeri
TCCGATTGACTTGAAACTCACCCTACCGATGCAGAATTTCACGCTGAATCCGAATCTGACCTCCGTTTTCTCATCCGATGCTTCGTTTGGACGCTACACACCAAAACGTCCCAAATTCTAACTCTGTCGTTTTTCGAAAAATGTTGAAAATTTTTTCTCACCGATTGACTTGAAACTCACCCTACCGATGCAGAATTTCACGCTGAATACGAATCCGACCTCCGTTTTCTCATCCGACCACTCCTTCCACTCGAAACAACCCATTTTACAACCCAACATTCAGCAGATTGCACCAAAAACATCACACACTATAGCCTCAAGACTAATCCTGGCGGTCGCCCACGTCAACCTAGACGGTCGCCCACGTCAACCAGGCGGTCGGACCAACTCACCCGAGTCTCACACTCTGTCGTTGCAGAGGGGGGGGCGTCAGCGAACATGTTGTGAACGTGAACCCACCTGGCCGGCACACCACGACAGACCACAACCTCTGTCGTTCCAGAGGGGGGGGACTCAGACACGAAGCACCACGGCGGCCGACCACGACACTCTGCCGTGCCAGAGGGGGGGGACGTCAGCGATGGCGGCCATCTTGCGCGGTCCAGAAGTGGAGTTTTGCTTACTACTTACCCATGTGGCACATAGGTGACGCTGTCACTAACTGTGCTTCCATGACTTGGCTGAATTGATTCATACTTATTCATTGTAAGAGTGCATGCGCGCATACGATTCGATGTTCTGTTAGCACTTGAAATAATGTTAAGCGCATGGATTACGTACTCCTTTTAACCATTTTCAACAGCAACTTACTGTAGTAATTCGATCTTCGGTATAATTTCCTCTTTAAAATCATAGCACCTTTACAAGTAGCTCTAATTTTAACATGCCAGCAAGAGATCATTGAGCCGAAAATTCAAAGAAGCTGTTTTTTAAGAAAGGGACTAGGACGTTTACACAGTTCTAATTGACATATGCATATTTATTGACTTACCAGAGATATTCTTTTGCCTTTTTACCGATGCTTAGGTTTAGGTCGTCTGTTGTCAGATAGCACGCATGGTTTGCATTCGGTGTCGTCATTCTTCAATGCATTGCAAATTTTAAATCTTTATTTTACATATGGTTCCATTAATATTTTGTTCCTATCAAATGTTTGCATTCCCTGTGCATGGTTTGATGATTAAACAACTTACTTTTCAAAATTAGAATATTCGCGCTGGAGATTTTCTGCGAAAATCGCATTTATTTTCAGATAGATGCAGAAAGTCTCGTAATTGTTCTAGTTTACAGCCTCCTTTTGCACGCACTAGTCGTTTTAGCAACTCTTTTATAAAATTTGCACGTCCTCTGTAGCTACATGTTCACCTTTTATCTATTATTTTTTTTCATGTACCATATTGTCACGAGTTCAACGAATTGTCCTCATTGTGAACCAATAAAGATGCTTTGACTTTGACTTAACTTGATTCCAAGACTCGGAGTTGATGAAGCTTCGGGCTGAGAAAATCGTTCTCCAAAATGCGGGGGAACCTTATCCCATTGTCCTACCTTTCAGGAGCATTGTTGTATTTCATGTTAAGATATCCTTTCTGACGGCTTCAAACAGTGTTCATCTCGTAAATGCCGGTACGTGGAACACAGTCATAGTCTACACAATCGCAATTTTAATAGTGCTCTTGCTGAACACATGCAACAGAAACATGATAGAAGGCAGATGGACATTGAAGATTTTGACTTTTCCATGTTAGAAAAGTGCCTTGACTCACTTGAGACTCGCTTAGAGGAGGTTAGACATATTAAACATCTTTCTCCTAGCATCAATCGCAAGTTAGAAATGACGAACTTCTGAACACTGAATATTGTTCATTGATATTTATATAAAAGCAGGCATCATTTGGCTCATTTTATCGCTAATTCCCCAGAAGACGGGCAAGCGCTCGAAACGTCGAGACGTGCATATGTCGTTTTTACTAACAAACCTGCTAAAATAAAGGAGTGGACATTCACGTACTGGTTTACATTTTTTCATTTCGCAATGAAAGGCCTCCTGTTGACAGCAATTCTGTTAGCGTTCATTTCCCATTGTAGGTTCCTACCGACGATCATGATAGTGATGATAGTGATGATGACGATGAAGACTACGCTCCCCTAAGCAAGCGTTTGTTTAAGAGCACAGATGAGCTAAAAGTAGGTCCCTCCACCTCCCTGTCAGAGGAGCTGCAAAGCAAGGTTGAAAAGGATATGGCTGTTTTTGAGTTTCACTCAGACGAAGACTTCAATATTTCTCAGGAAGACGATTCAAGTCCAAGACACGAGATTTTATCGAGGATAGACCGGGGAATATTGCTTTTGGGTAAGTGAACGTTTGTGGACGAGTGTTTGTGGGGCCGAACGTTCGAGGATATATTTTCAGCAAGCAGAATTTATGAAAGACCACACTAACAATTTCGTAGGAAGCAAGAGTAATGGTCAAAAGACCGTTCCAGGACAGGACACCCATAAAAATAAAAAAAATTGGTATCTTTAAAAACGACATAAATTCATGAATTTAGTCCCTTTTTCAGGTTTTTAAGACCTAAATACATGAATTTAGTCCATTCAAAAAAGTACCATTTTTTCAAAAAATGGCATTTTTAAAAACAACATAAATTCATGAATTTGAACCCTTTTTCAGGTTATGAAGACCTAAATTCATAAATTTGGGCGTTTTTAAAAATACCCAGTTTTTCAAATTTTTTAAAATCTCAAATTTGAGAATTGCAATTTTCACCCTTAAAATCATGACCGTTCCAGGACACCGAAAATCATAAAAGTTGAGAATTTCAAAATTTGAGAATTACAATCGGGCGAAGCCCTAGAACCTTCGGTTCGATTTTCATTGCTCAAATCATGACCGTTCCAGGACACCGAAAATCATAAAAGTTAAGAATCTCAAATTTGAGAATTACAATCGGGCGAAGCCCTAGAACCTTCGGTTCGATTTTCATTGCTTAAATCATGACCGTTCTAGGACACCGAAAATCATAAAAGTTAAGAATCTCAAATTTGAGAATTTCAAATTCATGAATTTTATCCATCTTTCAGGTTTTTAAAATATATCATGTGACTAAAAATATTTCTTCAAAAATGGAAGAAACAAAAGTGGAAGAAACAAAAATGGAAGGAACAAAAGTGGAAGGAACAAAAGTGGAAGGAACCGCAAGAATATATCCTTCGTTATCTCAATTAAACTTTTACGGAGCAGCGTGACTTCTTTCTTTCTTTCTCTCTCTCTCTCTCTCGATCCTGTCTGTTACAGGAATATTGTATTCACAATGACATGCATTCTTTAAAACAATTGCTTGTCTTCAATGAGAATAATTCCCATATGCTTTTAATAGAATGACCTTGAACGCAAATGGAAAAATACACCAACTATCGAACCATGTCGACAGCCATATCGACAAACTTTCTGACATCGGCGCGACAGTTGGTGTATTTTTCCATTCAAGCAATGTCGCATGAATGATTGTTATTGAAACCAAAATGAAGAGAAATGCTCATTCATTTCTCTTCTCTCTCATATGTCTATTGTGTTTAGATTGTATTTGTTCTTTTGTTCTCATAGTGTGAATGAGATTTCAGAACTCGCATTATGCGCTATTGTCTGTGATTTCCTTCACCCCTATCAGCTGAAACAATTTTAGCAGCTGCTACACGCTAATTCTTTTGAGAAAGTTCTGAAATAGATTTTATTCCATTTAAAATGAGAAACATTAGAGACATTCTAAAAATATACGGCGAACAAAATCACATTAAATTTCGATTTAAATGAGATTGCTAAGCAATTGGGAATAAAGAATTTTCACATATTGATGAGTAATGAATTACTATTGATAAAAGATGTACGAAACACTAACTCTATTAATACAATGCAACAATGTAACGTTTAAATTTAGATTAAATTAAATCATTTCAAAATTGAATAAGTAGTAAAGAAAGACATCATTAGAGACCAGTTTTAAATCAATACCCCCCCTTCTGACTAAGTAGTAAGGAAAGTCATCATTATAAAAATGTTTTAAATCAATACCCCCTTCTGACTAAGTAGTAAGGAAAGACATCATTAGAGAACAGTTTTAAATCAATACCCCCCCCTCTGACTTCTAGGGGTCCCTTAAGAAATTTTTTTATTATAAAATGAGCAACATAAATGAGTTTTTGAAATTATATGGAACACAGACAACAACGAATTTCGATTTAAATAAGATTGCTAATCAATTGGGAATAAAGAATTTTCACATATTGATGAGGGATGAATTACAATTCCTAAAAAATAGGCCAACAGGAACCTTCAGTTCACGGAACAAAGTTCCATCAATAACTGTAAATTTCATAACAAATCTTCATACGTCAGATGAAAAAGGTGTACATTGGTCAGCAGGCGTTAAAAATCATCAGCAGAACTATTATTTTGATTCATACGGTTTGCCACCTACAAATGAAGTAAAAGAATTACTTGGAACGGGAACATACAATACGTTTCAAATTCAAACACCAGGCACTACCTATTGTGGACAATTATGTTTATACGTTTTGTACAAATTACAAAAAGGAGTACCATTTCTAGATATTATGTTAGAGTTAAACAATCTATAACTCAAGCGAAGCTAGCTAAAGCGCCACCTAAAGGTTAAAGCTCTGTTTTCTGTAATTCATTTTGATAAAAACGACCTCTGATATCTTCATCATCTAAATCTTTAATTTCATAAGTAATCGGATAACTTTGATTTATTTTGCAAACTTCAAATATTTCTTTAGTCCAATAGCCAACAAAGCCTTTTTCAAATTTGTTCTTATATTTAAATATTCTAACTCTATCTCCAATTTTAAATTTCGGCTTAAGTTTCTGCAAATTCGGATTACTCTCATTCAAATTATTATTCTCGAATATTTTTTTTCTTATCAAATCAGGGTCGACAGAAGCATTCTTTGGAGTTTCTTCAATACCAGAATGAACTTTATTATTGTACTCATCTACAATTCCTGGTAATATTTTTAACCATTTCTGATTTCTTTGCTCAGTAAATTTCTTGAATAATTTATTTTTTAACGTCCGATTGAATCTTTCTATCACTACGGCCTTCCCTGCATTTTCAGTTGAATAAACAGTTTCAAATAATGGTTGAACGTTTCGGTTATAAAATTCCGACCCTTTATCAACAAACAATTTTTTTGGCTTTCTCTTACTTTCTTTAAAGATTTCTTCAAACGCATATTTAACTGATAGACCACTTTTATTTTTTAAAGGTTTTACCCAAGCGTATCGTGTATATAAATCTATAACGGTCAATGCGTATTTGTAGTCCCTTTCATTCGGCATATGAATAAGATCAGCACTCCAAATATCATCTTTATTAAATACTTTTACTTTCAATAGATATTTTGGCTTTCTGTATTCCCTATGAATTTCAGACGCGTAGGTTCGAGCGTTGCTCTCAGAGTTATTAGTTCGAGCGTTGCTCTCAGAGTTATTAGTTCGAGCGTTGCTCTCAGACAGCTTAGCTGTCGTTTCATTTAAACCCTGACCGAATAATATTTTAGCTTGTAAAGCTTTCTTAACAAACATTCTTTCAATTTTTTCTCTAAATGTAGGATTTTGAATACTATCTAATTCTTGTATCATCTTCTTATCAGCTGCATGTCGAGAACTTAGATCATGATTTCGATAAGCTAAATCATGCCTGTAAGCTGCGGCATCTACTCTATTTATTGGTTCTTCACCTGGTTTCGGATTATTATTCTCATCTAGTCTTATATCTAATCGAGTTCCTGGACCAGTATATGAATGACCAGGAAGATGTTTTTCTTTCGAATATTTACTCCAAATAAATCCAGGAAAGTTTTCTAATGTTTTTTGTATGTCACCACCGTAGGTAGTAGCCAAACTTTGTTTGTTGTCGTTACCTTCATAAATTTTACAATTTGAGTTTTTATTTTTGTTTAATAGATAATTCAATAAATCTAAATTAGAAATTTTTAATTTAGTTAAATTTTCGGAATTTGTAGAATTCATTTTAAAAGATAAAAAAATTAAAAAGATAAAATAAATGTTTTACCTTATCATACTAGGACTTAGATATATTCCAGAACCATCTTTAGTTTCTTTAATTTCAATTAAATCATCAACATTGTGGAGAATATTTTTAAGAACTCGTTTTCCTTCATCAACTAATTTTAATTTACTAATAAAATTATCTATTACTCCTTTTCCTTCGGGCGAAGCCCTGGAAGACATCTCCGTTGACCCATGAACCGATGTCCCTTCACCCCTAGCAACTTTCTCTAACTCTCTGTTATGACGTTTTTGTTCTTCTAATGCTGCCTTCTCTGATTTATTTTTATTTACTGCTTGGACAATACCAGCTGTCCCACCTGCAACACTTCCTGCTGCTGCTATGCCACCTGTTATTAGAGGAATTAATGGGAGAATCCCGCCATTCTTTTCTTCTTGTAATTGAATATTCTCTATCATTGGTTTACTTATGTAATACTTTTTTTATTAATAGTAATAGTTTTAGGGGTATTTTTGTCAACAATATTACGTAATTTTAATTCAACAGTTTTATTATTAATATTACTTTTCGCTTGCGACATTTTTAATAAAAAAATTTTAAGTTATCAAAAATTTAAATCTATTCTAGTTATGAAAAATTTTAAGTTATCAAAATTTTTAATCTATTCTAGTTACCAAAAATTTTAAGTTACCAAAATTTTTAATCTATTCTAGTTACCAAAAATTTTAAGTTACCAAAATTTTTAATCTATTCTAGTTATGAAAAATTTTTAAGTTAAGAATTTTTAATCTATTCTAGTTATGAAAAAAATTTTATTACTAATTACTAAAAAATTTTAAGTTAACAAAAAAAATTAAATTAATTAAACGACGAAGTCTTGGGCTTTAGCCTATCGGACCAAAGGTCCTAAGGTTACTAACCGATCCTAGTCATCTTCCTATTAAGAATTTCAATAGAATATTTTACATCTTCTAGCAATAAACCATAAGCCATCAATGAAGTTGTGGAATCTTTCTTTTCAATATTAATTGTTACATCACAACCATTTTTAATAATATCTTCAGATTGTGCACTTAAATCGAAACAAAAAATTGGATATAAATGTCTCCAATCTCCAGGAGTTAATTGTGGTTCAACTCCAAATTCTATACAAAGATTTCTATAAGCATCATATCCTTCCATAAATTGATTATTGGTATCATCGAATCTTAATGGATCAATTGGATATCGAGTTTGATTTAATGAAACTTGTAAACTTCGAATTGCATTAATATGAAAAATATTATTGTTCTTATCAAAACTTGGAGAATTATTTCTTTGAAATGTTAGTAATAAATATCTTGGTGTATTCGCAGTTCTAGTAAAATGCCAGTTAAATCTTTGTTCGGAAAAAGTTACTGAACTAGCAGTTCTCTTTAGAAAATTAACTGGAATTGGTTTGTTAGTATTTAATCTTTTAGCAATAGCTGTTTCAATCTCTAAACTAGGAGTAATATGCTTAATCCACCATTCAAGTCTATCAATTTTTAAATATGCTTTTTTTCCAGTCTTACCAAAAAAGATTAATTCATTATTTGCTGTACGATGAATTATTAATTTAAATTTTAACTGATATGATATTTTAACATAATCTAAATATCCGAATAATGGAGACAATGACCAATTTACTGTTTGCTTACTTTTCTTGTTAAATTCACGTCTTTCTTTATATGCATCATTATTTGTTTTATTTAAATGTTTTGCAATATTTTCTACATCTTTCGCAATTCCTGCGGCATCTGTTCCAGCGTGAGTTAAATCCTCAATAATTATGCCATCATTAGTATCAGGAAACCAACCTTCGATTTCATGCTTTTTATTATTTTCACCAATTATTACAAATCTAAGCATTGTATCAATTACACCTGGAGAATCACTTATTGTTTCTATATTTTGAGTTGCAACATCTAAACGCATTTGTGTAAATAATCTTGGAAAGAAATTATTCTCTAGTGTAATATTATCGGTATCTGGTAATGGTGTTGTAAAATTAGCATCAGAATATAGAGAATATTCACAGTGTAAAAATGAATCAGGTAAATATAAATAACTCTGCTGATTATCAACTTCAAAGATTAAATCTCCTCCAGTATTTACTCTACTGGAAGATCCGGGATTCATAGCAATTCTTATATAGTCATTCTTTTTTTATTATAACTGACGAACGGAGGATCGTCTAATCTAAATTTATTTTCGATAAGCGAAGACATTTTTATAAAAAATAATTTGACTTTTTGTTTTTCTCACAGATAGAAAAAAAATTTTTACTAAAATATAATTTTTAGAATTTTGCTAGACCAGCTCCGCTACAGCTTTGCTGGTTAGACCGAAGGTTGCTGCTCACGCCATTACCTCTTATTTCTTCAATTGTTTTTTTATTATTTTTATTTTCAATATGTTTACTATCACCATCAACAGCTATGTTAGCAATTTTATTTTTTGTTTCCTCTAAAAGTTTTTTAATTTTTTTAGTTCTTCGGAATCATTCCTAAGTTTACGAATAGCTTCTAGTTGTTTTAATTCGTTTTGTGATTTAACAGCATTTGATATTGCACTAGCTGTACTACCTATAGCAGCTGCTCCTTTTGCAGCAGATGTAATCAAATCTTTATTATTTTTAATTAAGTTAACGATACTACCAATACCAGAAAAGATGCCATCCCCTTCTTTTTGAACGGTTTCTCTATTATCATAATGATAAACAGGATTCATACGTGGTTCATGAGCAATTTTTTGATTTGAAGCAAAATGTTTAAGATTGTGTTTATAAATTATAGGCATTTTTTAGGATTAAATTTGACTTTTAGGAAAAACATAAATACGGGCGAAGCGCGAAGCCCTGGAAGACATCTCCGTTGACCCATGAACCGATGTCCATTATAAAAAAATGTTTATTTTTTATTCTTAACTTTTACAGATTGCGTTTTTGGTTTAACTTTATCAGGAACCAAACCTGCATCAATCATTCTTTTTATTCTATGATTTTCTTTCATAATATTTCTTTCTTTTATTAACTCTTCTAATTGTTTAATTCTTTTAAAATTATTAGCTCTAATTTTATCCATTTTTAAAATTATATACTTTTATATTTTTAAATTTTTTTAAAAAATTATATTTTTAAATTTTTTTAAAAATTATATTTATACTTTTATATTTTTAAAATTATATTTATATTTTTTATGATTCTTATTTTTTGTAGGTAAAAAATATTTAAGTTAATATTTACAATACTCGTTTAAGATTTACGTTTGTGAATGGACAACAACTTCGAGATAACTTTATTAATTGACTGTTGCACTTTATCTATTGCGTCAAGTAGCGTGTGATGTACTTTAATTTCTTTTCTATTAACTTGCATTTTCTGCTGATTAATCTTCAATGCCGTTTTAAGAGCATTCAATTTAACTTTAAGAACATCTAATTGTCTTTTAACAGAATCTAACTGTTCTTTATTTTCTTTAGAGTTTTCTTGTAAATTTTTCTTTAATTCATTTTCTAAATTGATTTTAAGAGTTTTCATTTTATCAACTCTTTGATTAAGTGAGTTTACTTCATTTATTATTCTATTCATCTTTTTCATTTGATGAGTAATTTTAGAACTTAATTCATCAACACTTTTTTGGAATGTAGTTTGTAACTGCTTTAAATTTTTTTTAATTCTTTCAGGTAGTTTTTCTATTTCATCTTCTAATTGTTCTTTCAATAGTTGTATCTGATGTTTATTTTTAATTACAGCAGATTTTAAATTTAAAGAAAGTAATATTAAAATTTTTGATTGTTCTGAAATCTTTTTAAAAAGTTTTGCTATATCTGCTTCTAGCTCTCTATCCTTTTTATCAAGTTTTGATTATTTTTCGTTTAATGATTTGTCATTAAGTTTAAGCAACTTTAATTCGTTCATCAGTGGAACCATAACATCGTTTATATATTTTTCCTTTAAGTCATTGATTTGTGTATCAACATATTGTTTATTTGTTAACTCTGTATTTTGTTGCGGAAGAATAGAAAGATGCAATGGACCAGATAAAACGTCTCCAGTTTTCATGATATAATTTTCTATTTCTGATTCACGATTATTCGGGATATATGCACCTCCACCAACATTTGGTAACATCATTTTTTAACAATAAAAAAGGAAATTTGTTTCTAATAAAAATAAAAATGGAAATGACTGAAATTTGTCAAGTTTGTGGAGTAGATTTTTTAAACCCAACTATGTTGTTTACTCATATGAAAAATACATCATGTGGGAAAATTAATCGAAGTAACTTTTATAAAAAACAGTATGATGGTATTCAATCTAATAATAATCAACTGGAACAACCATTACAAAAATTAAAACATTTATTTATTTCAGATCAGGGGCAAAATCTTTATACCGCTAGAAAAAATACACCTAGAAAAAATACACCTAGGCAAAATAATAATAATCCTTTTACTCAAAATAATCATTTAGATACAAAAAATAATCCTTTTACTCAAAATAATCATGTAAATCCAAATAATCCCCTTACTCAAAATAATCATGTAAATCCAAATAATCATGTAAATCCAAATAATCCCCTTACTCAAAATAATCATGTAAATCCAAATAATAAATCTGTGAAAGGGGATACGAAAAAATGTTCTGGTTGTAATAAAAATATAACGTCCAAAAATTTTGCACGTCATTTAAAAATATGTGAACAAATAGAAGAGGTTAAAAAAGAAAAAAAAGATAAAATGAAAGATCAGTTATGTCGTAATTGTAATAAATATTTTACAATTCAAGGAATTACTAATTATAATTCTTGTATAAGTTCTACAAGACAATGTACAAGTTGTCAAAATACTAAACCTAAGACAGAGTTTTATGATAGTAAATATAAGTGTAAGGATTGTTTAAAGGAAAAAGTAAAATGTAGAGGTTGTCAAAAAATTATATTAAAGAAAAATTTTCCAAGACATGTAACACTATGTCCAAAACTTAATGAAGATTTAAATCAAAATATTCCAAATCAAAATATTCCAAATCAAAATATTCCAAATCTTCATCAACGTATAAATACTTTTTATTAGTATTTCTATTAAAATAGTCTTATATATTAAAATAGTCTTATATATTAAAATAGTTGTATTTCTACTAAAATAGTTGTATTTCTACTAAAATAGTTGTATTTCTACTAAAATAATCTTATATATAGTAAAATATTATTTTTTTATAAAGAATAAAAATATTATTTTATTAAAATATTCTTAAGCATTCCGGAAGAGAGGAGAGGTATAAAAATACTTCTTTTGAGTATAGGAACAAAAATTCCGACACATTCCGGAGGTTCTACAGAGGTTAAAAACACTCATTAGAGTGTAAGAATGCTAGTCCGGAATCAACAAATAATAACTCCTAAATTTTTTAATTAAAAAATAATAAATTAATAAAAGCGAAAATTTGGAAGATTTATATTCACCGGTTATAATTAAAAGTAATAAAAGTGATAAAAGTAATAAAAGTAATCTAAGTCGTCATAAATCTCTTAATGCAATAAATGAAATGATAAATAATTATATAAGTAACACTGAGTTTCAAGATACACTAACTCCTCAAGATCCTAATCTAAATGATATTAATAATATTGTAGATAATCCTAGATATAATCCTAGATATAATAATATAGGTAATAATATATATAATAATATAGATAAAAATATAGATAAAAATACATATAATAATATAGATAAAAAAATATATAATAAAAGATATTTAGAAACACTACCATTCATCTACTATTCATCTCTTAATAAAAAAATACCACAATCAGATCTTACACGTCTTTGGAATTTTTTAAAATTTCATTGTATAAAAATATTGTTAGCATGTATTTTAATATTTTTTATTTATCATCTTGTTATATGTATTGGAAATCAATGGGGTTACTTTCTAACAGAGGAACAAAAGAGAATAATTTTTTATAACCAAGAAAAAAAAAACTTTTAAAGGATGGAAGACTGAGGAGGATAAGATTAAGGATAAAACTAATAATAAACAAGGTAAAATGCATCAAGAAAATTTACATTTCATTGTTTACGGTAAAACTGGAAGTGGTAAGACTACGTTTATTAAAAAATATATAAACGAACATTATAAGGATGAAACAAAAGTACATATTTTTTGTATGCATACTTCTGAATGGCCAACTTTTACAAACGTCTATAATGCTAAACAATTAGATGAGTTACAAGATATGGAAAGTTTTGCTGGTACACCTGAAAATAAATCTTTATTAATTTTAGATGATGTTGCAAGTTTATCAAAACAAAAAAATATGTCTGAAATATTTACAAAAGGAAGACATCAAAATATTGAAATAGTTGTATTAGCTCATAAAGCTTGTGATGTAGATAATAAGATTAGAGAAAACATTCAAACATTTTTTACAACTACACAAAATAATGCAGCATTCTTTAATGATATTAATAAAAATTATAAAATGAATATGCCTTTATCATATTATACACAACATAAATATGGAATAATACGTGTTGACACCATAAGTGGACATATGCAAGTATATGATAAAGATTTAAATATATTAGTAGATACCGAACATGAAATCTATAATAACTCTCAAGATTTTGATATTAGAATGTATGCAAATACAAAACATTTATCAAATCAAGTTATAGAACAAATAATTATCTTTTTAGAATCCGAAGCAAAAGTACCACTAAAAATTATTCCTGATACATTTTATTTTTATTTTGATCATTATTTAAATGCAAAATTTGGTATACCAATACCAAAAAGATTACAAGATAATGAAACATTAAACTATTTAAAAATTGCAATAAATGATGTTAGAAACGCTTTAAGAAAAGCAACACCAATAATATGTGATGTTAAATCTACATTTTCTGATGCCAAATCTACATTTGTTGAAGCCAAAAAAGCTTTTAATGATATAAAACCATTAATAAATGGTGTTAGTGAAATACTTAATAATTAAACAAATTTATCATAATTAAACAAATTTATCATAATCGAACCGAAGGTTCTAGGGCTTCGCCCGATTGCAGATATATATATTTATAATATTTTCCACTATATATATTTATAATATTTTCCATTATATATATTTTAGATTTTTTTTCTCTAAAAAACTAAAACACAAATTTTTTCTTTAAAAAATAAAAAAATGAAAAAATTTTATTGTGTCTTATGTGAAAAAAAAATTACAAACAAAAAGAAGTTATCAATCTCATCTACAAAGTAAAATGCATTTACAAAATGTAGAACGAGTTGATGAAGGAAATATATTAAAATTAAATAGTTATAAAAACTATCTAGAAACATTGCCTACTGATATAAAAGTTAAAAAAATGTTTGATGATTATTCACATTCGGAATATAAAAAAGTTTTTAATAGTGAAGATGAACATGTATCAGATGGAAGATATTTATTTAGCGATACTGATGAATTTAACGAAATAGATGAATTTGATGAAGCCGTAACAGATATAAAATATTTATTTAATGAATCGGTTGAATATAATGAAACCGATAAAACTTTTTCTGATATTCTAACCAACTTTTATAATATATTTAAGAAATCTTTCAAATGTTATATGAATGTAGAAGTACTTTATACAAAAAATGGTTCTGATGGAATTCCTAAAGAAATAATACAAGGACATTTTACAAAGTCACAAGAAATTCATAATGTAAATAATATACAACCCATATTTCAATCGATGATACTTAAATTAGAAAATTGTATAATTGAAGCCCAGTTACGTGAATCTGGTTGGAGATTTGTTAAAATACTATCTAAGAAAATAGTAATTGATAAATATAAAAATAATACTGGTGGTAGTTATGTTCCTTTACCTTTCAGTTCACCTCAATTAATCAACATAAAAAATGAAGATGATTATTGTTTTCTGTGGAGTATTATAGCACATTTACATCCTGCAAAATATCATAAAGAAAGACTAAGTCATTATAATAAAGAAGAATATATAAAGGAATTTGATCTTTCGGATGGTTTACATGAATTTCCATATGATTATAATAGGTTAATAAAGTTTCATAAAAAGAATAAAAATTTAATAGAAGTAAATGTTTTTGAATTAGATGTGAATTATGTTTCTATTGGTAAAATTACTCCACTT
The DNA here is from genome assembly GCA_907163375.1 of Prostheceraeus crozeri. Lineage (NCBI taxonomy): Eukaryota > Metazoa > Platyhelminthes > Polycladida > Euryleptidae > Prostheceraeus > Prostheceraeus crozeri. The sequence continues at coordinate 14,244 of CAJQUW010013061.1, forward strand.
TACTCAGATTCAAAAAAATTTTATTTGAATAATAAAAATTTATGCCAATCAGAAATAGTATATAATGATAGAGGAAATTACATGCATCATAATATTTTTTACCAAGGAAATATAATATGTACTGAAAAATTTGAACTTGTTAAAACACTATCACCAATAATGATTAATCATAATAATTATAAAGGACGTACTGATGATTATAATTACAAATATTCATCTTTATCTTCAGAATATCAACAAAAATTGGAAAATTTAAATAAAAGTTTACAAAAATGTAAAATAGATTATCAACAACAAACACAAATGTTACTACAAGAATATCACTATAAATATCAAAATAAGATAGAAACAATTCAAAAATTAAATGAAGAAAATAATAAAAAATTAAATAATAAAGAAAATGAAACCAATCAAAAAATAAATGAATGTTTAAAAAAATGTCAACAGCAATATAAAGAACAATATGATAAAGAATATAGTTATCAGCTACAAATATTAAATCAAAATTATTATCAAAATACATTTAATATTACAAAAGAAATTGATGAAACACATGAAATATATAAAGATGAATTTGAAAAACTAGAACAGTCAAAACAACCAGCACAAGCGAATATATTATATTATCAGGGTCATTTTATATTGTGTAAAGATGTTTCTATATTTACAAAAACTTCAGATAATAAAAATTTTCCTTGTCTTCAATGTATGACAAGTTTTAGAACTTTAGAAGAAATGAATAGACATTTGGAGAATTGTCAACAAAACGAAGCAGTTCAAAATACTTTTCCTAAAGATGATTATTTAGAATATAATAAATGGTATTTTAAAAATAAATTACCCTTTACTATTTATTGTGATTTTGAAGCATATAATGTTAATATGACACAAAATCAAACGGAAAGTTCCAGGGCTTCACCTGATTCTGAAAATTATAATTCTGAAAAAAGTGCGCCTGAAAAAAGTGCACCTGGAAAAAGTGCACCTGGAAAAAGTAAAGAAAAATATTTATTTGAACAAAAACCATTATGTTGGGGAATGTACATTCACTCAAATTATCTTAATTTATTTAAATCAGAATATTTTCAATACTATGGTGAAGATAGTTCAGAAATGTTTACAAAGAAAGTAGAAGAATTACAAGAACGTTTTTCGCAATTGCTTGAAACAAATAAACCAATGATACCATTAACGGATGAAAAAAGAAAAGAATTTGATGATGAAATAAATTGTTATTACTGTGGAAAAGGTTTTACAAATAAATATAAAACTGGCAAAGGTAGATATCTTGATGAGGTAAAAGATCATGATCATCTAAATGGATTATATAGAGGTGCAGCACATAATTCTTGTAATCTTAATGCTAATAAATTTAAATATAACTTTGTTCCTTTATATTTCTACAATGGTTCTAAATATGATTTCCATCTAGTAATGAAAGATTTATTTTCATCTGAAAAATTACAACAACAAAAAATAAATGTACTATGTAAAACAGAAGAAGAATATTTTTCAATGCAATTAGGTTGTATTAGAATTTTAGATGCATTTAGATTTTTTACTCCTTATTCATTAGATGTTATGGGAAAAACTTTGAAATCTGAACAATGTAAAATATTAAATAAATATAATTTAAAACCTTTAAAAGGAATATTTCCGTATGAGTACATAACTGGAGATTTTAATTCTGTGAATAAAATTATGGAAGAAGAACAACTTCCTCCAATAAATAAATTTAAATCAACATTAAAACAATCACAATTATCTGACGAAGACTATGCAGAAGCTGAAAAGAATTGGAGAGAGTTAAATTGTAAAACAGTGTATGATTATACAATGAAATATCTTCAGATAGATGTATTAATACTAGCTGATCTTTTCGAAAACTTTCGTGATATGTGTTTAGAATATTACGGAATAGATCCATGTTATTGTTATTCTACACCAGGTTTAACATGGTTAGCAGGATTAAAACATACAAATGTTCAAGCCGATGGCTCTAGGACAAAGTCCGTTAAACTTAAACATTATAAAGAAAATACATATGATAAATTATTATTTTTTGAATCCGGAATTAGAGGTGGTGTTTCATCAGTTTTAGGTAATAGATATGTTAAATGTTATAATAAGAAAGTAAATCCACAAGAATATGGAATAATGAAACCTTTATCTCCAGAAGAAAGCGATCAGTTTATAAAATTGTTTAATCAAAATATAGAAGGACTTATATCAAATGAAGATAGTCAAGCAGCAGTTGATGAAATCATGAGAGAAAACTATTTATTATATTATGATTTTAATAGCTTATATTCTTCTTGCATGATACAAGAATTACCAACAGGTGAAATGACATGGTGTAATAATCTAGATTATCAAAGAACATATGATGGTGAAAATAATTTTGGTTATGTATATGAAGTTGATTTAGTATACCCTGATTATATAAAAGAAGCAACAAAATATTATCCTTTCTGTCCAGAAAACAAAATTCCCAATATAGAAGATTTTTCAGATTATCAAAAATCTATAATTCCGAAAAAATACAGACCAACAAAAAAACTTATGTTAACACAAGGTAATAAAGGAAAGTATGTTGTTGAAGGAAGAATGCTAGATTGGTATTTAGATCATGGTATGATTCTCACCAAAATACATCGAAAACTAGAGTATAGAAAATCTAAATGGTTAAAAAATTATATAGAGTTCAATATTGAAAAACGTAAAATAGCTAAAAGAAATAAAGATGATTTTGGAAACGTTTTCTTCAAATTAATGAATAATGCATTTTATGGTAAGACTTTAGAAAATGTGCGTAATAGACAAAATATTGAAATAGTTTATGATAGAGATAGATTTCAAAATTTAACAAGGAAACCTACATATAAAAGAACTACTAGATTCAGTGATGAACTTTGTGCTGTTCATCTAAGAAGAAGCATTGTAAAACATGATAAGTTTAATTTCATTGGTTTCACTATATTAGAATTAGCTAAACTATTTATGTATAGTTTTATATATGATTATTTAGCACCTGCTTATGGCAAAAACTATAAATTACACTTTACAGATACCGATTCTATTTTCTTAGAATTAACAGTACCATATGGTTCTTCACTTGATAAAGAAATTAATAAAATAAAAGATATTATTCATCCTTCTGATTTATGTAAAGTAAAAGATGAATTAGAAGGAAATGAAGATTTCATAACAGAAGCTATATTTTTAAAATCTAAATGTTACTGTTATGATACAACTAATAATATTAAAACACATAAAACATTAAAAGGAATTTCAAAGGCATCAGTGGCTAATCAAATAACATTTCAAGATTATAAAAATGCATTATTTAATAATGAAATAAAAACAGCATATAATTATAGACTTAATTCAAAGAAACATAAAATGTATTTAAAAGAAGAACATAAATTAGCATTAGATCCATTTGATGATAAAAGAAAAATTTTACCTGATGGAATAACTACTTTACCTTTTTAATTTTCTAATTTCTATTTTCTAAATATAACAATATAAAATATTATAAAATAATATAACATAAAATAATAATATAAAATTAACATATAAAAATGGATAAAGTTAGAGCTGATAATTTTAAAAGAATAAAACAATTAGACGAATTAATAAAACAAAGAAAATCATCTTCAACATAGAATGACAAAAGCTGGTATTCAATCTGATATGTTTGAACAATTAAAATTAACTGAAGAAGTAAAAACTGATTATGAAAAAACTGACGAACCATTTAAAACTCTTGAAAAAGAACTTAATGAAAAACGTGTTGATATAGCGGATCCTATACTTAAAACACTATTAGATGACTATGGTTTGTTAGAGGCAAACATAGATAAAAAATTACCAAAATCTATGTTATTCGAACATTCTACTTTCTTTTTAGATAAAAAATTATTTGCAAGATTTTATCTTGGTGGTAAAGAAATATTTCCACAACCTTTACGGGGATTAATTTTTACTCCAGATAAAAAACCTATTAGTTTAGATAGAAATTTTGTTGATCTTTTAAGAGGAGCAGATTTAAAAAATTATGCTGTAGAAGATCTCATAAAATATAAAACTATATTAGATAGAGTAGGTGTAGTAAAAACTCTTAGACGTTATAAACAATTAGAAAATTTATTATCAACGGGAGTTAAAATAGGAAAAGGTTTTAAAACTGAAACAACTGTATTCTTACCAGATGATCCACAAGAATTACTAAATAGATTAAATATTTTAATATCTGCAATAAAAGAAGGACATAATTCTAGTTTCAATGAAATTCATGCTATATTGAAAAGACTGTTAGAAAAGAAGATTCTAAATGAAGAAGATTATAAAAGTGTAGCTGAAATATGTTGTTTCTAATTTTTATCTATGATTTTTATTTATGATTTTTATCTATGATTTTTATTTATGATTTTTATCTACGATTTTTATCTATAATATTTATTTAATTTTTTAGTTTAAAAATGTGTTCAGCAGATTTAGACAAAATTAATAAACATTTAGAAAATTTGACAGAGATTTTGGGTTCATCAAAATTTAGTACGACGTTAAAAATTATAACAACTACTTCATCACACACTTGTAATTTAGAACCCATTCTACATTTGGAACAAAATAAAAATTATCAAATTGCATTGACTAGTTTCTCTACATTTAACACTATTCAAAACGTTATCAAAGATGTGAATGATCAATTTAGATATTCTACTGATAAAGGCAAAACATGGAAAATACTAACTTTTCTTCCTGGTTCTTACGAAGTTGAATCAATATCAAATGAAATTAAGAGACATTTAGGGATACCATTTAAAGATAAGAAACAACAATTACATTTTGCAGTTGAACCGGCAGTTAATAAATTTTCTCTTACTTTAGACGAAAATCATCAAGTTGATTTTAATCATGATAGATCATTGTCAAAGCTATTAGGATTTAATAAACAAACTTATAGTCAAGGTTATCATTTAAGTGAGAAGATTCCAAAAATAACTGAAATAAATTCAATTGTTGTACATTGTGACATTATTGAAGGAGGTTATATAAATGGTAAATTATCAAATTTAATATTCAGTTTTCCAGCTTTTACTGTGCCCATTGGTTATAGATTAAATGTAATTCCACAAACATTAATATATTTCCCTATTACAAGAAAAACTATTAACAACATTAACATTAGAATCACTGATGAGAAAGGACAAGAAATAAATTTTGGAGGTGAAGAGATTATGATAGATCTTTTGGTTCGGGAGGTATAAACTCCCGTTCGAGAGGTATAAACTCCCACGCGAAGCTAGAAAAGTTTAATTTTCTTCTTCTTCTTCTTCTTTAAAAACAAAAAATTAAAAAATTAAAATAAAAAATTTTTATCAAAAAATGAGTGAAGTGCCCCCATTAAATAAAAAAAAACTTAAATTTAATCATCATCCAAATTTATCTAATAAAGTTTTAGCAGTTATTTGCGGAAGATCAGGATGTGGAAAAACATATCTATTATTTAAAATTTTAACAACTCCAAATTTTTTGGATTATAACAATCTTATAATTTATACAACAACAGCAGAACAACCCATCTATCAATTTTTAAAATATGGATTTGAAAATAATCTTAAAAAAACAGCAATTGCTTCTCTATTCGAAGAATACGAAAAATCTGAATATGAAGAAGAAATAAGTTCATGGTGTGAGGAAGCAACAACAAATAATCAGTTAGTCGAAACCAATAAAAATAAGCATATAAAAATACAACTAATAGATGATAGTGGTAATATGCAAGATCCTAGTAAACTAGATAAAACAATGAAACATTGTGTAATTTTTGATGATTGTGTTAATGATAGAAATCAGTCAGTTCAGAGAAATTATTTTACAAGAGGTAGACATAATAACTGTAGTGTTTTTTATTTAACACAAAGTATGTATTCATTAGACGGAAGTGTTATTAGAAAGAATGCAAATATATTTATACTATTTGAAATAAATGCAAGAAACTTAAGTGATTTGCTAAGAGATTTATGTATAAGAGATAAAGATGAATTTAAACAATCGTGTAATAATGCTTGGGCAAAAGATTATGGATTCATTACAATTAATATTGATAAAAAAATTCATGATAGAGTTATCGAACAATTGTTCTCTGACTAGCCTTTGGCTCGAGGGGCTTTGCCCCGACTGAAAGTCGATCGAAGATTTGTTTACCGAGTGATAAAAAATATACAACATAGGGGTATAATATTTTTTTTTAAATATAATATTTGAATTTTGCAGTAACATTGGAATACAGCAAAAACATTTTACTGAACAAATTATTTTTTTATTGCTTTGTTGTCTGATATCTTTTCGTTCTAAGGTTTCTCGTTTAAAGTTTTCCTGTTTTAAGTTTTGTTTAATAAAGTTTTGTTTAATAAAGTTTTGCTTAAATTTTCGCTTAAAGTTTTTAGCTCTTCTAAAAAAATTTTATCATTTTCTTCATTAGATATTTTACTATCTTTTGTTTTTTTATCACCAACTTTTTCTGACTGTAATTTAAATGATATTTTATTTACTTCATTAGCTATTTGATCAAATTTTTCAATCTCATCTAACGTAATAACATTATCATCACATACTCTTTGAAAGTAGTAATGTAGTTTATCATAGACTTCTTTAATATGTAAATGCTTAGTTTTTAATGATTTTCGTTTCTTAGTTATTAAAGATTTATCTAACATTGTAACAAGTGAAGTTGTAAAAACACCCGTACCTGTTAAAGCTGTAGCAACTACTGGAATTACTAAAACACCTGAAGATATAACAATTGTTAAAGCACCTAAACTTATTGTTAAGAATATGCCAATTCCTTGTGTTACATTCTTAACTTTAGTCCATCTCTTTCTTAATTTTTTATAATGCTCTAATCTTAATAATAATTGGGATTCCTTATCTTTCATATACCTTACTCTATCCTTGTGTTTTTCAATATTTAATTCACTTATTTTTAATTGAGATAACGAAGGATATATTCTTGCGGTTCCTTCCACTTTTGTTTCTTCCATTTCTGAAGTTCCTTCCACTTTTGTTCCTTCCATTTTTGTTTCTTCCATTTTTGTTTCTTCCATTTTTAAAGAAATATTTTTAGTCACATGATATATTTTAAAAACCTGAAAGATGGATAAAATTCATGAATTTGAAATTCTCAAATTTGAGATTCTTAACTTTTATGATTTTCGGTGTCCTAGAACGGTCATGATTTAAGCAATGAAAATCGAACCGAAGGTTCTAGGGCTTCGCCCGATTGTAATTCTCAAATTTGAGATTCTTAACTTTTATGATTTTCGGTGTCCTGGAACGGTCATGATTTGAGCAATGAAAATCGAACCGAAGGTTCTAGGGCTTCGCCCGATTGTAATTCTCAAATTTTGAAATTCTCAACTTTTATGATTTTCGGTGTCCTGGAACGGTCATGATTTTAAGGGTGAAAATTGCAATTCTCAAATTTGAGATTTTAAAAAATTTGAAAAACTGGGTATTTTTAAAAACGCCCAAATTTATGAATTTAGGTCTTCATAACCTGAAAAAGGGTTCAAATTCATGAATTTATGTTGTTTTTAAAAATGCCATTTTTTGAAAAAATGGTACTTTTTTGAATGGACTAAATTCATGTATTTAGGTCTTAAAAACCTGAAAAAGGGACTAAATTCATGAATTTATGTCGTTTTTAAAGATACCAATTTTTTTTATTTTTATGGGTGTCCTGTCCTGGAACGGTCTTTTGACCATTACTAGCAAGTTCATTTTCATCATGTACATATTGTACATTTTCGAGAAACATTGTTGCTTCCACAGAGTTCTTCATGGGTATAGGAGGTCCCACGGGCCAGGGACGAGAACTTGATCCCATGGGCAGTGACGGGCTCAGTTAATCGATTCCGATAATCGTGCGATGGAATCAATCGCGCGATTCCTGAACGACCAGTTACAATATCATACATCCGTATTGAAAACATACAAATTTATTGATAAGAATATCAATGCCGAATATGCATTTAATATGCACACTATGAATCAATCCGGTAACAATTGCGTTCTCATATGGCCTCCAATATGTATTTGGTAATATTTTGTAAACGTTGTAATAGGCCTAGGCTACTGACTTGAATTAATTACTACATATAATTTTCCTATTTATACAAGTGATGGAAGATATTGCAATTGCCTACAGCTATCTTTGATAAATTGTGGTTGATAAAGACGAAAAGAATCAAGATTGGGAAATAGAAATATTAGTAACTACTTCACAGTAGCGCATGAAGCATGCCGAGAATTTGAGTATCCCCATGTGTCGCTCACTGCTCACCCTAATGAGTCAGAGCGATGTTATCAGCCATATCTGGATTTCATTTAAACTATTTCGCCACGTGGCCTTACAAGCAAGTGATTTGAGTGGAAGACATTTTATGCCTTGTTTAGGTTGTAAAATGATGGTAACGTCACTAAAAGATAACGTGACTAAAAGATCACAACGCTCCAGATAAAAGTCTGACTGTGTCAGCACCGTCCAAACCCCCAGGAAGGGGAGTAGTGACGTCAAACCATCATTTTGCAACTTAGGTCTGATTCATAATGATGTATTCCAAAACATTTACAACTAGAGCATCATATTAAATAATATGGTAGTGATAATTTTAATGCCGGAATAGGCTAAGTGTCTCATTGTCTCACTTTTAATGGACATTATTGACTGTCTTATAACTAATGATCTTGAAGTCGAAAGTAATGCAAGCTATATTGCCAGCAAACTTCTAATCACTGATTTTGAGATATTCAGAATCTCGCGATTTTCGATTAATCGTGCACCGAGTCGCGCGAAAATTAAATCACTCCCGCCCCCGCCCATGGGCCGTTGGGTCCCCAATGAGCTGAGAGTTTTTTGATGTTAACTCGAAAATCAGTGTATGAAATAGTTTGATAGTGCTAAAATGTATGTTAAAATTTGATAGTGTTGACATTTTCAATCAAGTTTAGAAATTTGTGAAACTTTCCATTGACGTTTCCATGTCATAGAAGTATCAGTTTCTCCTTAAGTAAGTCGACGGCTTGTTTTTGGCTTGCTTGACCCATTGCAAAATGTCTTGGCCACCTCACTAGTAATCGCTGCTCTTTGCTTATCTATGATGGTGCACATTCTTTGTTCTCAGTACCATGACTGCTTTTATTCTTATGATTTTTGAGTTACTGGATTCATGCTGGCAGAAAAATACTTCCGCAAATTGCTGTGTAGGGTAATTGATAATCTATCTTTTATATACCATGCGCAATAAATATTTGTGCATATTTACTCAATTATATTTTAAATTCTCCGACATCTTTTTCATTTTATACATGTATTTACATCGAAAGATACAAGCGCATGCCATAGGTGTCATTTTTCATCATAGTTCCAATCAAGCAAATCGATAAACATTGGCCTAAAGTTTGCAGTTCATGGAACTACGCTATGCGGACATGTAGGCCTACGGAACTGTGCAAAACCTTTTTCCCAACCATTAGGCCTAACTGTTAACCGATTAATAAAGAATTGCACTAAGAAATCAATCAATTTTTAAACTAAATTTTAGTATTGAAGTGGTTCAATTTCAAAAGACTTAATACCACATAAAATCTCATCTTCCATAGATTTTTTTGAATACATCTTGACTTTATGCTAAGTGGTCAGTAGTGGTTTGTAAGTCCACGAAAGAGAATTACAATTTTTCTTTGATGCAGGATTTCAACATGAAAGCGACATATTTTATGTGAAAATCGACTGATAGCACCATTCATCTTTCAGTTTTCTCAGGATGCATGGTTCTAAAATTGATTAAATACTAAAAATACACCACGAATAATATCTACCATAAAATGATTGTAAAAAAATATCTGTCACCTGTTATTCACTGAAAGGAAAGTTCAAATTAAAACTCATACCATGTGAAAGGTTGCTCCATAGTTAACTTGGACAGACCGATTGCTTTGGAGTATGTATCAGGTCAGTTGTAGTCAGAATGCTTAAAAATATTTTTGTCACTATACTGTAACATGTAATCACGGTCATTTTATTTACTCGAGTTCACAAAAGGAGCTTTATTAAATTCAAGATCTAGATTCTAGATTATCTCCATTGAAACAACCTTCCGATAAGCTTTTGGACGATATAATTTTTTTTTCAGTTTTCGCATTTGGAACATTTCATTCAAAATATAATTTTCCTCATTTTGCCATCTCCAAATTAGACAAGGTGATAAAAATTGTTTTTCACAACCACAAAGCAACTTTCTAGTTTTTCACTGCTGCAGCTAGAATTTTCGTTTTTAATTCTCTACCTCAAATACAAATAGGCTATCATAACTGGATATTTTTCCGATGCAGTTGAGTGGTGCCCTCAATGTTTCGTAAACAAGCTATACAAATTCACTATTGATGTTTTCAGAAAAAATTTTCCAAGAGTGTAAGGACATAAAGAAGATTTTATCAGAGAGCTCTGTCGAACTCAAGAAGCAGACACACTACCTCAAGAAAAAAACAGGAATCGAGGGATCTTGTTTACCCAATCCTCGTCCTCAGAAAGAGACTCCCGTTACTACTAATGTAAGTTGTTTCTAGTATTTTTGCTGAATTTGATAACACATTCATTGAATTTGTCGAAATCATAATCCTCGTCATATATTGCAGGAAGATATTATAGGATATAATGGTATCGCCTTTAACACCAAAAGCCTCAACAGGAAGAATACAACGGCCTTTGCAGTTCAATTTCTACGGCTTTTGAAGGGACCACAATACATCAGATCACATATTTGTGAACCCTCAATTTATTCTAAATCTGAAAGAATACCTATGGACGATGATGTTGTCAATGCTTTAAAAGGTAAGTTTTTTATGTCTGCAACATTTTTTTTCAACAGACTCCTATCCACGTAGAATTCGTAGGTTATTTCGATGGACTGTTTCACTCGATTTTGTCCTTTCTACTCTAAATTGTTACCGTAAAAATTCTCCTGTATTGAACGGAACACCTTTCACCATGTCAAGCAGCGTTGTTTTTCGTACAGCAACCGAATACAGAATTGATGATGACGTCATCACGGACGGGCGTAGGGAAGATAGATTCATTCGCAAGGCTACTGGGTGCACAGAGAGCAGAGGCTGCAGCGAGGCGTTGAAAAGTGCCGTACGGGTGCGAGTCGAACTAAAAGTCACATGCTCATCTTCGGTCGATATTCAACAACCATCCTGGTGTACTGCAGGTATATAATTGTGAATTGTGAGAAGCAAAAGACAACAGAGGCGAAATTAGATGAGCAATCTAGCCTACTAACAGATGACAATTAATTGATTGGAATTGGAAAATGCAGCAATTAATTAATTTGAATTGGAAACATTATCAATCAAGTAATAGAAATTGGTTTATCAACCAATCAATTAATTGGTTGTAATTAATGAAAAATTAACTGAGGTCAATCAATTTTTGACAATGCCTGGTGCAGTGTTGTGTTTTTAAGCATTATTATTAATGATAACAATGACAATGGTATGTGCTTCTATAGATTAATATCAGACAAGGAAATGCAACTGTCAGAGTGCCCATGCAGAGCCTCCAATAATCAGTTGATGACATTTATTTGACTTTAATTTTACAACTCAGCGTAAACTCATCATGCATGTTGAACCACTCTCTCTTTCTCTCATTGGAGAGTTGTCCGCGATGACTTCATCACGAAAATTGGCCACGATCTTGCGCTTCAACGATGATGAATAAGATGAAATCATATGGTGAACGGGGATCAGGGTTGCGGCTGGCATGAATTCAGCGAATAAAGACAGTATGCAAAATTGGCCGATCTACACCTTTAACAGGACAGCGCTACGCGGTACTTGTGGGCTATCCCCCACACCTTTTCCGTAGAACGCAATCCGTAGAAATGAATCAATCGTCACAAAATTTATAGGACAATTAAGTGAGGATATTTTCTATCCGCATACCAAAATTTGTGTAAATTGGACAGGCAATTATTGAATTAGGAGCGATAACTTGAAGTGCAGCGATGTCTGCAGCTTGAGCTGACTTCTTTTGAATTCTGACCTAATCGTATGAGCAGAAAGCGCTTGAGGCCAACAACATAATTTCCCGACAACTGGTGAAGTAATGATAAACAGGCCACATCCAATGCACTAACATTTTCAACGTAAAAAAATTTCAACTATCAGTGGATGAGACGAAGAGGGAGAGAGAACAATGCACACACAAGTAACAACAAAGGCGTCGAACAGACGAAGTCAGATCGAGCTGTTGACATCGTTATACACTTCACGTTATCGTCTCTAATGCAAAACATACTCGGTAGGTACCGGTAGGTGAGTACTCGTGGGTAGGAAATATGCTGAAGTATGTCTACCTGAAGTTTGGTGTCGATTGATTCATTTCTGCAGATTTTAAACAAATTTGAAAACCTGGGGTAGGGGGGAAATAACCTACAAGATACCCAGTTCACCTCACCGTTTGCTCAACTATCCAGAGCAGTCCGGTAACTACATGACAATTATACTCCAGTTAATCCAGCCTGTTTAACTATAGAGAGGTAGTAGTTAAACGCTTTAATTAATTTTGTCCAATATACAACAGTATATGCTAAAAATCAGATTCATCAACGAAAGACCTACTGTTTTTCGACCTAACCAGATCAACATTTAAGACATGCTTTTGGGGGTTTAATGACACAAATAACTGCAATACATGGTCACCTAACCTCTGATGACACAATGAAGACGATACGTGAGCTTGGAAGTTTAAATCTCGATTTTCACTAGTTTTCTGAAAGTGGGTGTTTGCCAACCGTGCTGCCTGAATTTTGAACTGATTTCCTGTCTTCATATTTCGCTTTTCATTCGCATGTACTTTCTGTTATTCACGGACTTCGGTGACCTTCAAAGTTCAACATCAATCGTGAGATGGACAATTTGACGCTCTTTATTTCCGCCTGCTTGGCGTCTTGTCTTTGTCCATAAAACGCACGCATACTCCACATCGAGTTAGGCGTTGATAGACCAATCAGAGACGACCTCTCCCTCTAGTTCATTGATTGTATTTCTGCTAGCAACGACAGCGTCTGCTACGTCAGACAACTTCACCGTGTTGAACTGAGTTTTACGTCTGCTTCACGCTTGCAACTTGTAAGCTTCAACTTCAATGTATAGAATTCAATTACTATAATTAATCACTGTTGGGCCTTGGGGATAGACAGATGGTCAATTTTAGGAACATTATGCACAATCACGTATGCCTGTCAACGTCACGTCACGTATACGTCAAAGTCTAAAATCGAATGCGTTTGCTCGAATTCGTATATTACCGTTTCACAAATAATTGCACTAAAATGTCAGCCCATTTCCCAACGAATTTCGAGTTGTAGCCCTGGTTCAATTTTAACAAACTTTTTACCACATGAAACCTCATTTGGGTACATCTACTCCTCCCCCCCCACATTTTTCAAGTTTTCCAAAATCATCAAATTTCGCCAAAGTTAGTCACATTGGGTTTAGAATAGACTTGATCTTTCACTGAGTGACACTACAACACCACTGAGAAGTCTTACTTGAAACCTGGGATGAAGGATTGGTCCCTTAGGTACTCAGTTAGAATACAAGATACAGCTGTGATCATGAACTTCGTGTGATTGTTGTCTACAGACAAATGACGAGCAGTTGTCTAATTCTGAGGCTGACAAGGCTGATTCTACAAGACAGATACGAGGGTTTTGCACACTCAACGCTATGCGACGTCGGTGAGATCAAGTAGGAGCAAGAGAAGATCGTTGACGATGCAACACTTCCGGGTGTCAACAACAGAAATTTGGGGAGGGGGGAAGGAATAGAAGTACCCTCATTTGTCCTACATTAAAATTTTAGAAGTGGTCAGTTGTGGTCAGAAGACCCTATAAACGGAAATTGAAGGATTTGAAGGAGGATTTCAACATGACGACTGAATTTTTCAATGAAAATTGACTGACAACATGCTCTATCGTGGAGGTCGACTGCATAAATATACAAACAGATACACCAAGAGTAAGATTCACCAGAAAGTTGTCAATCAAAAACATTGAACGCATTGTATTCATCGAAAGCTTTTACGTCATTACTCCCCATACTTGGGGCTTGGACGGTGCTGACATAGTCAGACTTATGGAGCGTTGTAGTACTTTTTAGTCCGGATGCCTTTCCTGCTGACTTCCAATGACACCTTCGGGGCTCGACCTCTGGACCAAAAGATCGCTAGGACAAGCACTTAACCACTGTGCCACGGAGACCACATTCATCGAAGGAGAAACTCAATATTATTCAACTTAGTGTATCTGAGTTCAATGCATTTACACTTTTTTTTTAATATTTTTAAGACTTCAACAACTAACAAGACATTCGATGAACGTATACTTAAGATTATAATTAGGCTTCATCAGACCATTGTCATATGTTGAAGCACTTGAAGATGCAGACTTAGATAAAAGGAGAATGACTTATTGATGCTATGTTTAGTTTCATTCTACAACTATCTTATTGAACTTCAATGGTCAAATAATGCACAGCTCTGTGTTATCTTATCTTGGCATGCTGATTTGCAGCTTGATGCTGATGTTAGACTCAAATGGAAACTGTCATTATTTTGATCTGAAATGTAACTTAATTTGATTAACTCTGTCAGGCTCTTATTCATTTTCTTTACTATTTATCTAATACTACGCGTTAGACGGTAAGACGGTCCTGTGACGGTAAGAAGATCCTGTGATTATCGTATTCCTACGGGATTCAGAAGCCCGGGATTAGGTAACCGGGATCCCGAGATCCGCTAACATCTGTTTAGGCAGTTAGGCTGTATGAAGGTGTAATGTTATATGTTATGCTGTAACAAGGAAATAACAATGAAGATAAACATATTTGCAGACTGCAATGTACATGTATTGTTATAGTTGAAACTTTTTCCTTTTTCATTATCAATATTAGACCCAAACTATCAAGAATGCATCAGACACAATAGTCTTATAATTACATGTAGGTGTGTATTAGTACTTATTCATATATTTTTATCATAATTAATTTTATGATAAATTTATA
Source organism: Prostheceraeus crozeri (assembly GCA_907163375.1). Classification (NCBI taxonomy): domain Eukaryota; kingdom Metazoa; phylum Platyhelminthes; order Polycladida; family Euryleptidae; genus Prostheceraeus; species Prostheceraeus crozeri. The sequence goes on from CAJQUW010013061.1 coordinate 29,385, forward strand.
ATTCATAATCTTTGTGCAGTATGCCAAAAATGGTTACTTTCATTGATATCAACAAATAAAACTATGTTCAGGCAGTCGAAAGAAAGAAAGTGAGCATTATGCATACGAGCGCAAAAATAATTAATGAATTTTTGAAGCGATTGATATACAATATCGGTCTTTTACCAGACGTCACAAAAGTCATGGAATTTTTATTTCGACTTGAAAATCACTTACCAGATTTTAATGCGACACCGTATATTGTGAACGATAACCAGATCTACTTATAGTTATAGTTTATGTCTGCATGTGAATAGAAAAATGTCTGTCTGATATCATAAGTTGTATTGTACAGTGCATTGATCGAAAGACTCGTGTAAGAATCTATAACAATGCTTAGTATTGTTCAGCCTACACGCTAGCCTAAGCATACTATCAGAAAATATATGAAGCTTGCTAATCCCGGGATCGCAAAAAATCACGGGATCAATCCCGAGATTTGAAAAAGTAGGGATTTTGAAAACCCTAGTGCCAATCCTTCTGCTGGTTTTGAGTTGATCGAGAAATACAAATGTGCAGCAAGCACACACGCGTCACACCACTCCGCACGATGTCGCTAGCTGGCTTCGCAACTAGATTCTGTTGTTTGACTCAGTCTTCAGCGTCATTGAATATCTGACAAATACTATGATTGTCAGGAGGACCGATTAGTTGCTTATTTGATACGATTCACGAACATTCCAATCAAAATTCTTATTGCTGTAAATAAAATTGATTAATAAATTGTGTGCAGTCGGATCCAATATCGAGCAATCAACTAAGCAGACCAACATCGTGCTTGACGTGTATTGCAATTTGCAACTGCTAGTCGATTTTGCAATGAATTACATTTGATAAGAATAACGAAGGAAAAATCTAAGTTTCCCATTATGCAACGATTAATGAAACAGTCTGCTGATAAATCTGATATGAGATTTTATGCAAGGGAAGTCATGTAGAAAATGCCTTGACCGTGCATTATAAAATAATTAGAAAATCTGGGAATAGGCCAAGTGTTTATATTGATAGAAAATATAAAAATGTATGAATTAGAAAAATTATTGCAAAAATTATTATTACTAATTTTTTTATTACTAATTATTACTAATTTAAAATAATTTTTCTAATTCATACATCTTTATATTTTCTATCAATATAAACACTTGGCCTATTCCCAGATTTTCTAATTATTGCAAGGGAAGTGATAAAGCTAGTTATTTGTCTAGTTATATTTCTTTGCATTGCAAAGAAAAGCGATTATTATGAAAAATACAATCCGAGATCTCGGTACTTTTAGATTATTTAGATTTTTTATGTTATACATGCACTTCACAAATGAAACTTACTGTTACTTTGATTGAAATGCTTGTTGGGACATCAGTCAACTGTTGACGCCTAATATGTTGCTAGTATTCCCATACTCACACATTAAATATAGTAGGGTACCATCTGAAAGGTAAAGATCTCTTCTTGAAGATGCACAGTATTAAGTAACCGTACCTTTGAATCTCTGCCTACCACATATAATTATTCTATAACCGCATTAATTATTATTCGATGGTAAATTGATGGATTGGAAAAATGAAATGCTCGTCAAAATTCAATGGCGATAATCTTAATTTTCTGTTTTGCGTAACTTAGCCTGTCGGCATCAGTAAATGAATTGACCAAAAATTCATGCTTTAATGCCTGCTGACCACAACTGACCAGACATAACCTAAACGCTCTGCCGATTCAAAGCACTAAACATAACCTTTCACGTGATATAAAATTTATTGAAATTGAGCATCTTCATCATTTTAAAATCATGTCGGATGTTCTTTTAGTCAACCAGCATAGAGTGGAAGTGGTCCGAGGCTGCGCTATCTAGGGGCGAAGGCAAGTCGTGGCATAGTACAGTAAGAAATTGCGCACAGTTAGGCCGTCTACAGTGACATTATCTAGAGTTTTCCACAAAAAAGTAATCGCTTTTAATGAATCTATTGAGCATACGTCATGATTATCAAGTTTGCTAATTAGATTGGCAGTGGTTCCTAATATCGGACTTAGCTAGAATAAGCGGCATGAAAAAGGGGTCATCTGGGATTTTCCGGAAATTACTTGTCGCCGGAATCTCATGCATGATTATAGTCGAAATCTAAAAGAGGAAATTGTTTTCATAATACGGTAACCTTTTTCCACTTATACAGATAATAAATATACTTCGACATAATCACTCGGTGATGCGGTCGTGCATAGGTAAGCCCCTGATTGTGGGTGACTTGACAATTATGCAATCACAGACTAGAGATTGCAATCCCGTGATGGGGGGGGGTCAAATTGAGATTTTCACAAAATTCCAGAATTCCGTCTGAAGTAAGTAAAATTGACCAAGATATTTCTCATGTTCAGGGTTTTCAGGGTCTACAGATGAGGCAGTGTAAGACAAATCACTCGACGCAGAGATCCCAAAACTAAAGACACATGTTGAGACACGTTTATTATCGGTGCATTACTCGTGTATTGAAACACGTGTATTCGTACACAAAAGTTACATACACGTGTAAGGGTTAAATAGGTGAAGACATTTACTATTAAATGTAGAAGTTCGTGAAGCCGTTATGTTACGAGGTAGCATCAGTTGATGCGAAATTAAGCGTATATTCGGTCATGCAATACATCCGTGCAATATCGCTATTAAGCATTCAAGGACTAGAATGTCATTGAGATTACTTGTCTTATCATTGAGGACATGATGTTACCTTTATCTATCAATATATTTATCATAAATATTTCTCGATGTTTATCGAGGCTGTATGATTAAATAGCACGGTAAAAGAAAATTATTTTTGCGTCACGTCATTTTCTGTAGATAATGCATATATCTCTCCCTAGGCTATAAAAACAATATTAAAAATTTGTGCGTAGGCGCAAAGTTTGAAAAATAAACTCGTCTAAGATATCATGAACATTTATGTTTCACATGGTGTAACAAAGGGTTGGTGTTCGTCTATTTTTGGATATGTGTAATAGAATCATAGCTTGAAGTTTTTATGTCAGCTTTCATCATGTAAGGCTAACCTTTTAACTGACATATTACGCAGACCTTATTTATATATCTTCTTATGTTTGTTTTCAGATGCTCTCAATGATCAATTCGAAAGATACGATTGGGAAACGTTGAAGTTAGCAATAAACCGAGCAGGAAGGCGTCCAATCTCAAAAAGTGAATAACGCACCACATATACATTTACTCATATTTGCATTTTAGACAATAACTTTTGTAAGTTTTTTGTTATTCATCATTATTGTATCAGTTTTTTACTATTCTAACTGTTATATCCAATCTATCTGTTGAATTTTGTTATTTGGGTCTACTTCAGAATTTGTCTACGAAACAGAGGAGCTATATTTTTATATCCAGAACATTACCTGAATCACCTGCAAAATGTTGGTTGACAATCCTGGTCTGAATATGATTCTTTTTGATTGATGTGTGGACACCAAACAACATCACAACTTAGAATATGTACTCTACAGAGATAACATACATTTTTTAAATCACGCTGGTATTCCCGACTGTGATTGCTCGGTCTTTGTCAAGAGAAAGATATTGCTATTACTCTCAATAAACATATTTTTACAAAAATTTTTGACGATCACGTTTATAAATGCTAAACATTCATGAAAACTTGTACTAATGAAGTAAGCATATAAACGTCACGAGAAATAAATGTCAATGAAGAATGAAGATATAACACATAGGAACGGCTATTTGTTAGTTTGACATCATAATTGATATATTTCTCATTATATTGAAGCTTGAATCACAGTAATTAATGAATTATTGAATACAATTATACAGACATAAAAATAGAAAATTAACCAAGATAATCATATGAAAACTTTCAAAAAATGGAAAATCACATAATATTTATAATAAATCAAATAGAGCTTGTTGATTTAGACTCTCTGTGTGTTCGTAAGTTTTGTCTTATTGGTAGACAGATTCCAATGTTGATCCTTTTTTTATCGCCCTTTTGAACCTCATATGATACAGTGTGTTCAGTGGAAAGTAAGTGACTTAGGCAGGTAATGAGTTGGCTGTTTAATCAAAGGCCTTCTAATGTGTTGCACATAAAAGATTGCAGTTAAAATTTACAAATCTTGTTTCAGTTTTCTGATTAGAAAATACACTCCTGCACCAAGCAAGCAGTTGATCTCCCCGAGGGCATTCGAATAGCGATCTAAAAATGAACTCTGAATCTTTATGACATGAAAAATTCAAGGTTATTCATGTATCACCATGAAGAAATGGCAGCCAATTTGAGTCCATAAACATGTCTAACAAGTCTTGAGATGCAAGTTTCAACGGCCAACAACGACACCTGGTAAGAACGGCAAAGTCAGTTCAACAACGGCTCATTCATTTATATGGCAATTTCAGGTCAGTAGTAGAAAACTTCAGTTAAATAACCGATGCGGCCTAATGATTGTGGTTAATGCCGTTGCTGTATGATGGATATCAAAAATCAGTCTACGTTATTTTTCCAGTGTCCACGCTGTACATGATATATATCAGAATTTACATTGAATTTTATTTTTGTATTGTTATCTCATGCATAGCTTATTCTCTCGGTCATAATCAGGATATCATATTCTGTATTGCCTATTTTTGTTAAATTACAAGTTGTTAGCATTTGTACAATTGTTCTCTGTTTTATAACAAATAGATTTTGTTACATACACATGCATTTTGATTTATCACTTGCGATCGCTCCCTTGTTATCATATTGGAAAAAACGAGGATCTTTGGTTATTTGGGTATAGCGGTTGATAGAGTAATTTATCCAAAGCTGAAGTACTTTTAAGCTGTAATATGTTCATATATCTATGTAAATCGTTTTAGATAAACTGGATGGAGGCAAAGATTAAACATCTATCAATTGTTTGAATTTTGCAATTGTATATCATTTAGGCAAAGGTAATAGTAGTGAATTGTCAAGAAATGGTAGGCTAATCGTAATTACACAATTCAGGCGAAATTTTGAATATTTGTCGATAGCTTGCTCAATGAAGATGCTTGGTGTGTGGCTGATTGCATGATGCTGAAATTGATAAGCGCTAAGAAAGCACGGCGTAATAATTTAAAGAAATCTCTCTGCAGTCTCGCTTGGACCGACATTAGGATGATTTGACAAAGACCATAAGCACAGTTAGAACGTCAAATGGCGCATCATGACGGCTTTGAATCTATAAAGAAAACAGACCTGCACATTCTCGATGGTATATCACGATAAGTCTATTTGTAGGTCTATTATTCGATCAATATTTCATGATGAAACGTCGGAATTTACATTTGCAATAAGTGCCATATCGAGATTTTGAAATTTATCAGTGACACCGCTTTTGTGTTGTTCAGTTTCAAAAATTCTAGAGAAAATGTGTATAGAATGCTTATAAAATTTTGTGAAGCGTGAACGTCTATCTAATTCGCTTCTTAAAATTTTGCGTCATACAGAACGCAGATTTCATTTAGTAAGCTTTTTAGCTAAACTTTTCGGCAATAAAGTCAATCGCATGCATGAAAATGAAAGACTACAACACTAGGTGTCATGCCACGCTCAATTACGCGTAATTACACATAACTCTAAACATCCGTGGCTATGCGTGACATTGCTGCAACATTTGTCGGCAGTCCTGTTATATAGACATTGCGTCTCATGTGTCTGCATGTATCAGAGGCTAAACAATGTTATAGGACCTCAACTTCATCATTAGGGAAGACAGAACATGCTTAGCGGTTCATCCGTGGTTCAAGCGACTACGTATATAAGACGACGCGTAAACTACAAACAATCGGCATCGCGTATTCATAAACTTTCCCGATGTTTTGACAGCATCAGATCACGTGATTTCTGACTCTTAGTGCGGCGCGAATGTATGCCCGTAGAAGTATAAGCTGCCCTCAACCACGGATGTTTGGGGGTATACTCCGTAATTACCAGTACGTGTGAATTACGTGTGGCAATGTCATCTAGTGAAGCACTAGAAAGAAGAGAAATTCTGTTAATTAGTGTGTGTATTTCCTTTCGTGATTCCTCACGACCATCATGCTACTAAAAATATTTGTAGAAGTAGTCAAAATACGCAATATCACGCCAGATAATTCAACTGTCACTTAACTGACACTTAAGTGACACGAGGCTAGTCAATGGTCAGACATGAGGTCCATAGATGACGTGCAATAGATAAACAAGTATCACATATCTTTTGATGAGGTTTATTATATTATGAGGTCTATACATATCTTTGGGTCTATAGCAAAGATCAAAGACAATGGATCTTTGGCAAAGATATTTAATTGTTTATAAGGGCTAGATGCCTCTTTGCTACGGTCAGACTCTATGGACAATATGAGCATCAATCATTGGTAACTGATCTTTTAATTAATCATTAATATGGCAATCGTGTTAATTGCAAGCAGTGATTGAAGCCATTTGTCCTTCAACCAAATATTCTTTATTTTTTCCTTTGTGGCTTGGACATTGCTGTATAGCTGTTTGCTACAGCGGCCATACCATCGACCAGAGGCACTGAACATGAATTGGCAAGTCCATGATCTTGCTTCTAAGAAGTGCCATGAGCGGAACCATAGACATCGAACACCAAGGAAGTACTAATCGAGTGCTAAGGGAGGCAATTATAGAGTAGGTAAATAAGGTAGAGTACAAGTAAAGGGTAGAGTGGAAACTCTGCATTTATTGAACCCTTAATGTGTACACACATTCGATTTTATAAAATGAGCTCAAAGGAGACACAGTCGGAATTAAATTGTTTCCAAATGTGAGATACATAGAGTAAATATATTTGTAGGCAATAATTACGGCAAGAATTACGGCCCTTACATTTTGAATGGTGGGTGAAGGTTCTCATTGGCTGACGAAACGTGTTCCCGGCCAAAGGTTCTCCGGCACCTGTGCCAATTGTGCTTTGTGAAGATAAATGCAAATTCTAAAGATTCACGGGCATCATAACCGTAACCTATATTTGATAGGAAATAGACGTGTTTTTACCTTGTGTGTAACGAAACCAATGAAAATCAGCTGATACTGCAAGTAGTAACCCAATGGCAAATTCACGCGCAAAATGTGAAATGCTGAATCAGCCCCCCTCTGGAAGGAAGGGAGTTGGCCAAGGATGTGTTGGGAGGAATGGGTCCGAGAGGAGAAACGGGTCCCCCCCTCTGGATGGAAGGAGTTTTCTTGTGAGGCAAGGGGTGGAATCTTTGAAACGGTCAGAGTTGGAAAAGGCAGGTGTTGGAGGTTTTGGGATGAGAAAAGTCGTTTTTCGGGCAGAAGGAGACCTCGGATGGGAAAACGGAGTGCAAATTCGGAATTTTTGGCCAATTTTGGGTTAGGAAGGATGTTTCTAGCAACATCGGAGAGAAAAAGTTCTGACCCCCCCCCCCAACAAACGAATTTCTTTTACGAGAGGACATGGTTTTAGTATTTTGTAGAAGAGTTGATACATTTCAAGCTTGGAATAATCTAAAACGGCTTGCCCAATATAGATGGGCTTGCACAACTCAACTTCAGATTTTTATCATAACCCTAGTCGCCCGTCCACGGATATTTATGGATGATTTCATGCATGTATCAGAAATCAATCATACATGGGAATGCATGAATATTATCCATGATCCATTAAGTATCAATGATTTATCAATGTGACATTTGATGTTGCTCAAAAAATCATGCATGATTTTACGATGCACTTGATGAAGTTGACCATGGTCCCCAGGAAGAGTGCGCTTTTAAACAGCACGATCGATACAGAATTGAATTCTCCAACTGAGTGTGGAATAGACCAGTTCGTGTTAGAAATATGCAATGATTCATTGCACTTGCCGGCTGGGGTGCTCGTAATCACAAATGGGTTCTTCACATATATTTCTATTCAATTCATTTCTGGATCGATCATGCGGTTCAAAAAATGAATTTCACCAACCTGACGCGCCATTACGTTTTCATATTTGCATGCTGGAACTACCTGAAATTCACATCACTAGACGAAATGACTTGCTAAGTCTTACTAAGTCTGATCAGATTCTTGCAAAGTCTGATAAGAACTTATTTTATTTAAGATCTTACATTTCCTGACCAGAAAGTACCAGACTTACTAAGTCTTATATTTTGCAAAATAAGATCTTTTCTGATCTTACCAGCTGATAACTGAAATTAAGAAAAGTGAACTGAAATTTAAAACTTGAAGTCCGATTACAGTGCGAAGATCAGACGATATCAATGGTTTCCCGTTAGATCGCCCGCCTCCGGTACGTGTTCGTTACACGAACTCGGCCCGGTAAACGGGTCGTTCCTACCGTCACGTAACCGGTACGAGCTCGTGTACCCGAAGGAGGTTACAAAAAAAATCCGCCCTGCTGCTTGATTTACGGGCTTTCATTCAATCTCCAGTGCTCTGTATTTTAGCTGGAGATTAAATGAAAGCCCGTTTTTACAAGCAACAGGGCGGATCCTACTTAAAGAGAAAAGTCAAACGTCAAATAATAGGTTTATTCTTCATGAAATTATAGCCACGTACCACAGTAACACTGCCTGGGATAAAAAATAACAGTACCTGGAAAGTTTGACAGCAGTTCGGTAACACTTAACCATTCCTTGTGCAGTAATTGCCTTCACACTTCCAAACAGTTCCACGCAGAATCCATGTATAGGCCTACTTGGTTTGATATCCCAATCTTATCCGGAAATGAGAGAATCATTGTCTTTGAAAAAAGAAATATTTTTCATTGACATTTCACGCTGGATTCGTGCTATCGTAAAAAGCAAGGATATGTATAGGATGCATCCATGCAAGAATTACATGATGTATTATATATAAAAGCACAAATGAAACAAAATCTGTAAATTATATTAAGCAGTATTTACTATGCCAGCATCAATTATAAATAGCATGCAAAATTATAATGAGATCAACATTTAAGTCAATGTATGGATTAATCAGAGCTTCTGTAGACCTAAAATAACAAGCAATGCGTCAATCATGTCGCAGCATCTGCACGCATACTTTAGGCCTAGATAGATTTTATCACGTTTGTTTAAATTTTGGCATCTAACATTATAGGAGAGAATGCGCCTCTTACCTCAATTCATTAGTTGTTACATAAGACAGTTTCGAAATGAAGTTTTAACCTAAATCACACTTGTCTACAGTTTGCTTTCCAATGAACTTGGCTTCTGTTTTCTGAACGAACTGTAGACAAGTGTGATTTAGGTTAAAACTTCATTTTGAAACTGTCTTATGTAAGAACTAATGAATTGAGGTAAGAGGCGCATATAAAGACTGATCTCTCCTATAATGTTAGATGCCCAAATTTAAACAAACGTAACAAAATCTATCTAGGCCGAAAGTATGCGTGCAGATGCTTTGAGATCCAACTCTTTATCATTGATGATGTCGCTGATGAAGTATATAAACTAACCAGTTAGCAGTAGAAGAAGCAGCATCCCGTGAAGCCTGCATAATACCTTTTACATTAAGCTTGTTTCAATCGGATCATTAACACATTTCAAGAACTTAATACAAGCCATGATAAAAGCGAACTTAATATGAAAAGCACTACAATCCCTATCAAATCATCTTTTATGAAGAAAAAATAATAATGCGATGAATTATTTGTATCTACTAAATACGGGAGGTGTGCACCGTACAGCTTTACTGATGTAGGTCTCACTGTAAACTGCACACCACTAAAACAGCAGTTACAGTAATATATATATATATATATATATATATATACTTTTCCCCGGTCTCTGCACCACTCTTAAACCCTGTCTCAGCACCATATCCCATGTCTCCGCACCATTTCTTCAAGCAGTTGTATATTTATGTCATGTCTCTGCTCCAATAAACCATGTCTCCGCACCATTACACCCTGTCTCTGCACCATCACATCCTGTCTCCGCACCGTTATATATTGTCTCTGCTCCTTTTTTGTATATACACCTCGTCTGAGCACCAAAGCTAATTTTGGTGATTATTTACAACCCCCTGAGACATTGAGTAAGACATTCTCTTTGATTTTAAACTGTACATTTTCATCTGCTTATGCCGAAATAATTGTCACTACATGAGTTATCGTAAAATCTTTGACTCCTTGATAACTTTGATATCCATGATAATTTTAATTATAAATGATGTTTTTTCTATAAATTTTTGTTCATTTCATATAACATGGCCTGGTTATCATACTAATCGATTGTTATCTTACTATCTTCGAGACCAATTCTTTATTATGAACTATCAATCCCGCTCAGGAAATTGCTACGCATAAGGCTTCCTTCTTTTGGAAGATTGCAAGAACGGTTCACGAAAAATTGTGGCTTGCAAGCACGTTCTTGCCATTAGTACCCACTAGCTAATATATTGATTGAGTTAACATAAAATCTTTGATAACTGTAATATCCATGGAACTTACACTTATGAATGTTTTACTGGACTTTTATGTTTGCTCATTTCATATACGTGGCCTAATTATCATATTAATCGATTGTCATCACTATCTCCAGATATAATTCTCTATTCTGAACTATCAATTCCGCTTAGGAATGCTACGCATAAGATTTCCTTTTTTGAAAGATTACAAAAACGGTTCACGGAAAATTATGGCTTGTATGCATGCGCGTCCTTCCTATGAAGCACCCACTAGTCAACATATATTGATTGTCGTACTCGTATCATTTCTCAAACCCTTGAAGTAGGCAGGCCTACGAATGTCTTTAAAACTTGAGCGGAGAGTACTGCATATATTGAGTATCAAAAACATAAGATTCGAAATATTTTTTACACTTCTTTGATCACTCAACGTTAATGCCTCTTCGAAGCAAACTATCCGCCACGATGAAGCATGCACGTCTTCTTGAGGACTGTGCCACTTGCGGGGGAGTACTGGGAACAAAGTCCTCGTCCTCTTCCATAGTTTCGGTATTCATGTGCGATTCATCATGAGAAATGTCACCACTCTGCACATGTTTCCTTTCCTCCATTTTTTGTTTTTTCGGAGGTGGGCCTATATCCACCTGGTAGCACATAGGCCCGTCCATCCGATCGTGGCCCTTGATGAGATCAAAGTACTCTGAAAAATACGTACGTAATTAGTGCTATACCTTTTAATAACCACTTCATTTGATCATAATTGGTTATCTAAATTCAGCAATCGAGTGACATTTATCATTTTCAAGGCATATGAAATTTTTTAAGAACAAAATACAAACATATTTTCGGATAGCATTGAAGGAATGTAGGAAAACATCAAATACAAACAACATACTCAACAAGTTCACGCTCTTTTTGATCTATCAATTTAATGAAATTTACATGTACATTTATATTAGATTATCTGTGCGACATGGTACCGGTAGAACTAGTCATAAAAAGTGCTGGAAATTCGATAGTATCCTGATATGTTTAATACAATACATCCTTTGACAATGACGAAACGACTACTTAATGATCTAACGATCCATTAGACTTATTAGTTGCAATAGCTGGTGGCAAACCTCAAGTAATCATTATTTCAAGAAAGATATTTCTTTAACAAAACCTGTAAGTTAGAAATGATTCTTCTCAAAAGGTGGGCTAACTTCATTACCACGCGAATATTTTGCAAATTAGAGATATAATGTACACATCCAACAACCAGAAATTGATGTGGAAATATTTTAAAAAACTAACTTATTCTTAACGAACTCGTTGTAAGCCCGTCCATTTTGAAAATACTCGATGATAATGAAATGATATCTCAACGGAAGTCAGTATCTAGTCGCTAGACATATCGAAATTTTCAAATGAATTTGAGTCATGTCAGTCAATGATAAAGACAGAATATTCATAGATGTTGTGACACAAGATATCTAAGAAATTCTATTTCATTTATCTATTATTACTCTCTTCAAAATTCAGTCTTTCGAGATATCAGTGAAACCATTGAATATTTTGTATACAGACATTGAAATTTACCTCCAAGTGATGGATTGTTACTGGCCAAGTACTCTTTGAATGCCGTGTCGGAAGAATGCATTAATGCCTTCGCCAACAGACGGGTATCCATTCCAGCTTCCGTGGCGTGCGTTACGCATGCATGCCGGAGATCCGTGGCAGTCAATTTTCTTCCAACGACCTGAAAATGACGGAAATATAAAGTAATGGATATAATTAATCATATGTTTCCCGAATGATCGTTCTTCGAAATACTGTACACTGTTAATCATAAGGCGTTAATCATAAAAATATTGTTGGTATTTTCTGATTTTAACAGATCAATGCGTAAATATCAGCAAAAATTAGGAAATCTAACAACAGAATTCTGTTTTCTCTGTTCTGTCCCTAGTAAATGGGATAAACTGTAGCTGATATTACCTCTGATTGCCGCATATTTTCAGTAACATTTTTGGGTTGATTTTTGCTGGTATATTTACCATAGAGATTTAACAGTGTACGCTCGAAAAGAAGCACATGAACTTTAATTCCTAATGAAATCTATAAAACACATCGAAAATTACGTTGACATATTTTAAATTATGGTAAGGTAGGGATGATTTATTTTTACATAGCCTAGCATAGTCAGATTGTCTAACATAACATGCAATATTAAACAGATAAAAACATAGCAAGATAACTTTTGTAAATATTTATAATTCAGCCACTGAGCCATTACTTTGGAGTGGATTGTTTAGCGACTTTCGCTTTAATACCTATAATTGGTGTTCGCATAGTTCAGATCTGGTTGCTTTTGACTTTTTGTTTTGGGGATATCTCAAGGAATTAGTTGCAATGTAAATAATGTTGTGTTTAGAAGTTTTCATAGGCAGTTGATGAGGTTACTAGTTGATTAAATTATATATATTTATGTGTGTATGATTCTAGATTAGCGTCTACGCACCCGACCGTGGGTTAACTTTAGTTGACCGATGAAATTGAATTTATTTTCAACGATTGCTAATTGCACTGAATGAAAGTGGTCGAACTAGTAGTTATGAAATCTATTTCTAGCTTACCTCTTTAGACGCTTGTGTCACCAAGTTACTAAGTTGCTTGAGTGGACTCCCATCCCTCTGGGCAAACAGACAAAGATTTTCGTTGAAGGTGACATTTCTATTTTCCATATCTTCTTTCATATTGTCGATATACTTTTTTACCAAAGTATGTAATGCCGGAGGAAGGGTTAGGATCGCTCGGCCATATTGTTCGATGGTCTTGTGATGTCCTAAAAAGGAAGATAATAAGACATTAAAGATAGTAATTATACAGTTTACCGTTGGTTCATCCAGGTTATACAATTTCATGCGATCGTTTTTAGAACAATAGTGTAATATGAGGCAGGACAGGCTCTGTCCTTAATCTTTCCGTTAATATGAGACATCGCATAAGACTTACCTCCTTTGTTGCCTTTCACCAAAATTAACATGTTTCCGTTCTGGGCGATTTGAATCGGCTCCAACACGTTTTTTATTGTCAAATCCTCAAAAGGCTCAACGCGCAAAGGATTGAACGCAATGAGGCATGTAAGTATCAGTCGTCGTGATCTGAGAAAGAAAATAAGAAAAATAACTTAAATATGCGACTAGTTACTGAGTTGTTCAATTGAAATTATAAAATTACAGCACACATAGTTGTCACTATCAGTCTCTCCGTTCTTCTAGGAATAGTTATCTCCGTTTCTCTCCAAGTCCATGTTTCGCTTCCGTACAACATGCAAGATACACAGCTGCGATAAATTTTACCCTTCATCTTCAACGTGTATCTTTTCCCTGTCACCCGTACTCTCTAAATTTCAATTCTCACTTTACATCTGCAAACGATTCATTGTGCTGCAAACTCGTAGGAAACAAGATACAAAGGAAAGCTAGTTAAAAAATTTCTCCCATTTTCCCTGTCGCTATATTCTTATGAAAATTGACCCAAAAATAACTCATTAAATTTTACTTTCTGATTACAGGTCGCTCGACTACTTGCCATATCACACGAAATATGTAAATAGTAAATACATACGAAAGCGGATATATAATCTGAAAATTGACACCTCCCCTCCCCCTCTCAATCAGGAAGGCCTCATTTATGCTTACTTTATCAAATTGCCGTTTTCTGTAACTGATAACTCTGCCGCTTTTAGAATGTCCTGAATTTCCGATTTTGTCGGTATCGAAAAACTCCTCTCAGCTTGTTTACCAGACTGCAAGACAAGTGATTTTTCATGTTTAGTTTCATATACTAGATAATATACCGACAATGATTCAACTCACCTTCTCTTTGTATGCCTGAGATTTGAGACTTGCTCGACGCTGACCTATTTTTCGGACAGCTGCCTGCAGGTACTCAAATGTCACCTCTTTTGTATCTGCCTCATAATCGCTGTCTTGGCAGTTTTCCTTAATCCACGAGATGATGTCACCTAAAAAAGTGATAAATTATTACATCTGATGGGATATAGGATTGTCCAAGAAAATGATTCCTATGAAGTGATTTTAGAAGTAAAAACTAAACGTTTTTATCATTATTTGAAATAAAATAATAAAAAATAATTCCATATAATAAAATTATTGAACATCTTAAACTAACATCGCTCTTTCCAAACTTCTTAAAATATGTTTTTATCATTGACTATCCTATTGTGATCTGAGACACAAAAAAAGTTGTCAACATGGGTAACATTGTCAAAAGAAACAAAGAACAACTCAACCATCGGTTTGAACTCGATAACACAAAAAATTAGCAAGAACACCTGTTTCAATTTTAATGCTATACCACCAAAGTCGAGTTGCAGAATCAATTACATAGCATTGCAAAATTTTAGAGTCACTCACATTAACTTAAAGAGTGGTATCACAAATTGATAACAGCATCCATTCTGTAACTGACCCATAAAAAAAGCCGAAAATGTAGTGGGCCGACATTTCGGCTGCAATTTTCTAAATCAACAGACATGCTTCGTATAAATGTAAAGGTCCGTCAAAGTTGGTAAGCGGTGATCAGATTTCAGGTGATAAATCGAATTCTAACCGGCGTAACTCGCAAACTTAAACATTAAACAATTAAACGTTGAGTCGTTGATAATTACAAATCTTAATGAATTCGGCTGCGGCTGTAACCCGAGAGGATGGCTGGTATCGGTCGTCTTCCAATTCAAAAACTATGAATAGGTCCGGATCGAGCATCTCTCGCAGTCCCACATTTTGTTTGATAGTCTGACAAGTCTGGAATAAGATCAAACAGAGACGAAGATAAAAACAGCAGTCATTTCGGTAAATTCTATGCTTTTCTGTCGATGCAGTCGCAAAAGTAACGATATCAAACGTAACGGCTATCAGAAAACTCAAATTGATTTACAATAATTCCTCTGTAAAACCCGACGTTCCTATTGTTAGTGTAAATGACATCCTCTTAAAAGAACAAACATTTCACCTTGTTTCATGCAGGAAGGGATTAATGTATGAACCGCAAATATACGAGAAAACCTTTTACCTGAAAACTCTGACTATCCAAGAATAAAATAATTCTGAAAATAACAAAATTTTGCGTTCATTCACTTCTAAATTTCTATATATTTAGAAATATGGGACTGAATCTACCTCCCTCACATAATCTCGATGGACTTCGGTTAACCATTTTAGGCTTCCATAGTCCAATATTCGCGATAAGGTTCTCTAATACAAAGCACAAAACTATACACAACTAAGTTGATAATTTAAGTTACCGGCATTGGAAAAACTGACTATATGATCAGAAGTTCAGAAGTATCAAGTTTTTACCATTCGAGACCAAACTTACCCTATGAAAGAGTCTTCTCACGCAGCCTTTGAGATGTTCAATTGATTTACAGTCGACTGGTTTATTTTTACCACCTTTGGAAGTCACATAGTACCCCTCTATGTCGCAAATTTTCTTTATGAATTCAATCTTTCTCCTCGATGTATACTTGACTCTCATTTTCCTGTCATTCGATTCGCTTACATTAATCATTGTTGGATATTTTTCCTTTAGAGACTTTAGTCGCGCTGTAGCAATGGGGTCATCCTGGAAAAATACAGCTATTTTTTAACAAAATAATAAAGATATCGTATCATCAGCTCACGATAATATTTCGAATAACGTAAGTTCTTCTATAATAAACTATGCCAGTTATTCAGGAAAAATGTTGTTATACAGATATATTCACCTTTGTCGTATCTTCATCATCTATATTTTGCCTTAATTGATGGCCATGTACCTTCCTCCGATGTTGGCATATGTCTTTCACCTGTTTCGAGTAAATAAAGCATGTATTACAGCATTCAAAAAAACAAAATTATGTGGAAAAATACTAATTTTTGAAATATACATGTACACGGGTTCCTTATAAAAATTTGCTGATTGATAGAATGCGAGATTCCTAACATATCTCCTTTCTATTTCCTACGATAGTTGAGCCAAACTATACAACATGATTGTCACATTCATGGGCTGATTATCACTTCAATTCAGCCGATCGCTAATGTAAACACGTCATTGGTGGCTGACTCCCTTTCTATACAAAGACAGGTTAGTAAAGATATTTACTACAATCCGACCTCTATACCAGAATATTACGCAATGGGAAGCATATGGCTAAGTTACTATTGCTTTTTATTGAAAACATATGCAATCCACTGCATTGTTGGAATTTCAAACGGCGTAGTCTAATAACGCGATATCAATTACATGTTCTCGAGAAAAACTTCCGATTAGTTGCTCTGTTGCCCTTGCAAGTTCGATAAAATGCAATATTCATTACAAAGATCAATTTTTAATGATAGATATCTACAATATAGCAGATTCGGTTTGGACCTCCATAGAAGTAAAATTTTTGTTGACGATTTACCGAAAGGAAACTTTGGAAAATTACTATAAACAGATAGCTGTTATGATCATAAAACAACACAATGTGCTATCGTCATCAGGCCGAATATAGTATAACCTTAAAGTTGTAAATGAGTAGGACATAAACATAAAATTACCGCAAATATGCCTTAATAACTAACTAACATCTTACCAAAGCACGCATATCTGACATTCCTTTACATTAATTTCAGTTCCACGATCAGTTTCATGCCTACTTCGATAAATTGAGGTGCATATCATTTTCAGTTCGTTACCGCATTTTCCATGCACCGTCTTGAGGTGGCGTTTTAAATGTGCACTGCTTTGGAACTTTTGACATATTGGACAAAGCGCGTGTGTGCGACTGGTCCCCTTCTCCGTCACTACTTTGTAAGTACCTGAAAGGAGAAGTTTCGAAATCAATAAGTTTTCTTATCTACTGCGAATCTAAATCAGTGTTTATAGATCATACGATTCCGTTAATGTGGTGCACTGATAAAGATATTGTGAGTAGGTGGCCTACTGCAGTATCTTCATTCATCACATCAAAATACCTAGCGAGAAACTTACCTGGCACTTTTTCTAACGTAATATAATTGAAATTTGCGTCGCTTCGTGCTGTAGTTCTTCTAAAATCCATATCTGAATAACTGAAAGGAAATGCAGTGATACAGAAATAAATATATGATATATATAATTATGATGACACCTGTTCATATAATAGAGATTCAAAACATTTGATGTACGTAATTATCGGCTCTTTTGAAAGGCGAATATAGAATCATAATTATTTACTAAAGTGTTAACTTCAGGAATACATACAGTACTGTGGAAAAAGATAACCCCAACCTGCATTTTTCGAGTTATTCGAAAAATCATCCGTTTCATTTACACTGGTGCATCGCATATTGATCTGTCCTTTTGGAAAACTTATCTAAGGATATTTGTATGTCACTATCATTGCAAATAATTGTATTGAAACGCAAATTCAGTTGTTTCCCTACTAGGGCCAATACTTAGGCTACAATGATATTAAAACGCAAAGCAGCAATGTCGACTCTTCAGATCAACACTAGTG
Source organism: Prostheceraeus crozeri (assembly GCA_907163375.1). NCBI lineage: Eukaryota > Metazoa > Platyhelminthes > Polycladida > Euryleptidae > Prostheceraeus > Prostheceraeus crozeri. The sequence goes on from CAJQUW010013061.1 coordinate 47,377, forward strand.
TATACATAGCATTTCGACAGCTTCAACTATAATTTTTAAAATTCTTGTTGACAGTTTTACCTTTGCGAAGTTCCTATCTTGCTGAACGAGGTCGCCCTTTCGATGCTGCGTCATGTTCAGGTGAATCAAGTCGGCAGCCAATCAGTGCGGTGATCGATACAAGAGTCAGACTCACTGCAGCAGTTACAAGTGTGCGTCGTCTTATCAATGACATTTGTTATCGCTGTAAGCTGGTAATAGCGACTTAAAATCATTGACTTACATCAATCTGGTTCAATGTGCCATCGAGAAACTGCAGCTTCAATTGGAAGAGACCTATTCCAAAATTGACATCAGAAAAATTACAAAATTATGATTCATATGAGTTAATATTCCAACAAGAGTAAAGTTCAATCTAACAGAAATAACAATCAAGCATGACATACTGGACCTCACTCGTCCTCCGATAACCCGGAGAATTCTGAGCCTTCCGCTATTTCTGGCCTATAAGGCGCGACTTTTTTTCTCGGAAACAGCTAGTGCGCCTTATCTGCGGAATGCACCTTATCCATGGTAAAATTAAATTTTCAAGCTCGGTGCGAGATTGGTAAGCACTCATTTCATTATACTTACTCTTTACTCAGCCTTAGTTTTACTCATTTGAGCTGTTTTTTTCGGACAAGAGTCGTGAATAGCTCAGCATCAACCTGGTTTGATTCAGGGGAATGCAACAGTTGAAACGAATATTGATTCCGACACTGAAGCGAACATTGATTTCGACACTGAAACGACCCTTGATTTAGATGCTGAGGCCGATATTTAGGTGAACAGTGAAACTTCATAGCTGCAGTTGAATCAATTATTCATTTCAGACACCGAAGATTTACAACTTCTCCGTATCCTCGAAAGTTGAGTGATTCAAATAGTATTGATAAGCTAGATTTTTTAGTATTATTTAGCTAAACCTAAGAACCTATAGGAATATGTCTCAGACTATCACAAAGATGATAATCTTCTGTAATTTTCCGTACTGTTACATTCGCCTGAATTATAGGCCTATCAGGTTTATATTGAGCTATTTACGACTCTTGTCCGAAAAAGCAGCTTAAATGAGTAAAACTAAGGCTAAATAATGAACAAACATAATGAAATGAATGCCTACCATTCTCGCACCGAGCTGAAAAATCTAATTTGACCTTGGATCAGGCACATTAGCTGCTTCCGAGTAAAAAAAGTCGCGACTTATAGGCCGGAAATTACGGTAGGCTACTACTTATCCAGTTAATTGTGAATTTTTATGCTACATCGACCATTAAATAGATAAAGTGCAAGTCAACCAAGAGCCTCATCATAAATGAGGTTTGGTAGAATATGTAATTGAACATCACTGAGATGATGCTAAATATTGTTGCTCATTCCTACTTATTGAAACATAGAATCCTGTTCAGCTGATATCAACTGTACCAGATGTAATGACTTTTCACTAGATGTTGTGTACATTTGACGATTTAAGTTGAATCTATTACCTATCATCAACAATAACTCACCAGACGCCACAACGTGCAGATCAGAATGAATCAGAGTGACAGCGAAATTAAGAACATCAACGCCCGTTTGTGCCGCACCACACCGCCTCACTGCATGTTGCTTCATTCCTTAATGAAAAGCAGTCAGACAGAGATTCGGCATGACGTCACAACAGTGAAGGCGACGAATGATTTGTGTGACAACTTCTCCATCAATAGTCATGATGACAGCTGATGTTCTCCATGTGTGAATATGCATATCAGTCTAATGAGAGCATGATGGGAGGTGTTGGCGGATTTGTTGGCGGATTTGTTGCCACTAAAAATACATTAGAGTAATGGGGAGTTTCCACACTTGACTTATTTGAACACTTTGGTTTTAACATTCAACAGATCATAATAATTTAGAAAACATTTAAAGTTTAATAGCTTGCAAGACTGTTGTTCCACAAATATTCATAATAACACACAACGCCACACATTTCATGTTCATCTAAGTATTGAAATAATTTTCTTCGAAAAATTAAGTAACAATAATAAATGTTTCATAAAAAATTTACTGTATTTAAACATATTGATCAAATGTGCTGCAATTTCGATACAGTTGCTTATTTCATACGACAGATAAAATAAAACGTAGACACTCAGTTGTGGTTGTCATTCCTTATTGCGGAATAAATGTAATGTACTTTTTTTGATATATGGCATCGCATTTTAATGCTCTGTATTTTAGTATCAAACATTAGAAATTCAAAATAATTGTCAATTTTCTGCCTCCCTGTTTGATCAACAGCTATAAATTTGGTACAATGTGTTGGATACGTAATTAATAATGTACCCTGGATTTAGTTAATTGCTAGATATAAGTGTAGAAATTAAGGTATATACTGATTTGTTGTGTAGTGGTGCTGAGACCATGGAAAATATATATACTTTTCAGTCAATGGTCGTTAATTCAGGCGGTATAGGTTGATAAAGCTTCATTTCTAAAAACATTTATCTTGCTAACTATAAGACGCATACCTTGACCACTTCCCCATCAATAAAACCTTTCACAGAATGTCCAATCTAAATTTTTGTAAAATCTGGCTAATCTCATATTTTTAGTGCTTTTTTGATGTACAGAGAAGTAGATGACACTAATCTCGGTAAAAATCTTGCTGGTTGGAACCAAACTTTATTACTATCCATATGTGGTTCACAACCCAACAATGGAATAACAGACTTGGAGAAAAATGAAAAATAGTATAGATTTCATGGTGCACAGACATGACTTATATACAAAATTTGCGTTTTTAAGTCAAGATTTAGTCCATTAAATCAGCTCAGATAACAAAATTACCTAGATTTTTCGATTTCTACGCCTAAAAATACATATAATTACGTAATAAGCTCACAAATTTTTTGGTCGATCTCATCAACCCTGAATCATGATCTGACATAATTTTACAGAAATGTATACTATACCGACAACCCCACTTTTTCAGCAAAAACTTAAAAATTTTATATATTTTGTGTATATATTACTTTTGTTATCGAATTCTTAACAAAAAAGGATTTCAGAACCTTGAAGATTGATGGAAAACGAGATGTTTCACAAAATTTCATCCGCCAACTCAGTCTAATAAAGCGACAATCCGCCATCTTCGTGTAAACGATTCATGCCAATATCTCATAATGTTTGACTTTTCACACATACCAAACACCATCTGTGCACATTTCAGTGCATTTCCTATGATTCCTCTAAGTTTTATGACCCCACGAATTTATCTTCATGCCTAAATTCGCGTTTGAAAAATTCATCTTTTTTAATGGTGCAGAGACCGGGGAAAAGTATATATATATATAAACTTATAATAATAATATTTTTAATAATATATAAACTTAACAGAAAATATTCGTAAGAAACTTGAAAATGATGAGTTACAATTTGATGATATCAATTAAAATCCGCTAGTATCAGATAGAGCGTCTCTACGGATATTTTCTGTTCGGAGTGTAAAAACAGCCGTGAAAGTAATTTTAGCTGTTAATTTTAACGGATATTTGTTGTTTACAGCGCACTTGCATTAGTCACTCGCAGTGACAAAGATAGTTTTTTAACTACAATACATCATCTCACTTGGCTCTTCTCCGAACTTCTAGAAGGAATGGGAATGAACTGACGTCACGAGGATGCTGCTGCAGACTAGACAAATTGATTTTGTTTACATCTGCATCAGCACCTTACAATATTTCCCCAAAATCGCCGGTTAATCAGGGTTTGTACACCTAACGTCAGCCAGATAGCTAGATTCAATAGCTAAAATTTTAATCATGAAGCATTTCAGGAGAATGCAGTTTACTTTCCCTTCATAGAATAATATCCATATCAATGAAGAAATTTGAATATTGAAAGTAAATCAGCCTCAAGATGACTGCAGACTTATGATTCTTGTTTGCATTTTTTCATGATTGATCATCATAATCCATTGCAAACGATACTGAGCAGAGTGATATTCCAACATGCCTATGAACGATTCTAACAGGTTATTTTGTGATTTCATCTTTATGGTTGGACATGTCATTGATCTTCATAAATTGATAATGGGCAATTCCGTAAATAACGCACGTACGTTCTGACACACAATCTTCATTTCTCATCATGAAGCAATGCGATTCTATCTATGAATATTGCACCATACCATGCCAAAATAATATGAAATATTAATCACTTTTCAAATATTCAAACACTAGTCCCTCTAGCGTCGAAAGAGGGACTGCCATTAAATTAATTATTTAAATTGCTTTATTTATTATATAGAAGGGACTACTATAATGTTTCAGAACGTTCGTGCGTTATTTATGAAATTATTCTAATCGTTGTGAATGAATTATCTTTCAGGTTCAGACAAGACACTAAGGCTCATGCAATAAAAGACCAGTTGCTCACCAGCTTATCAAGAATTTTCTGTACAAATCGTTGGGCATTTCATGACTAATCGTCCACAATTCAGTTACAATTCACTGGTACGATGATGTAGCGTTAATGAGAGATGCTGTTTCATGTCGGTACAGCGCACGTCCAATGTAATTTAATATTGAATAGGCCTATTGAAAAGCTTCCTCTGATGAGTCCATACAGTTAGATTTGCATACTGCATAACAACACTGTGTAGCACATTCACAGATGACTGCTTTGAATTTGTATCCGTTATGAATACATGCTGGAAATGTCTCATGTCAGCTCAAGATGACATAGATATCTATCAATCCGAACTCTGTACCCCGACCGCACTCGAGAGATAGGCTCTAATTAGAGTATCTGACATGCGTGTGGGGAAGTGACAACAAGCCTCAAGACGCGATAGTCATTACAAAATCTGAGAGATGAGACCACACTATGCCATAGAGTTCTACATGACTATACCTTATTGATGTCACAGAGCAAAACACTTCGATGGAAATGCTGCATAAAATCGATATGTTGCAAAATCGATAAGTGTTGAAAATTTAAGCATGTTAATCAAAATAGCGAATGAAGATAGAACAAATGCAAGTTGCTGAATTAGTGAACAGCGAATGGACTACATGAATGTTGTTCAATGTGTTCGCAGAAAGCATGAATCATTGCACCAGAGAAATCAGTCAAGCCACTGAAGTCAGCTGAAGACATTGTATGAGATTGCAGTACATGGCTCGATAGAAAATGTGCCCATCCATCTCAGAATAATATGCGCATGTTATGCCTTCCCACTGCAGGTAAGAATTCTGACTAACATTTGTTGCTTTCGAAATTGCATGCATTATGCTATGAAATACTCAAGATGGCTAATAAAAACATGTTAGGGACATATTAATAATCAGGATTTACTAAGCAGGTGGGAAGTATTTTGGGATACCGTACATAAATTAACACTTTAGATATTCACGTCAGTTTGAAACTGCACGGTCAATGTCCATTTATGAATGATAACTTATGTGCTTTTTACTTTATCTTCCTATGTCAAAAATACCGCTCATGTCATTAAAAGAGAATCCTCTTCTTACTAGTACAGGGATATATTATCGGAAATTGGTGTTCTCCCGTGAACAGTGCAGGCTAGGTGCTTGGTTAGCGATCTCTTTCGTCCAGAAATCGAGCACCGAAAGTGTCATAGGAAGTCGACAGATAGGGCAACCGGAACAAATGGTCACAGCCATATCAAAGAATGACTCTGTGTCAACACAGTGGAGCCAAAAGTAAGGTAGAGTAGACGTTGACCTTACAGGCCACAATTTACTTCAACTTATTAAAAAACTATTGCATGAATTATCAGACTGCAATGAAGTTAATAACCTGGTCATCATTATTAACTAATGCGTAGGCTATACTTAACCTATAGTCTGCATACATAAGCCTATACAATGATCAAGGATGCATCAGAACACAAGAACCTTCGAGATGAAACATAGGCCTAACATATAATCCGACATAACAGTGTTCCAACTGATCATCAGTCTGCTCAAGCTGCGACATCCTATCCTGTTTTTTTGAAATTATCTTAATATGATATCTTAATAAACAATGCAAAAAGTAGTCCAACTGCAAGTAAAAGAAAATTAATTTATTGAAATTAAATTGCAATTATTGATTGATAAACCATCTTCAATTCAATTAATTGATTGGATCAGCATGCCAATTATTCAATTAATTGCAATTATTCACAAACAAAAAAGCGATTCATTGAACGATTACTGCAAGTTATATAATGTATAATTAATATCTCTACACAGTCGATGATGTAGATATTCTGTAGATATACTCGTTTTTGAAATGTTTGATGTTAGCCTAATGCTCGAAACTTGCTGTTGATAAATCTACACAATTCATTTAAACTTTAATTTAAAATGTCTCTAACTAGTAAATATAAATACTTCGTATTTTCTCATAGATAAAAGTCAAATTAAGGTCACGATGGTCAGAGTGACAGTGTTTGACCAAAAAATATTGCGCTTATATATTATTATAAAAATATAATAAATGTTAATTATCAGTTCCATTGCTTGATATTGCTACTGAGAACATTTTCATGTTTTATCATGCAAATTAGTTCAACGAGCATAGTGGTGCAGAAAATACATACTTGTGATTGCAAATTCTTATTCTACAGTAGTTTTAAAATGCACTTTCGTAGACCTGTGTGCGATGTGGAACTAACGTTCTAAGTTGTGTTAATCAATCAAGTGTCCGTCAACAGCGGAAAGATCAACCTAGATCTGCAGATGATTAAAAAATTATTGCAATTATTGTCAACTAATGATTGCTCATGTGATCCAATTGAGTCAATTGATTCTCAGCAAAAAAAATGAGACCAATTAAATTGCTAATAACTTTTTATTCCAACCCCAGGTTGTGTTTTCCAGTACCGTATGAACTAACCATACTCAATTACTCCTTCGTCTTGGGACATGTGATATCCGATTGCATAATTGTGGCGCTATCTTGCATCGCAATGTAGCCACATGAGTATGTCAGGCTTCATAACCGTGCACTGTATTACAAGCATTTTAAGTGGGGTGCAATTTGATTCAAATAAATGCACAAATATATACTTTCAAAGATCATCTGAAACACCGTTCTTGTTTAAGATAGAAGTGCAACTATCAATTACAACTATGCTATGAATCTGTTCGGTTTTGGCGTCAGTGTCCTATTCTAATCATGAAAAATTGAAGTACAGCCTGAAACTCAAAAAAAATAATTGCATTGCAATTGGTCACAATGATCGCTGTAACCCAAAATTCCAATTAATTAATTGTTGTTACAGAAAAAATTGCGAATTGATTGATTGCAGTCTGTCAATAATTGCTATCAATTGATTGATCTGTAATGAAGTTTATTTAGTTGAATGCTAACTTGCAAAACCGCCTACACTCACCATCATAGAAAAGCATAACACATTCAGTGATTAAGATTATTAGTCTACCTATCTTATATTATGTCATTAAATCTTAAATTTATGTCAATCTAGGCACGCGACTTCTTGTTCTCTCTTAGTTTGAATAGTCACTCATCCGACTAAGAATGTAGCAACATGTATTTCATGCAGAAAGTCACCGCCCAAAATTTCGGCAGTATGCAAGTTTACGACTTGCACAATCTGCCAATTTATGCAGCCTTAAATAGTAGTAGCACATGTTTTTATCTTAGTCGAAAATTAAAATCAAGAATTAATCTAATCAAATTATGATTAAAAAAATCCAATAGTTGATTGCTGACATACCGATGATTCCAGTTAATTGATTGCTGTCGTCCAACTATTTCAATTAGTTTTTGGTGAATCCTGAACCTAGGTATTAGAATATTTACTAGAAGAAAGGCCCAGAATCTTCGAGCTCAACCTAGCGGTGGCCCAAAGAATTAATAAAAGGCGACTGCGAAATAATCCTAATATTACTATAATGATCTGATTTGATGGCAATCCTTTAAGTATCTAGGAATCCCTAAATTGAAAATGTAATCCAATAACACAGAACCTACGCAGGGCTACATCATTCTTTCAATTTATGAATTTCTTAGCCAACTAAACCTACATCGCTAGACTCTGAGAAAGTTAAGCTACTAGATTATTAATGTGCTGCAAAGATGGCCATTGACAGAAAACACATTTTAAACATTAAGCAACCCGAACAAAGTATTTTGTCATCTATGATAATTGTGATCTATTATACTAAATTTACTGAAATTGCATGCAACGATAAATTGCAAGTCAAACGAAAAATATCACTGTCCAGTCAGTTCTTATTTATTATTCAAATTTTTGTGTGAGCCTGATCCTAAAATTCAAAACGTGCGAGATTTTCAGTAATGGGCAAAAGACCGTTCCAGGACACCTAAAATTCAAAAAAATGGCATCTTTAAAAACGACATAAATTCATGAATTTAGACCCTTTTTCAGGTTTTTAAGACCTAAATTCATGAATTTAGACCGTTCCAGGACACCATAAAATTCAAAAAAATAGTATCTTTAAAAACGACATAAATTCATGAATTTAGTCCTTTTTTTTCTCAGTGTTTTAAGGACCTAAATACATGAAATTTTAGTCCATTCAAAAATACCATTTTTTCAAAAAATTGACATTTTTAAAAACGACATAAATTCATGAATGAATTTGGGCGTTTTTTAAAAATACCCAATTTTTCAAATTTTTCAAAATCTCAAATTTGAGAATTACAATCGGGCGAAGCGCGAAGCCCTAGAACCATTCGGTTCGATTTTCATCCACCCCCAAAATCATGACCGTTCTAGGACACCGAAAAATATAAAAGTTAAGAATCTCAAATTTGTGATTATGACATTTTTCAGTTTTTTAAAATATATCATGTGACTAAAAATATTTCTTTAAAAAAGAAGGAAACAAAAATGGAAGAACTTCAGAAATGGATGAAACCTCAAGAATATATCCTTCGTTATCTCAATTAAAAATAAGTGAATTAAATATTGAAAAACACCAAAAGATAGAGTACGTTATATGAAAGATAAGGAATCCCAATTATTATTAAGATTAGAGCATTATAAAAAAATTAAGAAAGAGATGGAGTAAAGTTAAGAATGTAACACAAGGA
>CAJQUW010013062.1:0-11247 GCA_907163375.1 Prostheceraeus crozeri
ATGCGAAAAATTCATTATTCAAAAAATGAACAATTTAATATCAAAGTAGTGTTTCATGAACACCAAATCCAAAAAGTCTGTGACTCCAATCAGCTCTCAGCTCAAAAATTTTCAGATCTAAACAACACCTCATGCGGTTTTCATTGAAGCAGTCCGAAGCCTTGAATCTCTAGGTTTTTATGGCAAAAATAGCCAAAAAATGCCAAAAAATCATTATTTCAACCTCGTAAACATTCCTAGTTAAAAAATGTGAAAAATATATTTTAATAATATTAAACAACGGTTTTCAATCGCATCTCAACTCACAACCCTGACTCCAATCCGCCTCAAAATTTCAGATCACACATCTCAGTGCGTCTGTTCATATGCGCCATCCGAAGCCTTGAAATCGTCTATTTTTCGGCAAAAATAGCCAAAAATGCAAAAATCATTATTTCAAAAAATGTACAATTAATATCAGAAGTAGTGTTTTCATATGAACCCAAATCAAAAAAAGTCTGACTCCAATCAGTCTCAAAATTTCAGATCTAGCACAACTCCGTGCGTCTGTTCTTTAAGCAGTTCCGAAGCCTTGAATCGTCTAGTTTTTAGCAAAAGATAGCCAAAAAATGCAAAAAATTCATTATTTCAACCTCGTAAAATTCCTAATTAAAATATGGGAAAATTGATATTTTAAACGTTTTCAATCGCATCTCAACTCACAACCCTGACTCCCATCCGCCTCAAATTTCAGATCTAGCACATCTCAGTGCGGTCTGTTTCATTGCGCCAGTCCGAAGCCTTGAATCGTCTAGTTTTTTTCGGCACAAATAAGCCAAAAATATGCGAAAAATCATTATTTCAAAAAATGTACAATTTAATATCAGAATTATGTTTTTCAATGAACTCCAAATCAAAAATCTGGACTCCAATCAGTCTCAAAATTGCAGATCTAGCACAACTCATCGGTCTGGGTCAATTGAAAAGCAGGTCCCGAAACCTTGAATCTGTCTAGTTTTTAGGCAAAAAAAAGCCAAAAAAAATGCAAAAAATTCGCCATCTTGAAAAAATTTGAAAATTTTTTTCCTCAAATCATGATGGAAAACACTCTTACTAGGGAATAAATACCGATTCCAAATCTGAAATCCGTTTTTGCTCACCGATACTTTACGTTTTGGCGCTACAGCCAAAAACGGCCAAATTTTAACTCTGTCGTTTTTTCGACAATTCCCAAAATCTGGCAAATCTTGTTCTGCTCTCATCCCTAAACATTCAACCGATTACACCAAATATCTACAGTGAATTCGTCTCACCCTCACCTTTCAAACACTATCATATGTCTCCATATCCGACCACTGAAGGCAAGATTGAAGCAAGCGCTCCCGAGGGGGGGGGTATGGTGGAAAAACTTCGACCTAAACTTTTGACGAGGAAGAAACATGTACCACGGCGCAGTCGAATTTCGCCACTTGGATTTCTTCCCACCCTACCCCTCCCCCGGGGGAAAAGTTTGCGATCTAACTTTGATGAGGAAGAACGATGGCAGAACTTTGCGCATCGAAATCGACACTTTGGATTTTCCTCCCCAACCCTACCCCCCCCCGGTGGGAAAAACTTGTCGATCCAACTTTTGGATTGAGGAAGACGATGGTAGCACACTCGCGCATTGGATTTTCCTACACCCCCCCCCCCCCCGGGGTGGAAAAACTTGTCGGAGCCCATTTTTTTGACAAGGAAGACGATGGAGCGCACCACGTCCACTCAGGACCGGCAACCACACGTCCACCAGGCCGGCAACCCAAGCCCACCCCTGGCGTGCAACAACACCCCAGGACAGGGAGGAGGAGGAGGAAGAGAGGAGGGGGGGGTAGGGTGGGAAACGGCCGCCATCTTGCGCTATCTGGTGTTTGTCACTTGCTTACTACTCTCACCGCTAAAGTACACAAACACCACGTGCGGCAACGAATATTCAAAGCAAAACGATAGTCGATCAAGTGTGCAGCTGCACGGCTTTCCAAAAATCATTAGCAAAACCATGTCTTTGCTTTGATATCGACTGCAGATTGTTTACCTTGCATGTTGCAGCACGTTAGCTGCAATGAGAAAGAATGTTGTAGAAGTTGTCAAGAAAAATACCGTATTGAACCTCATTTGAATGAAAGTTTTTCATGAAAATACCATACGCTAACATTTTTGATGAAAAAGTGAGAATATGACCTTTTTCAAAAGTTACAATTTTGTAATAAAAAAATTAAATGATGTCACATGTTCTGTCGCTAGCACAAAAACTCAGAACACGATTTCAATGATCATCATATCCAAAAATAAAGATCAAAAATGCTTGTTCTCTCATCGTGCCTTGATTCAAATTATCACACTCATATATTTTCTCATATGAAAAATTACTATTTGGAAATTTGAGCGAGTATACTTACTAAATAATTTTAGCAGTAATGAATGTCAATTTCAGCAATGTTTATTTATGTCTATGCCTGAACGTTTGAAAAGCCCTTAGTGTCCGTGAAGTCGTGTCTAGTCCTTTGCAACTTCATTGGTAAACGTATAGACACAACGATTCTTCCTAACTGATGTAATTAAAAACTGTTAACTTTGAAAATCTTCCACATTTTATATGCATGTATTTCAGTTGTATTCAAAGTAAAAGTCAATCCTATCACAATATGCTCATAATTCCACATCTTAGCACCTTTAAAAGATTTTGAACCAATATAATTAGGAATCATAGAGTGGATTCATAGCCACAATATAGCCACCGCCTCTCCTCAGCGATTCTCTCGATGTGTTTCATAGACTCCGATTGAGAATAGAAATTAATGATCAAATTTAAAGCTTACTCTTTTATTCAGGCCACTAAACGTGGCAATGGAATGGACTCGAGATTGATGACGGCGTTCACTATGAACTGAGAGCCGTCCCCCGAGAGCTACTTCTTTACATGTTCTCGGAAGATAGCTGCTTACTTGAATCGCAGTGTCGACATACAGTTTGGATCCCAAGCCTTTAGGAACTTTTGCTCTTGTATTCCATTCTGTTACGTAGTGACGCGTGCTTTGGGGCACAATGGCGGTTTCTTCTTCGATGTTACAGATGTTTTCAATGTGGATTTGACAGATCCTCAGGACAAACTGGCCAACGAATGTTTTCTTGTACTTTCAAGTGAGTTACGTCACTACACCTCCTTTCCTTTACAATCACATTCATCAGTACATGTTTCACGCACTCGAATTTTTTATGGATGTTACTACACTTAATGCTCGTATTTCACAATTGCAATTTGGGCAAGCAGATGTCACGTTCCAAAATCATGTTAAGCTCGTGCTTGTTTTACGCATTTTGCGTACTTCACTTCACTGTCCCCTCGAATGGTGCTGAGACAAGCCAGATGTTCTGTAATGCCATTGCACGCACCAGGGTTGGAACCGGTCGTCGAATTCTGAAGACCGGCCGGCCGGTTAAATTAATTAGACCCCATGTCGACCGCTGACGACATTTCAGTATAGAATAAATTTGCTTCGCAACCCATTGCAAACATTAAGAGCATGCAGTTGTAGCATAATTTGAGAGTATCTACTTGCATGCCTTTGTGATAATAAACATTGGAACTGCTCTTTAGACAGTTAAAAAAAATGATTGCCGGCAAACTTATACACGCAGCTCAAAACCCTACTTTATCTCAAATAAAGTTTCCAGAGTCATAAAAATAAATTTTTTTAGTCCAGCATGAATTTTGGAGAAGCAATTGGCGCATTCTTCAAACATTCTATTATAAATTTTATTCCAGATCATGATAATTTCACTACGTGGGATAGTTTTATTTACCATGTGGAGCTTATAGATCCCAATGGAGTAATGACTTCATTGCAACCTAGGGCCTACTACCCGAACAGTTGTCAGAGGGGTCGTGGATTAATTGCTATGGATAAGCTTAACTGCATGCGATACATTTTGATCGACGTAGGTACAGCAACACTCCCAGCTTGGTCTTGGGACAAACTCAACTGAAATGAAAAAGTGATTACAAAGTTTTTGTCGAACTCATATTATCACCGAGCCCGACCAAACGCCAAATTAATAACTTACTAACTCTTACCACGTCAAGCTCGACGGTCATCAATGCATGCTCCAAGAGATCTGAATTTTAAAATGTAATGGAGAGAGTTCTGAATTGGGAACCGTCGCAAATCCCACTAGAATTTTATCCCCTCACAAGTGAAAAAGTAAATAACTCCACTTCAGTGAATCATTTTAAATCAAGTTTGCACATCGCAGACAAAACATCTTTGCCAACATCAGCACATCAGCTCAGTGGTCAAATTGTTCATCACAGAGCTTTTATAGGTAGAAAATCTATATTATTATATTGGAACTTAAAGAATTGTTTGACCACTTAAAAAAGCTTTCTTGTGGAGGCGGATTCAGATACATTCATCCAACATAATCATTGTATCACTGTTTTATTATTGCATCATTGCCACTATTGGGTCACTATTTTTGATTATATGTTTTCAACTTGCTTGTGATTGATTGACTTTGAAAATGCAGTTAACATTGTCACACACATTATAAAGTGTAGGCCAACAACTCATTAGAACTAGTAAATGAACTGCCCATATGCACAAACCATGCGAAAAATTGTATTGTAATTGGGTAACTATCGGTTGTACGGAATGCCTGATAGGCCTGCTGTGCATTGATGCATTTCAATGTTTTGCGGAAATTGAATAGTGTCTAATGGCATAAAGTTGACTAAATACATGTCTGACGACTCAAAAGCCTTAACCAAACCGGTATAGAGACGCCAGGGCCAACTTAGTCCAATCCCCTCAAACCGCCCGGCCCCGACCGGTTCCAACCCTGGTCGCACAGCATATAGATATAACCCGGTAGGCGATAATTTATCACACATTAACTATTTGTTGCCATTTAAAATAGGACTGCTGCATGTAAAAAGGAGTGAAGTAAGACCAGTCAAGTCTAACCAAAAATTTTATTTTATGAATATGCATGTCTGAATAACTCTACTACAAAAAATACACATGAAGCCTATATTCGGTCCTCGATCCGTTGATTGCAAGCGTACTGATGGATGCCTTCAATAGCATGCTAAATTCTTATAACAAAACTAAATTACTGAATAGGACTGAATAAAGGCGATAGATCTAAATATTGAACGCAGCCTATGCTAAGATTAAAAATTTCTAGTGTTTGAGAAGGTAATCGAAGTTTGATATTCTTTAATTTATTGGATCAATATTTCTTTATTTTCCATGTTACTTGATTATTGTGTGCTTTTGCTAAATTTGCTAAACCTACTGATTAAATATGTCAGGGCAAAATACATGTAGCATCCTATAGGATGCCTTAGACCATAGGTTGATGCCAGTAGTAAGCAAGTGACAAATACTGGATAGCGCAAGATGGCCGCCGTCGTGTCTGAGTCCCCCCCCCCTCTGGAACAACAGTGTCGTGGTGTGCCGTCCAGGTTGGCCGAGACAAGTCGCTGACGTCCCCCCCCCCTCAGGACCGACAGAGAGTGAGACCGGGTGAATGTCCGACCAGCCTGGTGGACGTGGGCGACCGTCTAGTTGACGTGGGACGACCGTCTAGTCTGAACGTGGGCGACCGCCAAGGTATGTCCTTGGATGGTGAAACGAGGCCAGATTCGGATTCACGTGAAATTCTGCATCTGTTATGGTGAATTTGAAAGCAATCGGAGATAAAAAAATTTTTTCGGCTGACCCCCCCCCCCCTTTGTTTCTATCTAACTTTGGTTCTAGTGACGGAATTTGTTCGTTCGACTTGCCTTGGAAAGAGGACGAAACACCGCTCGACCGCATTTTTCGTTGCGAGTCAATCGGAGCAGCCGTTCAAAAGTTAGAGCGGTTACAAGATTTTAGGTCGGAGCTCACCTGAAAAAATCCTAAGTGTCAGAGTGACTTTGTATGGGAAAAATTAAAAATTTTCCAAAGTGTGGAATTTCGACCTGGGACCGTCACCAAAACATTTTTCATCAAATTTTGAAATTTCACTGACGTCCCCCCCCCCTCTGGACAGCTTGCTTCGATTTTGGCTTCCAGTGGACGGATTTTGTCGTGCGATAGCTCGTTTGAAAGCTAAGAGTGAGACAAATTCACTGAAAGAATTGGCTTGTTCCTATCTGTCTTCGTTTAGATGTGAGACGCCATTTAAGATTTTAGGTCGGAGCTCACCTGAAAAAATCCTAAGTGTCAGAGTGACTTTGTATGGGAAAAATTAAAAATTTTCCAAAGTGTGGAATTTCGACCTGGGACCTTTACCGAAGTTTGTTTCATCAAATTTCGCTGACCCCCCCCTTTGTTCTAACTTTGGTTCTAGTGGACGGATTTTGTTCGTTCGACTTGCATTGGAAAGAGGATGAAACACTGCTCGACCACATTTTTGGTTGCGAGTCAATCGGAGCAGCCGTTCAAAAGTTAGAGCGGTTACAAGATTTTAGGTCGGAGCTCACCTGAAAAAATCCTAAGTGTCAGAGTGACTTTGTATGGGAAAAATTAAAAATTTTCCAAAGTGTGGAATTTCGACCTGGGACCGTCACCAAAACATTTTTCATCAAATTTTGAAATTTCACTGACGTCCCCCCCCCCTCTGGACAGCTTGCTTCGATTTTGGCTTCCAGTGGACGGATTTTGTCGTGCGATAGCTCGTTTGAAAGCTAAGAGTGAGACAAATTCACTGAAAGAATTGGCTTGTTCCTATCTGTCTTCGTTTAGATGTGAGACGCCATTTAAGATTTTAGGTCGGAGCTCACCTGAAAAAATCCTAAGTGTCAGAGTGACTTTGTATGGGAAAAATTAAAAATTTTCCAAAGTGTGGAATTTCGACCTGGGACCTTTACCAAAGTTTGTTTCATCAAATTTCGCTGACCCCCCCCCTTTGTTCTAACTTTGGTTCTAGTGGACGGATTTTGTTCGTTCGACTTGCATTGGAAAGAGGATGAAACACTGCTCGACCACATTTTTGGTTGCGAGTCAATCGGAGCAGCCGTTCAAAAGTTAGAGCGGTTACAAGATTTTAGGTCGGAGCTCACCTGAAAAAATCCTAAGTGTCAGAGTGACTTTGTATGGGAAAAATTAAAAATTTTCCAAAGTGTGGAATTTCGACCTGGGACCGTCACCAAAACATTTTTCATCAAATTTTGAAATTTCACTGACGTCCCCCCCCCTCTGGACAGCTTGCTTCGATTTTGGCTTCCAGTGGACGGATTTTGTCGTGCGATAGCTCGTTTGAAAGCTAAGAGTGAGACAAATTCACTGAAAGAATTGGCTTGTTCCTATCTGTCTTCGTTTAGATGTGAGACGCCATTTAAGATTTTAGGTCGGAGCTCACCTGAAAAAATCCTAAGTGTCAGAGTGACTTTGTATGGGAAAAATTAAAAATTTTCCAAAGTGTGGAATTTCGACCTGGGACCTTTACCAAAGTTTGTTTCATCAAATTTCGCTGACCCCCCCCTTTGTTCTAACTTTGGTTCTAGTGGACGGATTTTGTTCGTTCGACTTGCATTGGAAAGAGGATGAAACACTGCTCGACCACATTTTTGGTTGCGAGTCAATCGGAGCAGCCGTTCAAAAGTTAGAGCGGTTACAAGATTTTAGGTCGGAGCTCACCTGAAAAAATCCTAAGTGTCAGAGTGACTTTGTATGGGAAAAATTAAAAATTTTCCAAAGTGTGGAATTTCGACCTGGGACCGTCACCAAAACATTTTTCATCAAATTTTGAAATTTCACTGACGTCCCCCCCCCTCTGGACAGCTTGCTTCGATTTTGGCTTCCAGTGGACGGATTTTGTCGTGCGATAGCTCGTTTGAAAGCTAAGAGTGAGACAAATTCACTGAAAGAATTGGCTTGTTCCTATCTGTCTTCGTTTAGATGTGAGACGCCATTTAAGATTTTAGGTCGGAGCTCACCTGAAAAAATCCTAAGTGTCAGAGTGACTTTGTATGGGAAAAATTAAAAATTTTCCAAAGTGTGGAATTTCGACCTGGGACCTTTACCAAAGTTTGTTTCATCAAATTTCGCTGACCCCCCCCCTTTGTTCTAACTTTGGTTCTAGTGGACGGATTTTGTTCGTTCGACTTGCATTGGAAAGAGGATGAAACACTGCTCGACCACATTTTTGGTTGCGAGTCAATCGGAGCAGCCGTTCAAAAGTTAGAGCGGTTACAAGATTTTAGGTCGGAGCTCACCTGAAAAAATCCTAAGTGTCAGAGTGACTTTGTATGGGAAAAATTAAAAATTTTCCAAAGTGTGGAATTTCGACCTGGGACCGTCACCAAAACATTTTTCATCAAATTTTGAAATTTCACTGACGTCCCCCCCCCCTCTGGACAGCTTGCTTCGATTTTGGCTTCCAGTGGACGGATTTTGTCGTGCGATAGCTCGTTTGAAAGCTAAGAGTGAGACAAATTCACTGAAAGAATTGGCTTGTTCCTATCTGTCTTCGTTTAGATGTGAGACGCCATTTAAGATTTTAGGTCGGAGCTCACCTGAAAAAATCCTAAGTGTCAGAGTGACTTTGTATGGGAAAAATTAAAAATTTTCCAAAGTGTGGAATTTCGACCTGGGACCTTTACCAAAGTTTGTTTCATCAAATTTCGCTGGAATGCAAGAGGGAACTGGACAAATAGTGCTAGGACTTGCTGGATGAACAGCATCTGTGCTGGATGAATTGAGAAGACAAATTGAAGAAACGTGAGCTGAGAAGAACACGCTGATGATGAAATTCGCTGACAATATAAGCCTGATGACAAGCTGGATCCATGCAAGAGAATGGCTCCATGGAAGACACAGGATAGGAGAAGTTCGCTGCACTCGCTGATGGTGGATTCGCTGGAGAAAAGCTGAAAAGCCCTGAAATTGGAGGAAAAACTGGGGAGAAAAAGATTCGCTGAGAAAAAAAAAAATTGATGAACATGAAATTTTGCCAGAGAAGTGAATGGTACAAGAGCGCACTGGAACTGAAGGAAATAACTGGTCGCCTGATAGGACATTTGACAAGACTCGCTGAGCTCTGGGCTTATCTGACATCTGGTCGCTGGCAAAAGGATGAGGACCCGATGACCCTGATGAGATCAAGGGCGAAGCACACCTTGAGCACTGCCCCTGAAAGGACGCTCGAGACGCATAGCTCTTGAAAGAATAAGAGCCGTCGCTGGAGGAATAATGGAGCTGGTAGAGCGTATCCCCTGCTGAAAGCAGTGGATACGCTGCTTGGGAGTCATGGAAACCCATTCGCTGAACGGGAAAAGACTGAAAACGCGGATTGGAATTCGCAGGTTCGCATATGAGCAAAAAGAACGCTTATGGAAAAGAAAAGGCAAAACAAACCTGGGAGACAAATTGAGGACTGGAGAAGATGAGGTACTGGAAGGAAAGAAGACTCGCCTGAAAGAAGAGTGTGACTCCTTCGCTGAGACAGGCTGTGAGACTGCTGCTGATGAACATTTCGCTTGTGCGAAGGTGAGTGACAGAAAGAGAGAAATTCGCATGGATTAAGGGGCTCGCTGAAGTGAGAGAGAGATTCGCTGAATCGCTGAAATGACTGAATGAGAAAAGAGCTTTCGCTGCGAAATTTCGCTGGGGAAGACGCATGCAATGAAGCAAGACGCTGAATGACTTGAAGGGAAAGGGAAGGAGGCTGCTATCGCTTGACGGACTATGAGAAGGATACGAAAAAAATGAATGCAACAATGGGGCAAAACCCAAACTAACCCTGGACCATGAAGATGAGAGAGAAGAAGAGGAAATGGGATTGAAACTGAGAAGTAAACGAGTTCGCTGAGAGAACTGGAGATTGGAAAAAAAATGCTGAGATGTTCGCTGAGACAAAACTGAAAAAAATGAGGAAGCTGAAAGGGAATATGACTTGGAAACATGGGACGTTATGCTGGAAAAGGAACCCCTGGAAAATGAGAACTTCGCTTGAAAAAGGTGCAAAACTGAGACTAAATGAGTTAAGAGCCTGACGTGCAACTGAAGAGAAAAGACTATGGAAAGGGGACTGTCGCATGAATGAAACACGCTGAAGAGGCAGTCGTCGCTGTATTGAGGAGATATGGGAGCCACGCTGAAGGGAAAACATAATCCGCTGAAACTTGGGCACGCTGGATGGAAAAAAATATCCAAGAAGTTTGAATGGAAAAAAAACGAACACAGCCGCTGAAGAGTCGCTGAGACGTGGGAGAGAGAAGACAGAGATGACAAATGAATCGTCGCCTGGTGAATCGAAACCTGCTGATAGTGAGAGAAAAGAAAAAGGGAGAAATCAACTGAACTTTCGCTTGATAAAGAACTGAGAGAAGAAGATGAGAAAAGGAAATGAAAAAACAGTGGAAAAAGCCTGAAAGACTGAAAAGAAGGACGCTGAAGAAGAACATACATGCTGAGAAACGCTGCTGAGAAACCCCCGCCTGATGGATGAGAGCCTTGGGGGAAATCGCTGGATCGCTGAACAAACTGTATGAACGGAGGGGAGAAGGGATCTGGAAGGAAAGATTGAAGACCCTGATGAAAGGAAAATTCGCTGTTGGAGAAGTGAACCTGGAAAAGACCTGTGGAAAAGGTAATACCAAAGAAAAAGGCTGGAGACGGCAGTTGAGAGACCCGCATGGAGGGAGATTGGGAAGAAATAGAATCGCTGGACGAGAGAAGAAAAACTTGAACAGAGGCTCGATCGCATGAATGAGAGATGGTAAGAGAAATAAGAAACGCCCATGCAGAAAAACAGGGGAAAAAGAAAATTCGCTGACTCGTGCATGAGAATGATGAAAGACAACAGAAAAAAAACGAGAATCACTGAGGTACTAACAAAATTTCGCTGCACTGGTGTGATTCGCAGGGATACACATGGAGGGAATGAAAATCATGAAAGAAAATGAAGCTGACCTAGAAAGACACATGAAAAAGCTGAGTCCAAACTATCGCAGCTAGATAGAAAGGAATGTAGGGACATTATTCGCAATCGCAGGGAATGTCGACGGCAGTACCCCTGCAAAATTTCTCTGGGAAGCACCTGAAGAGGGAAAGGAAGAAAAAAGCTGCTTGACACAAGAACATCCACTGAGAACTGAAGGATAAAATGAAGGAAGAGAGGAGAGCAGGAGAGCTGAAAGTGACAGTGCTGAGGATGCAGATTGAGGATGAGAAGGGATTCGCTGTGATTGAATGAACTGTCAGAAGATCTGCGAGTGAGACTCTAAACTCCGCAGAGCAA
>CAJQUW010013063.1:0-16916 GCA_907163375.1 Prostheceraeus crozeri
TCTCCTATCTAAGATATCCGTGCAATGTGATGCATAATTTGGAACCCCAGTAATGAGGCGCATTATTCAGAAACACAATAGACTGAGAAATGCAAATGCCGCTAGAATCATATTAGGTCAGCAACAAACATATTTTATTTCAAAAAAGAATGAATCACTTAGAACTCAGAAAATATATCGAAAAGTCGTATAGATGTGTGCATATTATACAACTCACTGAATATCATTCTTAAATGTGCACGTAAACATCAGGAGAAGAAAGAGATGTTTACAGACCTCAAGCTCTGGATACAGACCTCTTGTATAGATCCCAAACATGCAAACCTAATGAATTCAAAATGAATAACTTACTCGTCATCTGCATCATTCTCATAAGAATCCATCATTTTCTGATTGAAGAGAATCAGAATCTGCGAGTATTGTAAAATAACCTAACTTGCAATCAGACAGAATGAATCTGATATTCCAGTTGCTATTCAAATGGTATTGTAGACTATCTTTGATTGTTGACTATTGACGTCAGTCATTTAATTTGTAGATAACAACAATTGCGAGAAATCCGGATATACTTTTGTTGATGTCTGATGAAAGCTTGCAAGAACGTGCGTCAACGTGCGTTGAAGTATTGAAATTCAATAGTGTATTTTTTCTAGTTGTTGGTCTGCATGACAATGCTTGTCTTTGAAAATGAAGACTGAATAAATCTTCAAGCCCAACTTGCATAATTTTTCTCAACGAATAAGTCTAGATTTTTCTTACGGTTGAATGGAGTGGATATTCTGAAATTTGCTTTGTAAAGTCACTTCTAAAATCTTCTCGGCTTTTTCACGACGTAGTGAATCAGACACCCATCTGTGCCCCTGCAATTATTTTATATAGCTTTAGCTCTGGTGTGATGATGGCATCCCTTCATAATTATCTCTATCTATAAAGTAATATTTCTGATATGAATATGACACAACATGATATTCCCTTTCTATAGCTATTTCAGATGTGAAATTAGCATATCATTATAACAGGGACCTCTGAATCGGCAAATTTACTTCATTGTCTTTTATTGAATTTAACAACGATAGAAACTGCTTCACCAACGAAACTACTCTACATTTTGAGATAAAGGTTCAGGCAACACATTCAGACTACACAAAATACTTGTAATTTGTTTGCATATTGTGTCTTTTCACTCTCACTTTCGGACAAGAATGATTCAATTTCTGACAACAGAGATTTAATTTCGGACAAGAGAGACTCAATTTCGGACAAGAGAGATTCAATTTCTGACAACAGAGATTTAATTTCGGACAAGGGAGATTCAATTTCGGACAAAGGAGATTCAACTTCGGACAACGGAGATTCAATTTCGGACAAGAGAGGTTCAATTTCGGACAAGAGAGATTCAATTTTGGACAAGAGAGATTCAATTTCGGACAAAGGATATTCAATTTCGGACAAAAGAGATTCAATTTCGGACAAGAGAGATTCAATTTCGGACAAGGGAGATTCAATTTCGGACAAGAATGATTCAATATCGGACAGGAGAGATTCAATTTCGGACAGGGGAGATTCAATTTCAGACGGGAGAGATTCAATTTTGGACAAAGGAGATTCAATTTCGGACAAGAGAGATTCAATTTCGGACAAAGGAGATTCAATTTCGGACAACGGAGATTCAATTTCGGACAAGAGAGGTTCAATTTCGGACAAAGGAGATTCAATTTCGGACAAAGGAGATTCAATTTCGGACCAGGGAGATTCAATTTTGGACAAGAGAGGTTCAATTTCGGACAAGAGAGATTCAATTTCGGACAAGAGATATTCAATTTCGGACAAAGGAGATTCAATTTCGGACAAGAGATATTCAATTTCGGACAAGAGATATTCAATTTCGGACACGAGAGATTCAATTTCGGACACGAGAGATTCAATTTCGGACAAGAGATATTAAATTTCGGACAAAGGAGATTCAATTTCGGACAAGAGAGGTTCAATTTCGGACAAGAGAGATTCAATTTCGGACAAAGGAGATTCAATGTCGGACAAGGGAGATTCAATTTTGGACAAGAGAGGTTCAATTTCGGACAAGAGAGATTCAATTTTGGACAAAGGAGATTCAATTTCGGACAAAGGAGATTCAATTTCGGACAAGAGATATTCAATTTCGGACAAGAGAGATTCAATTTCGGACACGAGAGATTCAATTTCGGACAAAGGAGATTCAATTTCGGACAAGAGAGATTAAATTTCGGACAAAGGAGATTCAATTTCGGACAAGAGATATTCAATTTCGGACAAGAGAGATTCAATTTCGGACACGAGAGATTCAATTTCGGACAAAGGATATTCAATTTCGGACAAAGGAGATTCAATTTCGGACAAGAGAGATTCAATTTCGGACAAGAGAGATTCAATTTCGGACAGGAGAGATTCAATTTCGGACGGGAGAGATTCAATTTTGGACAAAGGAGATTCAATTTCGGACAAGAGAGATTCAATTTCGGACAAAGGAGATTCAATTTCGGACAACGGAGATTCAATTTCGGACAAGAGAGGTTCAATTTCGGACAAGAGAGATTCAATTTCGGACAAAGGAGATTCAATTTCGGACAAGGGAGATTCAATTTTGGACAAGAGAGGTTCAATTTCGGACAAGAGAGATTCAATTTCGGACAAAGGAGATTCAATTTCGGACAACGGAGATTCAATTTCGGACAAGAGAGGTTCAATTTTGGACAAGAGAGAATCAATTTCTGACAAGAGATTCAATTTCGGACAAGGGAGATTCAATTTGGACAAGAGAGTTCAATTTCGGACAAGAGAGATTCAATTTCAAACAAGGGAGATTCAATTTCGGACAAGGGAGATTCAATTTCGGACAAGAGAGATTCAATTTCGGACAAGAGAGATTCAATTTCGGACAAGAGAGATTCAATTTCGGACAAGAGAGATTCAATTTCGGACAAGAGAGATTCAATTTCGGACAAGAGAGATTCAATTTCGGACAAGAGATTCAATTTCGGACAAGAGATTCCATTTCGGACAAGAGATTCAATTTCGGACAAGGGAGATCCAATTTCGGACAAGGGAGATTCAATTTCGGACAAGAGAGATTCAATTTCGGACAAGAGATTCAATTTCGGACAAGGGAGATTCCATTTCGGACAAGAGGGATTCAATTTCGTTACAAATGAGATCCAATTTCGGACAAGAGATTCAATTTCGGACAAGAGAGATTCAATTTCGGACAAGAGATTCAATTTCGGACAAGAGATTCAATTTCGGACAAGAGAGATTCAATTTCGGACAAGAGATTCAATTTCGGACAAGAGATATTCAATTTCGGACAAGAGAGATTCAATTTCGGACAAAGGATATTCAATTTCGGACAAAGGAGATTCAATTTCGGACAAGAGAGATTCAATTTCGGACAAGAGAGATTCAATTTCGGACAGGAGAGATTCAATTTCGGACAGGAGAGATTCAATTTCGGACGGGAGAGATTCAATTTTGGACAAAGGAGATTCAATTCCCACAAGAGAGATTCAATTTCGGACAAAGGAGATTGAATTTCGGACAACGGAGATTCAATTTCGGACAAGAGAGGTTCAATTTCGGACAAGAGAGATTCAATTTCGGACCAATGAGATTCAATTTCGGACAAGGGAGATTCAATTTTGGACAAGAGAGGTTCAATTTCGGACAAAGGAGATTCAATTTCGGACAACGGAGATTCAATTTCGGAGAAGAGAGATTCAATTTCGGACAAGAGAGGTTCAATTTTGGACAAGAGAGATTCAATTTCGGACAAAGGAGATTCAATTTCGGACAAGGAAGATTCAATTTTGGACAAGAGAGGTTCAATTTCGGACAAGAGAGATTCAGTTTCGGACAAGAGAGATTCAATTTCGGACAAGAGAGGTTCAATTTCGGACAAGAGATATTCAATTTCGGACAAGAGAGATTCAATTTCGGACACGAGAGATTCAATTTCGGACACGAGAGATTCAATTTCGGACAAGAGATATTAAATTTCGGACAAAGGAGATTCAATTTCGGACAAGAGATATTCAATTTCGGACACGAGAGGTTCAATTTCTGACAAAGGAGATTCAATTTCGGACAAGGGAGATTCAATTTCGGACAAGAGAGATTCAATTTCGGACAAGAGAGATTCAATTTCGGACAAGAGATATTCAATTTCGGACAAGTGAGATTCAATTTCGGACAAGAGAGATTCAATTTCGGACAAAGGAGATTCAATGTCGGACAAGGGAGATTCAATTTTGGACAAGAGAGGTTCAATTTCGGACAAGAGAGATTCAATTTTGGACAAAGGAGATTCAATTTCGGACAAAGGAGATTCAATTTCGGACAAGAGATATTCAATTTCGGACAAGAGAGATTCAATTTCGGACACGAGAGATTCAATTTCGGACAAAGGAGATTCAATTTCGGACAAGAGAGATTAAATTTCGGACAAAGGAGATTCAATTTCGGACAAGAGATATTCAATTTCGGACACGAGAGATTCAATTTCGGACAAGGAGATTCAAGTTCACCAAGGAATTCAATTTCGGACAAGAGAGATTCAATTCGACAAGAGAGATTCAATTTCTGACAGGAGAGATTCAATTTCGGACGGGAGAGATTCAGTTTGGACAAAGAGATTAAAGTTCGGACAAGAAGATTCAATTGTCGGACATCAGGAGATTCAATTTCGACAACGGAGATTCAATTTCGGAGAAGAGAGTTCAATTTCGGACAAGAGAGATTCAATTTCGGACACAGGAGATTCAATTTCTGATCAAGGGTAGATTCAATTTTGACAAGAGAGGATCAATTTCGGACCAAGAGAGATTCAATTTCGGACAAAGGAGATTCAACTTTCGTCAACGGAGATTTCATTTCGGACAAGATAGGTTCAATTTTGGATCACGAGAGATTCAATTTTCGGACAAAGGAGATTCAATTTAGGACACGGAGATTTCAATTTTTGACAAGATAGGTTCAATTTCGAACAAAGGAGATTCAATTTTCGGACAAGGGGAGATTCAATTTTTGGACACGAGAGTGTTCAATTTCAGACAAGAGAGATTCAATTTTCGGACAAAGGTGAGTGGGAGATTTCAATTTCGGACAAGGGAGAGTCAATTTTTTCGTGACAAGAGAGATTCATTTCGTACAAGAGATATACAATTTTCGGACAAGAGAGAATTCAATTTCGACACATAGATTCAATTTCGACACGGAGATTCAATTTCGACAAGAGATATTACATTTCGGACAAAGGATATTCAATTTCGGACAAGAGAGGTTCAATTTCGGACAAAGAGATTCAATTTCGACAAGGAGATTCAATGTCGGACAAGGGAGATTCAATTTTGGACAAGAGAGGTTCAATTCGGACAAGAGAGATTCAATTTTGGACAAAGGAGATTCATTTCGACAAATGAGATTCAATTTCGACAAGAGATATACAATTTCGGACAAGAGAGATTCAATTTCGGACACTAGAGATTCAATTTCGGACAAATGAGATTCAATTTCGGACAAGAGAGATTAAATTTCGTGACAAAGGAGATTCAATTCGGACAAGAATATTCAATTTCGACAAGAGAGATTCAAATTTTTCGGGACATAAAGGATATTCAATTTCGGACAAAGAGATTCCAATTTCGACCAAAGAGATTCATTTTCGGACAAGAGAGATTCAATTTCGGACAGGAATATTCAATTTCGGACAGGAGAGATTCAAATTCCGGACGGAGAGATTCAATTATTGGGACAAAGGAATCAATTCCCACAAGAGGAGATTCAATTTTCGGACAAAGGAGATATGAATTTCGGGGTACAGAACGGAGAATTCAATTTCGGACAAGAGAGGTTCCAATTCTGGAACCAAGAGAGATTCAAATTTCGGACAAGTGAGATTCAATTTCGACAAGGGGAGATATCAATTTTGTTGGACAAGAGAGAGGTTCAATTTCGGACAAAGGAGATTCAATTTCGGACAACGGAGATTCAATTTCGGAGAAGAGAGATTCAATTTCGGACAAGAGAGGTTCAATTTTGGACAAGAGAGATTCAATTTCGGACAAAGGAGATTCAATTTCGGACAAGGAAGATTCAATTTTGGACAAGAGAGGTTCAATTTCCGGGACAAGAGAGATTCAGTTTCGGACAAAGAGAGATTCCAATTTCGGACAAGAGGAGGGTTTCAATTTCGGACGAAGAGGATATTCAATTTTCGGACAAGAGAGATTCAATATTTCGGACACGAGAGATTCCAATTTCGGACACGAGGAGATTCAATTTCGGACAAGAGATATTAAATTTCGGGACAAAGGAGATTCAATTATCGGGACAAGAGATATTCAATTTTCGGGACACGAGAGGTTCAATATTCTGACAAAGGAGATTCAATTTCGGACAAGGGAGATTCAATTTCGGACCAAGAGAGATTTCAATTTCGGGACAAGAGAGATTCAATTTCGGACAATAATATTCAATATTCGGACAAGTGGGAAGATTCAATTTTCGGACAAGAGAGATTCAATTTCGGGACACTAAGGAGATTCAATGTCGGACAAGGGAGAATTTCAATTTTGGACAAGATGAGGTTCATTTTCTGGACAAGAGAGATTCAAATTTTGGACAAAGGAGATTCAATTTCGGACAAAGGAGGATTCAATTTCGGGACAAGTGATATTCAATTTCGGACAAGGAGAGATTCAATTTCGGACACGAGAGATTCAATTTCGGACAAAGGAGATTCAATTTCGGACAAGAGAGATTAAATTTCGGACAAAGGAGATTCAATTTCGGACAAGAGATATTCAATTTCGGACACGAGAGATTCAATTTCGGACAAAGGATATTCAATTTCGGACAAAGGAGATTCAATTTCGGACAAGAGAGATTCAATTTCGGACAAGAGAGATTCAATTTCGGACAGGAGAGATTCAATTTCGGACGGGAGAGATTCAGTTTGGACAAAGGAGATTAAATTTCGGACAAGAGAGATTCAATTTCGGACAAAGGAGATTCAATTTCGGACAACGGAGATTCAATTTCGGAGAAGAGAGATTCAATTTCGGACAAGAGAGATTCAATTTCGGACAAAGGAGATTCAATTTCGGACAAGGGAGATTCAATTTTGGACAAGAGAGGTTCAATTTCGGACAAGAGAGATTCAATTTCGGACAAAGGAGATTCAACTTCGGACAACGGAGATTCAATTTCGGACAAGAGAGGTTCAATTTTGGACAAGAGAGATTCAATTTCGGACAAAGGAGATTCAATTTAGGACAAGGGAGATTCAATTTTGGACAAGAGAGGTTCAATTTCGGACAAGAGAGATTCAATTTCGGACAAAGGAGATTCAATTTCGGACAAGGGAGATTCAATTTCGGACAAGAGATATTCAATTTCGGACAAGAGAGATTCAATTTCGGACACGAGAGATTCAATTTCGGACAAGAGATATTAAATTTCGGACACGAGAGATTCAATTTCGGACAAGAGATATTCAATTTGGGACACGAGAGGTTCAATTTCGGACAAAGGAGATTCAATTTCGGACAAGGGAGATTCAATTTCGGACAAGAGAGATTCAATTTCGGACAAGAGAGATTCAATTTTGGACAGGAGAGATTCAATTTCGGACAAGGGAGATTCAATTTCGGACAAGAGAGATTCAATTTCGGACATTTTGAATACTTCTTTATTACATTTTCTAGTCGCTGTAATGGGCAAGAGCTGGTTCTGAACATCAAAAGAAGTTCAGGATTTATTGAACTGCATCTTGAAACTTGTGTATCCATAAACCCAACTTGATTATAATGCCTCTCTATTCATAAAATCTACTGAACATAGCAGTGAACATGATAGGTGAAAGCAGGCAAGATAGAATCTTCTTCATGAATTGGATGAAGCACACGGTTACTCATGCTATTATCATTCGATTGTTGCCAAGCAACCATTGACGTCATCAGTATGGCATTGATTGTTCTTACTTGCTAAGCTAAACATTTGCTTTAGTTTTCGGGCTTCATTCTGTTGATCGACGACCTAGCTGAGTCGTGTGTCCAATATTTCTTGCCATGTTTTCATCAATATGTCACCATCCACTAGAAAGTACAAGAGTATGATTTACACACTCAACAGCAAATATTGGAGTCTGATGATCCCTACGGAATTGCAAGAGTGCTTCATATACCGAAGAGTACGATATCAAGCATATTAAAGCGGGATCAATTACCGAAACAGCGAAGTGGACGTAGAAATACTTAATTATGCGAGGTACACGAAGCACTTTTGATTTTAAAGAATTGAAGGAAAAGCCAGAATTTAACGTTAATTGAGTTGAAGGACATTTGTTGTCTGAATTCAATCTACAGGTAACGCAGCAAACTAAATCACGACATTTAGAATAGAATATAATATAATAATCTATATTTCGCCTCACAATGTCGGTGAGCTTATTCACAATATCACATCTCCTTTACTATCACAATTATATGCATGAAATAAAAAGATATAACATATGTGTACTAAAAACATCTCAATCAAATCAAATCAAGTCAAGTGGACCAAATAAAAGTCAAGAAAAAATCAAAGACAATATTTAACAAAACTCTCTGAAAAACGCTTCGTTCGCATTCTTTTTTTTCATAAGTGGACATGAGTTTCTGGTTCGAGATTCTCGTTCACGAAAAAACATCTTAAAGGGTGTTCAATATCACTCATAACTTGTTTGAAGAGATTGTTGCAAACTTTATCACACATGGAGAACAGTGAAACATCGGAAATGATGGGATCGTCGATTATTCGTAAGACTCTCTTCTCAATTCGTAACAGTTTGTTTTTTAAATACTGTGGGATATTACAATAAATCGGGAATGCATGCAACAATAGCGAACGAATGAAAGCACAGCAAGCCATAAAGATCAAGCGTGGATTACAATCTGCCCGCTTAAGGTTCGAAATCAAAAACATTCTTTGACTGGCTTTCCATAACATTCATTACACAACTTTTATCAAAATTTATTGACACCTGTCGGTTCTGGGCCCATTCAGAAATATTCTCCATCTCATGATGAAGTCTATCATCAGACTGGTGTTTCAAAAAATGAAGAAGCGTCAAATCATCCGCATGTTTAATCACTACAGAGTTGGAATATATAGGAGTCAGATCGTCGGTGGTCATGCAAAAAAGTATCGGGCCAATTATACTCCCCTGTGGCACACCACTTGAAATACTGGTCCACCGGGAATAATCCTCCAATAAACGCACACGCTGGAATCGATTGCTCAGACAATCGTTGATCCATCGATACGCCTGCATAGGAATTCCAAACTGAGCACATGCAGCCAAAATAGACTCACTGGTAATTTTGTCGAATGTCTTTGATAAATCAACGGCAAGGACACGCACCACTTCAGAAGATGAATCGAGATATTCGAGAATTTTACCGTATAATAATGTCATCGCAACTGTTGTTCCTTTGCCAGATCCTGGTAAGTATGCGAACTGGTTCTTCGACATTTTGTCTTTGACGATGGGATAAAGCCACTTGTATGCAACATTTTCTCAAACACCTTATCACAATATAATTGCTGAAGCGATTTGTCAAAATGGAATCTGAATTTTCGAGACATTAGAGACCAATTGAATGCCAAAGTTTGTATGGATATTTCTGCAATCGTTAATCAAACTTTGAATGAATTTAGTGAAAGACAAAATAAAAGAAATAATTTGATCATAAGTAGTAAGCAAATGACAAACACTCGACCGGCGCCCCCCCCCTCTGGAACGGCAGAGTGTCGTGGTCGGCCGCCGTGGTGCTTCGGGTCTGAGTCCCCCCCCCCCCTCTGGAACGACAGAGGTTGTGGTCTGTCGTGGTGTGCCGGCCAGGTTGATTCACAACATGTTCGCTGACTCCCCCCCCCCTCTGGAACGTCAGAGTGTGAGACTCGAGTGAGTTGGTCCGACCGCCTGGTTGACTTGGGCGACCGTCCAGGTTGACGTGGGCGACCGTCTAGGTTGACGTGGGCGACCGTCTAGGTTGACGTGGGCGACCGTCTAGGTTGACGTGGGCGACCGTCTAGGTTGTCGTGGATGGTGAAATGGCTGCCAGATTCGGATTCAGCGTAAAATTCTGCATCGGTAGGGTGAGTTTCAAGGCAATTGGTGAGAAAAAATTTTTCTTCAAAATTTTAACAGAGTTAGAATTTGGGACGTTTTGGTGTGTAGCGCCCAAACGAAGCATCGGATGAGAAAACGGAGGCCAGATTCGGAATCTACGTGAAATTTTGGGTTAGGAAGGATGTTTCCAGCGAAATCGGAGATAAAAAATTTTTCGCTGACGTCCCCCCCCCCCCCTCTGGACAGCTTGCTTCGATTTTGGCTTCCAGTGGACGGATTTTGTCGTGCGATAGCTCGTTTGAAAGCTAAGAGTAAGACAAGTTCAGTGAAAGAATCGGCTTGTTCCTATCTGTCTTCGTTTAGGTGTGAGACGCCATTTAAGATTTTGGGACATTGGCGAAAAAACGACAGAGTTAGAATTTGGGACGTTTTGGGCTGTAGCTTCAAAACGAAGCATCGGATTGGAAAACGGATTTCAGATTTGGAATCAGCGTGAAATTCTTTATCTGTATGGTGAGTTTCAAGTCAATCGGAGAGAAAAAATTTTCAACATTTTTCGAAAAAACGACAGAGTTAGAATTTTTGCGATGGCTGCCTACTGTAGAGCCAAAACGAAGCATCGGATGAGAAAACGGAGGCCAGATTCGGAATCTACGTGAAATTTTGGGTTAGGAAGGATGTTTCCAGCGAAATCGGAGATAAAAAATTTTTCGCTGACGTCCCCCCCCCTCTGGACAGCTTGCTTCGATTTTAGCTTCCAGTGGACGGATTTTGTCGTGCGATAGCTCGTTTGAAAGCTAAGAGTGAGACAAATTCACTGAAAGAATCGGCTTGTTCCTATCTGTCTTCGTTCAAAAGTTAGAGCGGTTACAAGATTTTAGGTCGGAGCTCGCTTACCTGAAAAAATCCTAAGTGTCAGAGTGACTTTGTATGGGTAAAATTTTGAAAATTTTCCAAAGTGTGGAATTTCGACCTGGGACCGTCACCAAAACATTTTTCATCAAATTTAGAAATTTCACTGACGTCCCCCCCCCCTCTGGACAGCTTGCTTCGATTTTAGCTTCCAGTGGACGGATTTTGTCGTGCGATAGCTCGTTTGAAAGCTAAGAGTGAGACAAATTCACTGAAAGAATCGGCTTGTTCCTATCTGTCTTCGTTTAGATGTGAGACGCCATTTAAGATTTTGGGACATTGGCGAAAAACGACAGAGTTAGAATTTGGGACGTTTTGGGCTCTAGCTTCAAAACGAAGCATCGGATGGGAAAACGGATTTCAGATTTGGAATCAGCGTGAAATTCTTTATCTGTATGGTGAGTTTCAAGTCAATCGGAGAGAAAAAATTTTCAACATTTTTCGAAAAAAACGACAGAGTTAGAATTTGGGACGTTTTGGTGTGTAGCGCCCAAACGAAGCATCGGATGAGAAAACGGAGGCCAGATTCGGAATCTACGTGAAATTCTGCATCTGTATGGTGAATTTGAAAGCAATCGGAGAGAGAAAATTTTTCGCTGACGTCCCCCCCCCCCCCTCTGGACAGCTTGCTTCGATTTTGGCTTCCAGTGGATGGATTTTGTCGTGCGATAGCTCGTTTGAAAGCTAAGAGTGAGACCAATTCAATGAAAGAATCGGCTTGTTCCTATCTGTCTTCGTTTAGATGTGAGATGCCATTTAAGATTTTCGGACATTGGTGAAAAACGACAGAGTTAGAATTTGGGACGTTTTGGGCTCTAGCTTCAAAACGAAGCATCGGATTGGAAAACGGATTTCAGATTTGGAATCAGCGTCAGATTCTTTATCTATATGGTGAGTTTCATGTCAATCGGAGAGTTTCAAGTCATCGGCGAGAAAAATTTTCAACATTTTTCGGAAAAACGACAGAGTTAGAATTTTTGCGATGGCTGCCTACTGTAGAGCCAAAACGAAGCATCGGATGGGAAAACGGAGGCCAGATTCGGATTCAGCGTCAAATTCTACATGGAAATGGTGTATTTCCAGCTCAATCGGAGCACTAGAACCGGAGATAGACGGGATTTTTAGTGTTTGGATGATGGGTATTACGTCATCAGCTGATCGCCACACACTATATAAGCTGGGAACCAACGGAGACTTGTCATTTAGAGGAGAACGACTGTCAGAGGTAGGTCGTCTCTCTGAGCTCCGATGATAGCTTCGGACATTCCAAATTCCAAGTTTCTGTAAGAAACCGACTTAGAAAATTTCATTGCTGATATCAGCTAAGGCGTCAGACTTAGAGGTTCGCCAGGAGATGGCCTTCGTCTCCAGGCCATAAAAGACTCCAAAACTTTAAAGGCTCGTAACTTTGCTTCTACAAGTCCGTTTGACTTGATTCAAAAAAGGTTCGGTCGCTATTGACCTGCCCTAAGTGATGGACTACTTATAAAATTTCATAAGTAGTGCTAAAAAGTTGAAAATTTTAAATTCACTAGTTTTGGAGGTTTTCTGGGGTTTTCGACCCTGCTGAAGTCAATGAAAGCATTTTTAATGATGTCTGAGCCAGTCTTCTCATGGTATAAGCGGCTTTTCACTGAAAGCGAGCAAGACACGGAGAGTTTTGCTGTAATATTCCACTGACAGGGTGTTCCTTCGGGACGGCGGACGATGCCGTAGTGATAAGTGTGGCAAGGGAATGTGTCATATTTAAGACCGTAACCGCTGGGACAACTCATGTCTCATGTTGGGCATTTGACACAGCTCTCAACGTAGCACTTTGAACGCCAATCGGTTGAGTCTTAGCTATCTTGTCATGGGTGGCCTCTAAACATCTCCATTGCAAAACGCTGGTGAATCAAGCTCTCTACGGCTTGCTATCAAGCTGATCAAAGCAACAACTTGGGATGTTTCCTCAAGGTTTTCAAGTATGCGAAGTTCAAATCTGCTATCAGATTTCAAATTCAACTAAGACTAAGGCAGCTTTGAGGGGTTAGATCCCAGCTACTGTTCACTACCTTTGACTCGGCGTTCCTGTTACCACTTCGGGGCCAGTGACAATGATGTCTTCAGCTGTAAAGAGCGGGTATCGGGGAAGATCTCTCACTTCCCTAGTGATCAGTACAAGGCCTTCGGGCTGTCGACGGGATCGAGTGCCACTCACTACACTCAAATCTATCATTCCTCACTAAGTGTAAATTACTGACTATACATTTGTCCTGCTATCAGGTTATTTTTGACTTGCTATCTAGTTGAATAGTCTCTTGCTATCAAGAGATTCACTTCTACTCATAAAGCACATCATCGCTGTAATACCTCCTTTGCTCGAGCGTTCCTTCGGGACGGCGGGTACTGCCGTAGAGGGATTGTGTTGCACGGGTTGTTCGTCGTTTGTTAGACCGAAACCTCTGAGCCGTTGCTCATGTTGGGCGTTCGACTTCATACTCAACGTGACGCTTTCTCTCGCCAGGTCAGAGTACTTCAGCCATTCGACAAAGGTTAGTCTTTATGATATGGAGTAGAGTGAAATGTAATTCATTAGATGTCCCTTCAATGATTGTTCCCATGATAAACGTTGATGAGACAAATGAAATGATTCTCATCTTCCCTTTTCAATGATTGAAATCTACTAACACACTACCGTATAATCGGCCACTATGGGGCAAGACATGATAGAGCCTTCAATGCGCTTTGCCCTGGGCAGTCTTTAGACTGGCGAATACTATCATTAAGTTGAATCTGCTATCAGTCAACTTGAACGTTGCGTCGCATTAGAGGGGTATATAAACCACTGCCTCTCATTTCATTTCAATCATGCAGACGCCGAACAGTCAAGTCAGCTCTCCTCGCGGACCGCAGTTAAGGCCGCGAAATTTATTTGAGGAGTTTGTCAGGCTAGAGGAGCAAGACAGAGTTTTTAATAATCTTGCTCAGATTGGCAATCCGATGACAGCAACTGCTGTCAATCCAACGGAATGGCGCTACATTCCACTTTTTAGCCATGTGTACCAGTTAGTGTGGAAGTCGACAGTGCTACCAAAGAGAGAGTCAAAGACTCTCTCAGTAGAATTGGTAGGGTGTAAGATGACGTTACTCCCGAGAACGAACCATCGGCTCTCTTAAGGGCCACCATGGGGCAAGACATGATAGAACCTCCTCGCGGTTTGCCCTGGGCAGTCTTCGGACTGGCGAATACTATCATTAAGTTGAATCTGCTATCAGTCAACTTGAACGTTGCAAATGAAGTTCGGTGTAATACTTCCTTTCGACGGGCGTTCCTGTAAAGGGCGGCGGTGAAACCCGTAGCTATGTATACCGCAAGGGACATTCGGCAATGGTCAATCTTGTTAAACCTCTCTGCGTCATGTTTGCAAGTGATTGCCTCTGTCTCAACGTAGTATGCATTCGCGCCAGGGCGACATTTAGCCAACTGTCGAAGGTTGCCTAAAACTTTCCATTGCATACGTTATGAGAACCATGAGTTCTACCTGTCTCTATCAATGAGACGAATTGATGAATGGAATGAAATGGGAGGACACTCACGCGCCACACGCAACATAACACACTTCTCTCTTTCGTAGTCTAACAAGCTCTTTACACATGGATCGCAGTCGATTGCTATCCCTGTATCAGAAGTGTAAGCTATCTTAATTTTATTTGACACTATTTCATCTATCATCATCGTCCATATGAAATGTTTTAAGATTTACAAGTTAGAAATAAAGTTTCAATAGTGTATGCGTTAGAAATAAAGGTGTAACTGTTTGTAAAAATAAGATCGCAAGATTTACTAGTTTACAAGTTAGACTAAGTGTAAATTAAAAATAAAATTATAACTGTTTCAAGAGTTTACAAGTTAGAAATTAAGTTTTAGCTGTTTGTATATCAAAATAAAGTTTCAAGAGTTTACAAGTTAGAAATAAAGTTTCAATAGTGTATATGTTAGAAATAAAGGTGTAACTGTTTGTAAAAATAAGATCGCAAGATTTACTAGTTTACAAGTTAGACTAAGTGTAAATTAAAAATAAATTATAACTGTTCACGTGTTAAAGCGTTGATGCAACGATGAACAATTAATAAGCTGAAAAGTTTTAGATTCACTTTAACATTATCATATGTTTACAGATAGAAATGTATTACAGCAAAGCTACTTCATGAGTTAGTTTGCCAGGAGTGTATCATCTCAAACTTTTACTCGGGCGACATTTAGCCAACTGTCGAAGGTTGCCTAAAACTTTCCATTGCATACGTTATGAGAGCCATGAGTTCTACCTGTCTCTATCAATGAGACGAATTGATGAATGGAATGAAAGGGAGGACACTCACGCGCCACACGCAATATAACACACTTCTCTCTTCCGTAGTCTAACAAGCTCTTTACACATGGATCGCAGTCGATTGCTATCCCTGTATCAGAAGTGTAAGCTATCTTAATTTATTTGACACTATTTCATCTATTATCATCATCGCCCATATGAAATGTTTTAAGATTTACAAGTTAGACTAAGCGTTCTACTATTTGTAAGTGAAAGATATAGTTTCAACAGTTTACAGATTAAAAATAAAGTTTCAACAGTGTGTGTGTGTGTATGTTAAGAATAAAGTTTTATCTGTTTGTATGTTAGAAATAGAATGAAGTTTCACCAGTTTACAAGTTAAGAATAAAGGTCTATCTGTTTATATGTTAGAAATAAAATAAAGTTTCAATAGTTTGCAAGTTTAAAATAAAGTTTCAACCGTTTACAAGTTTTAAAATAAAGTTTAAATAGTGTGCAAGATAAAAAATAATGTTTGAACAGTTTACAAGCTGAAACAAAGTTTTAATAGTGTACACGTTGGAAATAAAGTTTTAATAGTTTATGTGCTTCAAAATAGAGTTATAACAGTTTATATGTTAGAAATAAAATGAAGTTTCATCAGTTTACAAGTTAAGAATAAAGTTCTATCTGTTTGTCGGATAGAAATAAAACAAAGTTTCAACCGTTTACAAGTTAAAAATAAAGTTTCAACAGTTTACAAGTTAAAATTAAAGCTTCAACAATTACAAGTTAAAAATAAAAATTCAAAAGTTTACCAGTTAGAAATAAAGTTTCATCAGTTTACAAGTCAAAATAAAGTTTCAACAGATTATAAGTTAAAAGAAAAGTTCCAATAGTATGTGCATTAGAAATAACGTTTCAGCTGTTTGTATGTTAGAAATAAATAAAGTTTCATTGTGTGTACGTTAGAAATAAAAGTTCCTATCTGTTTCTATATAGAAATAAAACAAAGTTCAATCGTTAACAATTAAAAAAGAAAGTTGCAAGAGGTTACAAGTTTTAAAACTTAATGTTTCAATAGTGTAATGGATGTTTAAGAAAGTAAACCGTTTACAAGCTGAAAGAAAGTTTTAATAGTGTACACTTGGAAATAAGTTTTAATAGTTTTTATGGCTTCAAAATAAGAGTTATAACAGTTTAATGTTAAAATAAAGTTTCAACATCACAAGTTAAAAATAAAATTATAACTGTTTCAAGAGTTTACAAGTTAGAAATTACGTTTTCAATGGTGTATGTGGATAGAAATAATAAAGTTTTAGCTGTTTGTATATCAAAATAAAGTTTCAAGAGTTTACAAGTTAGAAATAAAATGAAGGTTCATCAGTTTACAAGTTAAGAATGAAGTTCTATCTGTTTGTATGTTAGAAATAAAACAAAGTTTCAACCGTTAACAAGTTAAAAATAAAGTTTTAAGAGTTACAAGTTAAAACTAATGTTTCAATAGTGTGTGTATGTTAAGAATAAAGTTTTATCTGTTTGCATGTTAGAAATAGAATGAAGTTTCA
>CAJQUW010013064.1:0-387160 GCA_907163375.1 Prostheceraeus crozeri
ACACTAGTTATGGCGATACATATAATAGCTGCGCTACTGATGTACACATCCCTGTTTCTCTGGCTCAAAATATGGCGGGGATGTGTATGTACATCAGTAGCGCAGCTATTATATGTATCGCCATAACTAGTGTCACGGCATTGTTGTTGTGGCCCAGATAGATAATCGGAATGGAACTAATGCGGTACTACAGAAAGAAAATCGCAAGATTGACGCACCTGAGTCGGCACTTCATGGGTAGCACCTCATTTCGGCGTCGGCTCGGTGTGGAGCCGCTGCATGCACGTTAAATGCATGCGCGCTGACGATGGGTATTTTGTGGCAACATTGGGCAACTTTGCTGGGCCAACGTCGTTTACACGCCGGTGCATATGGGCTTACGTGGGATTAACTAGTCTAAAACGGTCATTTCCTGATGTTGGCCGGCACCTGCTACCATTCGGGTAGCCCACGGGGCCATTGGGCAAAACGGTATCTCCCATGTTGGGGGCCGACTGGGCTGTGCTACTTTTTTTCACATTTTTTTTTGTTTCCATGCTATAGATTTTGTGATACCAATTCAATACATTCTTTTATAATGTATCTTTTTTCTACTTAGCCATTTTGGGTAGAGAAGGGTTCTTAGAAATAGCAGATGAATTCACAAAATGTGATATATTAAGCCAGAAAATCTAATTTCTTAAAATATAGTTAGCATGAAAACTTGACCTGATTGAGTTAAATGGATGCCTTATTCAGAGTTAGTGGAGGAAAATGGTCCTAAATCAGTTGAAAAACTTCTGACTATTTTCAAAAAGTTTTTTTGTAACCCAGTGTGAGGTAGCCAGGATCTGATAGCACCATCGCGAATTCATCGGCAACTTTTCTGAGCTCCTCTTACAATTGCTGAAGAAAAGCTCATAGCCTGCTAATACGAGAATGTGCTAGCTGTCGATAAAGCACTAATGCATTCACTCCTGCCGGGTCAAATATATAGTCCGGCAGCCAGAACGAGTTTCTGCAGGGAACGAGGCCGAAAGTGAGATTGTCACAGAATGATGTACTCCCTATACCTGCTACGAATCGGCACGTCTGCCGAGTTCTAGTGAGTTCCTCTTCTTGTCAGACAAGATCAAAGAAAAACACATGTAAATCCAATGGGACGCAGATTGCAGTTTTTGGCTAAAATGAAATTTTCTATGTTCTCTCTGATTAAACGAAAAGTACTAAGCCCAGAGTCATGATCTTTGACATGTAATGTCTTCAGGTCATTTCCTATGATACACATGTGCTTTTATCATGCATCTAATCGGGAATGTATGCGAGAATGTTGTTGAATGCGGATAAAGTTGCTCAAAATGTTTGTGTTTGTCGACATCAAGAGGCTCACAAATCTAAATGTGTTTAGCTTTATAGACAGGGGTGCATGAACATGATAGGAAATGACCTGAAGACATTACATGTCAAAGATCATGACTCTGGGCTTAGTACTTTTCGTTTAATCAGAGAGAACATAGAAAATTTCATTTTAGCCAAAAACTGCAATCTGCGTCCCATTGGATTTACATGTGTTTTTCTTTGATCTTGTCTGACCTGAAGAGGAACTCACTAGAACTCAGCAGACGTGCCGATTCGTAGTAGGTATAGGGTGCACATCATCCTGTAAAAGCCTCACTTTCGGCCTCGTTCCCTACAGAAACTCGTTCTGGCTGCCGGACTTATATCATAGAACACCGCCAATGGCTAGCGTTGACAACCAGTGATTGATAACTGCCGGCACATTGGTCAAGCATGTCTACTCCATACTTGCTGTTACTAAGGGAGCTCGTTGATGATGGTCCCTATGAGAAGTGCTCAAGAGATCCCGGTCAGAGAATGAGAAAAGAACTGCACCGTTTCCTGAATAGCATCGTTGGAGACCGAAGGATGACCAGAGAAGAAATGCTACGTCTTTGTCCGACTTACTTTCAAATGCCACATTTATTTCGTTTACCAAAAGTCCATAAGCAAGGGGTACCCTTGCGTCCAATAGTATCCATGAGTGGGAGTTTATGGTCATCTCTATCAAGGGTGTTGGCGAACATCATGAAGCCATATGTAATTGACACTGAATCCTTCGTTTTGAACTCGTACGATTTCATTGAGAAGATGAAGCGGCATCACCCGACGGATGGTTGTTTGGCATCCCTAGACGTTGAGTCACTTTTTACGAACGTCCCTTTGGAGGAGACAATTCGTGTGTTTGACACTCTTTTACGACGTGATGTTTCGTTGGTGGCAAGATCTCGTTGGACTGTGGAAGAAATTGTAGCTTTGTCTAGAATGGTCTTGACTTCCAGTTATTTCAAGTTTGATGGTGAGATTTATAGCCAGAAAGATGGAGTTGCCATGGGAAGCAGCTTAGGTCCAGTTGCGGCCAATATTTTTATGTCTCATTTTTTAGAGGTTGGCAATGGATTGTGCTTTGTCTCGTGGAATCCCGCAGCCAGCTTTTTGGTTGAGATATGTGGATGACATTATCCTACTGTGGCCTCATTCTGATGATGATTTGGAGTCCTTGGTGTCCTTCCTCAACTGTTTTCGTCCATCGATCCGTTTTACCAAGGAAGTGGAGACTGACAATCAGCTGTCCTTCTTAGATGTTAATATCTCTCGTGGCGAAGCAAGTTTCGCCTTCTCTGTGTTCAGGAAGGCTACCCATACTGATCGGTACCTGCATCGGGATTCGTCTCATCCACGAAGCGTCTTTAAAGGTGTAGTTCGATCACTTTCAAGCAGGGCGCATTTGGTTTGTTCCCCGGAGTCTCTGGAGGAGAAGAGACATGTGGTGAGTGCTCTCACCAGCAATGGTTATGGTGCAGCTGAGACGGAGAGATAGTGGCGTTGTGCCTCATCGTCTCCAGAAAGTGGTGTCCGCGATCAAGCGATATCTTCAAGGGTGAAGTATCCTCTGCCTTACGTTCAGGGGATATCGGAAGAACTACAATCATTCCTTCGAGTTATTGAAGTGAGCGTGAGCATGAAGCCTGTCTCTACTCTTCGGTCTTTGTTGGTCAGGAAGAGACCGGAGCCAGCTAAGATTCTTGGCGCGGTCTACAAGATTCCCTGTGGCGTTGACAATTGTGATTGGTCTTATGTGAGTGAAACACGGCGACCTGTTGAGGAGAGGAGAAAGGAGCACGAACGAGCGATACGCGAGATGGACGTGATGAGATCGTTGGTTGCCCATCACGCAGTTGAGTGTGGACATACAATCGACACCAAGAACATCGAAGTCATCGACAAAAAAGTAAGCTGGAAGAGAAGAATTGTGAAGGAGGCGTTTTGGTTCCATCGCTTTTCCTCTGATAACGGGACAAAGCACGTTTTAAGTGATGTCTGGAAGTTTTAACTCTGACTGATAATTTTTCTTTTCTTTTTGGATTTTTGTGCCTTATCTTATGCTTACTTGTGTTTATTGTTAGTAGTATTTTTCAGCCATTCCTTTATAATTTCGCATCTTTGTTATTCTGTTGAATTGATCTTTGAAGTGATGTTTATTTGTGTTAACTGCTTTCAATAAGCGGTATCTCATTCAGTTGTCTGACGATGGCCGCGTGCAGTGGTCGAAAGATCTCACAAATATAGTGCAGAAAACGAAGATCGGTTTTACGGATTCCTTCATACTGAATATAAATACTTGCTGTTGTTATGTTAAAGAACCGTTTCTGGCTTTTTCTTGTTATATTCTTGACAAACAGCTGTGCGATGCTGAGTTGCGAGAATCTGCCATGAAGGAAGCTATGATATCTATGGATGTTCCCTAATAACGTTGGTGTTGGTATGACTCGACAGTGTCCGTCACATAGAACGTTGTTACCTAATTAAATTGTTTATGGTCTGCCGTACCGAGTTAACATAATTCCAACTCTCTACAATATGACGCGCATGCAAAAGCGTACGAAAATAAGATCTCTGAATCTGACTGATGAGATGGAACAAAAATATTTACGTTCAGCAATCAATGTAAATAGGCATATTAAATAATTTGCATTATTTTCATTTGTTTTACACTGTAGTTCTTGAGAGAATAGATCTTGTACACTATTTATCAGCAGAAAAATATACAGACATAGGCAAAGATAAGCAATCGTCAATTGACGGGTTTAGCGCTTATAGGTATATCTGCATGCCGGCGCTTGTCGTGTTAAACAAACATGAAGTGTGGCACACCACTTACAACAAACAGGGAATTCTTGTTTCTTATTGCACCACCATTAAGTTTTCAATTAAAATTGATTAAAACATTCATTGAAAAATGAGTCAGCAAGGCCACAAGGTTGAACGCTGATCCAGGCAACCCGCGCAGTCGCGGGATATAAATGGATGTCTAATTAATCCATTATGGTGTACTTGCCAGACAGAACTGGACAGAAGGCATCACAAATACATGTATTTCCACATATTTTTGATTTCTCAATGCTGTTACCGAAATCTAGCCTATATAATCCATCGATCACAATGCTGGTAGCAAATTCACAAAAGATGTCGATTTTTATCAATTGTGCGGCCAACAAACTTTCATGCTTTAAATACGAAAATTAATGTATATTTAATTTGAAATTAAGTCGTCCAATTCATTAATACAAAACAATAACCAAAAAGCAATATACACCAATGTCAAAGCAATACAATAAGAAGATAATAATGCACGAGCGCATTCGTGGTCCCTATTCATATTCAACAACCAAGTGAATTGAAATGCAACAATAAGAGAAAACTGGACGCACAACTCAAAAACGTGCTAACGAGCTGTCAATCACCACGGTAACAGCAGGTCGTAAGCGAATTCCTTTTGGACACAAAGTCCGGGATTGGCCAAGAATGAACAATGCCGCATGAATACGCAACCTAAACTTTGACCAGAAGAACACAAAACCATAGAGTAAGTGTATTAGCTAGAGTGGCAACTCAGCATTAATCAAATCCCCAAATGTGTATACAGTTTCGATTTTATTAAATGAACTCGAGTTGAACACAATGGGGTATTGATATCGAATGTGAGGAAAGCAAATTTTTTTTTCAGTATTGAAGAAATTTCCACAGAATTGACTGATCATGATAGCAATGCAGAAGGAATAATAATGTTTTACACATCCTCCATGTCATGGCAGCCTTGAACAGGTAATGTTTAGTAAAATAGGTATTCGATAAGTTGCTATTACTTTCACGCTCAACCTCAAGAGTATTTTCTTAAGCGTGATCATATATCACAGGCAACCTGCCACTGGTAGAGCAAAATTTCAATCAAAGACAACAATCATAATTAACCTTAAAGGTGCAATAATTGGGGCAACACCACTATTCAGATTCAAGAAATGATACATGAATTTAGGGAATCATAAAATCATGCTGATGAAAATTGAATTGAAAACTTGAAATTTCAGAAAGCACAATAAGATCTCGACTTTTTCATGAAGATTTGCACTATAATGCGGTTCATGAAATTCCCTTGATAATCAGCTGAATTTCCGCTTAATTAAGATACTTGGTGGCAATTGTTTATTCCTCTTAACATCAACATGTTTCATAACACTTATGTATTTGGTGCACGTTTATAGTATATAAACACAGGAATAATTTGCAAAAATGCAGATTCTTAAAAACTGCTCAAACAACTTTTTAGGCCGCAGGGATCTCCGCAGAATCTGAATCTTTTGATGCAAAAATGTTCACTGCATA
This sequence comes from Prostheceraeus crozeri, assembly GCA_907163375.1. NCBI lineage: Eukaryota > Metazoa > Platyhelminthes > Polycladida > Euryleptidae > Prostheceraeus > Prostheceraeus crozeri. The sequence continues at coordinate 5,701 of CAJQUW010013064.1, forward strand.
CAGATACTTTTTGATTAGACACCGTGCACTCTACTAGTGATCCATCAAGCCAAGCCGATCGGCTAACGGCGCGGCACGTGAACAGATAGATATATATCGGCTCGGCTAATCAATTCATCTCCGAGCCGTCGTAGTCGATGTCGTCTTGTGACTTGTGAGATAGCTTTTAAGCATTTCTGCCGACATGGGAAAATTCACTTGGTCATCCAAGTCATAAGATGATCAATACTTACACACTTCATAATTCATCAGAGGACTGTCTCACTTACTTTATGAAGCTTACTGTTGTATATGCACGCTGCACAATTCCACATAGCTTTTTTCGTGCAAGCATTGACAAAACGTGCTAACAACATTACTCAGCAGGGTGATGGCTATCTCTTAGCCCCTTATTTATACGGCCTCCTACAGCCTTCAAAAATCAACGAGTAAGTATCACTGCGGTGACTCCTCTTGTTGAGTCGAACTACATGTAGATTAGATTTCGAGGCCCGAGAGAGTGTAGAGTTTTTACTATTGAAACATGCATTCACTTCGATTCATGTGCGAAAACATGAGTAGATAACTTGAGTCGGCTCGACTCGGCTAGATTTCAGCTCAACTTTCTCGAGCAGCGAACATCTCTACACTCCTCCTAATATACTTATGCTATCCGGCAGCCAGAACGAGTTTCTGCAGAGAGAGAGGCCGAAAATGAGACTGTCACAGAATGATGTACTCCCTATGCCGAGTTCTAGTGAGTTCCTCTTCTTGTCAGACAAGATCAAAGAAAAACACATGTAAATCCAATGGGACGCAGATTGCAGTTTTTGGCTAAAATGAAATTTTCTATGTTTTCTCTGATTAAACGAAAAGTACTAAGCCCAGAGTCATGATCTTTGACATGTAATGTCTTCAGGTCATTTCCTATGATACACATGTGCTTTTATCATGCATCTAATCGGGAATGTATGTGATACTGTTGTTGAATGTGGATAAAGTTGCTCAAAATGTTTGTGTTCGTCGACATCAAGAGGCTCACAAATCTAAATGTGTTTAGCTTTATAGACAGGGGTGCATGAACATGATAGGAAATGACCTGAAGACATTACATGTCAAAGATCATGACTCTGGGCTTAGTACTTTTCGTTTAATCAGAGAGAACATAGAAAATTTCATTTTAGCCAAAAACTGCAATCTGCGTCCCATTGGATTTACATGTGTTTTTCTTTGATCTTGTCTGACATGAAGAGGAACTCACTAGAACTCAGCAGACGTGCCGATTCGTAGTAGGTATAGGGTGCACATCATTCTGTAAAAGCCTCACTTTCGGCCTCGTTCCCTGCAGAAACTCGTTCTGGCTGCCGGACTATAAAACCTTCCAATCCTGGACTATGTGTCAAAAAGGAATTTGTTTACGCCTTGCTGTTACAGTTCGTTAGCACGTCTCTGAATTGTGCTTCCACTTTTCCCATATTTCTGCATTTCGTTTCACTTGGTCGCTGCACATTAATATGGACCACGAAAGCGCTGGCGCATTACTTTCTTATTACATTGTTTCGATTTTGGTCTTTATTGGTTTTGGGTGTTGTTTTGCATTAATGAATTGGGCGACTCTCTTCATTTTAAAATGCATTGGTTATCACATAATATTTAACTCTTCCATGTTTTGTTTTGTATTAGCCTTCGAATGAATAATCCATCTCGACTGTTATTTGGCGGCCACGGTGATAGCGTTCATGTCGTCTTGACATTCATTCAGGCAGCTGAGTCAAACATAGGACAAAAAAATTCATCTCTCCCAATTAACCAAAGTTCATAGGCATCACAGATTACGTCAGCACCAGCCACCTGACCGAGTCACTGCACCGCAAGTAATCAAGTTAATTGATTGATTATCTCTTAGAACCATGGTTGTTGAAAGCAAACAAAAATGATTGAATCTCTGCTTTCCTTAGATGAAAATATCTCTAGTTGTTGAATTCCACGCTCTTATAATCGAATTTCATTGAAAGATAATTTTCATCATTTAATTAGCGTGTCATTTCAAAATCTTGACACTTTTATGGTGTGGATTGCTTGTCCAAGATCAAAACAGCAGCCTTCACAAAATGTTCAGTCCAAACACATCTTCGCACGACAAGTGACCTCCTCTTTTAACGATGAGGCTTGGATTCTGGAAAACAATGACGAAATGAGGCTTTGACGATTAAGCCGAGTTTTATCCTGCCGTACCTTTTACCCTCAGCTAGGATCGGAGAATCTTATCAATTAAATGGCATTTAATATTCTCTGTTCTTTCTGCAATAAACAAAGAAAAATTAATTTCACAGTCATCATCTTTTGAATATTATGACTGTATGACTTCATGTTGCCAAGTCAGAGGTTATATTACACCTTCTGTTTTGCATAAACGCCATAGCCGTAAAGATGAAATTTTGAATAGATGTCTTGTAAATTTCTTGTATTTAGTTGCATTCTGGCAAACATCATGAATCAAAAGGTAATGTTTGCATAGTACATTTACGTAATACATAATGACCCAAAGACGAAATATGCCACATATACGTATTATGTCCTTAGCTTAGAAGCACTGGAAATGTTTGATACAGCTGCACTATAGCCAATTTCTTCTTTTATTTAAAAAAAGACAAACAAAATGATGCTTGATGATAGCAAAGCCTTGTTTGTTATTAGACAGCCACATTCAAAATGGTTTATTCATAAGTTTGAACTGGCTCGTCATCGCTGGGTTTCGTAAGACCGAGGTGAAAAATAAGTTGGTTCACTTTTTGATTCTCACAACATATTTCACGAATCGCCTCACATCGTCAGGCATGTACATGTAGGTTTTCAAAGAATATAATAGGCTAGAACGAACATGGATATTGCAGACAACTCTGCGTCGTGGACATGCGCTGTCATGAAAGTGGTACCTAGAAGTAGGTAAGGCACCACCTTGTCAGTATACTTTGTAAGTTATCCTTTGTCGATGCAATAAATCGCCATACGACAAGAATTTCAGATTTATTCTTCATGCTTCATTCTCCTTAGGATCTAGCAGCATTGACATGTGTCGCTGACTGACCCAGCAGCTCATGCTACGAGTATCATCAACAGCTGTTTTCTATCCATTTCCACTAACTTATTAAGCAACGCGAAAAGTCAGATTTCTATGGTTTCCTTCAACCCTCGACCTCTACATGCACCATATATTACGACAAAGAACTTCAGAAAAGTTACTGACACGAGAGATTGAATTTACTAAAGACATGTACGATTGCATTGACACAAAATCGCTCAAAAATTGTCGTTTCTCGATTTTCACTGTGTCTGGTAAATTGAAAGTGTTGTTGAAATTAAAGAAAAATATTAAAGTACATGTAAGTCGTCTCTGTGATCTTTCGCTTGAACTTTTTAAGATGTGAGACCTACACAAGACTAATACTGACCGATTATGGTAAGAGAAATCTACAAGTCTCTATGAATAAAGTTTACCAAGACTTGCCATACAAATGCCTTTTGTGCTTGCAATGCATGCTTCTCAAATTTGATGCAAAATGCTCCTAAAATTGAAATAAGTTATTTTATTTTCTTTTTTTGTATCGCAAAAACAGTCGGGGTAAATATACAAACTGAACTGAAAATCAAAGCTCTTGGGTTCTCGAAAACTGAACAGGAACAGATTTCTTGATCGAGCACGAGTTGTTCGAAATTTCGTAATGATATTTGTGTCATGTCATTGATAGCAACGTAACGAACAACGTGCTTCGTCAAAAGATGAGAGAAAATCGGGCTAATGTGAATAGCAACTAGATTACACATGTACAGCGATTTCATTTTGCGAGTAAAGAATCTTCATCACTATCGGTCTAATGTGATATCGATAGATGCTTCATCAATTGAAAACTAACATATTCAACAGGGTGAAGATGCCTTGGTTTGACATTGCAAGTATGCTGACGCTCAATTGAAAATTATTATCTTTTTTCTTTAGGTGATATGATTCGATCTATAATCATAGATCATTATAATGTATATAGTAACGCCAACAATTTAAGAAACACTCGAACACTATATTATGTTCCCTCCAAAATTTACCAATTAATGATGAAAAAATATGTCATAGGAAGATTGTTGGTTATAAATTGTCCTGTACTGCTTGCAATAAAAGCTACATTGGCAGTACAACCCGACCCTTGCACATACATGTACGATGCAGAGAATACAACACTAATAAAAATTCTTCAATGAATGAACATCTTAAAAAAATGTAACAACAACACTTTTGAAACCAGCATTATGTCAAGTGACTATGATAGTACCAGTCTACGCTTGAGTGAAGCATATTATATAAAAAACCAAACCAGAAATAAACAACAGAAGAGAGCTTGAACAATGCAGTGATTTCTTTCTCATTCAAATTTGCTAAAATTTGTTAACTTCCCTGTCAGATTAGAGTTCATGCTCTACACTGTAAATCGCTGGATACGAAAATTACATACAAACACATACCAAGTTTACATACAATTTGAAACCAACATTTGATACAAGATTCTGGTATATATAAAGAAATCTGGTATGTTTTTCATACGAACTATGCTAACTGTGATTGGCTGTTTTACGTTGAAATACGAATTCTTTGGTATGTTTTATATACGAGACCCGATGCAAATTGGTATGTGTTTCGTATGTCTTTCGTATGAATAGCTTTATGTCATATGGCAAAAAATATGTTATACTACATACTACTTACAAATAAATTTTTTCCAGTAATACTAGCCGTGAATATTTCTTTGTGAAAGTGTGGTATTTAACTAGATTAGATTTGGTGTGGAATTAAAGCCGCATGTCATCTTTGCAACTTGTCTTATAGCATTCACAAGACTCATAATTAGCTCATTTCCTTGAACTGAATTGATAAACATTATTTCAATAAAACGATAACTTTTCAACAACCATGTTGACTTATATATCTCAAACATAACTATTTTTGCGTTCATGAATTATAATGTTTCTTTATTTTGGATTGATAATATGCTTAGTTCCAAAATTACATAATGCATAATTGTTGATGGTCAAATACTTATTGATTATTTATGAAATGCCTCGGACTTACATGTATTAAAATCGAATTCAGTATTGTTAGTTTGACTATAAAATGTCATTATCTCACTACTTACAAAGCAGTAGTAGCATTAGTGTGATCTTTATTGACAAAAAGCCTTAAATCAACATACTTAGGACATGATTGATGCTTTCTTTTAACATTGTGCTGGTATGGCTTTAGTATGTAAAGCATACCACACTTGAAATAACATGCGAAAAGCATACAAATATATACCAAGATCGTACAGAAATATACCAAAAAAGTATTTTGGTATGCATCCTTCGTATGTGATTGGTGTTGAGCGATTTACAGTGTACTACCGGTAAATTGTAATCCAGTACAGTCTGTTTCAATTGTTCTATGCTATCTCTTTCCTAGCTATAGACTTTGGTTTTGCTTGCCAATAGCATCATTTCTATGTTACTTCGCTTACAGGTTTGAATTTTGTTTACTTCAGTAATGATTCACATGTCTGACGATGATCTATGAGTATAGATTGAAATATATCACCGAAAGAAAAAAATGATAGTTTTGAACTGAACATTAGCTTACTTGATTCTTCCCACAACATACTTACTAACATATTCGTAAATCATTTTAGAGTTTGAACATGCCGGCGAAGGAAGCCAAAGATACTCGTCTGGTGGAAGAAATGTCATCAGACGGGAAGCAGGAAGACAGAACATATCACTTCAGGTCGGAGCGAATCAAACTGACAGAAATTTTTCCTTAATTTCAATATAATGACCGAGGAACTTAATCGGCAATAATCGATTTTTAGAAAAGACCATCTCCGAATATATTGCATCTATAACAGCAGTCTCCACGATCGACTGAAACATACATACTCGTACATTAGATGTATCGGACACGATTGAGAGGGGTACACACATCCGCTCACGTAATTGGATTGCAGTTGTGCTGAAAGGTTTTTAATGCTTATTTCAACTTCTCAGAAGGTCTTATCACATGACGCATATAGATTGTATATGCTGATGCAGTCGAATTTCAACTGATGTGAATGGGTCTTGTACTTGACACAAGTGGAAATATAATGTCATAATGTATTGGATGAAATCTTCTACAGTCTTCACGAATTCTGCCACAATGCTGCAACAGTCTCCACTTTAAGACCGCTCTAACATTCCCTTTCCTTGATCAAGCAAATGATGAGAATTAAAAGAGTCAGTTGTCAGGAGTTCAATTTGTTTTGTAAATAATAGTGTGATTTATAGTAACCTTTCTGAGAGAAAAGTTCATTATTTGCACTCAAAAGGAATTATGAAGTATTCATTTCTGTTTTCAAATTTAAGTTGTCATTCCGAAGCATATTATCGACGTCAAGATCCTCGCCACTAAGTCTGGAGTCGGTGAAATCAAAGAGTTTATTCAGATTAGTGTCAATGGCTACAAATTGCCGATAATTTAAACATGGAAATCAAACTCTTTCATACTATCCAAATATCAAAACAACCTGAGTACATTTCAGTTTGTTTTACGGTGTCATCTCAGCTGCATCTTACTCTCTTCGAAGCCATGGATACTGTGGAAAATGCATGAAAGACAAGAACGATGTCGTCGGCCGCAACTTTGCCGGATTACCCGTTGTAGAACTCATAGCAGTATAGTAGAACTTATAGCAGTATAGCCAGAAGAATAATGTATGCGCCACTACGATTGGCCCTTTTTTTGTACCCATGCAGCTTACAGTGTACCATCGTCAATCTGCGGGTCGTAAATAGAGTTTTCAAATCCCGGGATTTCCGGATTAGCTCAAATGGAGTGGAAAATTTGTGCGATTATCAGTTGTCGGCAACATTGTCAATTAGCAATCATGTACGAGAGCAACGCTCATGGCCTCGCTTAGAAGCATCGAGTTTAAAAACACTAAAACAGGCATAATGCATGAAATAATTAATTACGCAAACTACTCGACCAGATTATAACTTAAAGAACAATTTTTAAGGCGGAAGACAAACTTTCACAGAACTTTTGCACAATAAAGCAACATAGAGTGTCTGAACTGTACATGATTATGATGATACGAGCTTTCTATATACGAAAAAATAATGAAACCTTCGTTTACAAAAAGCGAAAATGGGGCATTTCGTACAAAAGGTGCTCCGTGCAATAGGCCTAGTTGCGAGAAATTGTGTTTTGGTACACTTTTGAAAGTTTAAAAGTTGACACTACATGAAGAACCATGAAGTCATTATGATATTATTCTTAAATAATGCACTTTCAGGAGCAAGCTTTGAATTTCAATATTTGAGAACTTCATGAAAAGTAGCGTTTTTTCTGCACACTGCGTATAAGGCGCCATTATTTTTCTTTTGGTGTGCGACCATTCCTCATTATACATGTACATGTATGTACCGGCATAGTCCATGTTTTTCAATTAGATTATTGAACTGTGTAGAAGTTCTCCAGACTCTTGAATCATATGCACTTACTATCTTTAGGCTAGCCCTTATTAACCAAAATCTATGGCACTCCTATAGGAAACGTCCTCCGAAATTTTTGTAATTTTCTTACTGCATTCAGTGATATTGCTATGTATGTCTATCCTACAGCTTTTCTGGGAAGTTTTGTCTCATTGAAATTTAGGGACATTTGCTCTTATTGCCTCATGGTCTAGTTTGTCCAATTGAATCTTTGGAAATTCATGTCACACCTTAGAAACACAATAGGCTAGTACCAGCCTGTACTACTACTAGATACGTATCTGCACGAATCTCAATCTTTGTCTGGCAACTTTCCTTTTATGAAATCATAGAGCTGATATAAACTTACGTCATCATTTCTCCTTCTCCTAGCTGCAGGTGATTTTGACTGCAATAGGGTTTCACTACCAACCCAACGGCAAACCTGGATTTAGAACATTCATTGCCGAGTGTTGATAAACAATTTGATAAATGACAAATTGTGTGAAATAAACAATTGTGATTCTCATGACATTTTATTCTCTTTTCAACGAACGGAAAAAGGAAGTTTCCTGCGTATAAGGTGTATTCGAATAAATTCACTTTTGACAAATGTCCTCGACAATTAATTCACGCCTTAAAATGGAAGAATTAGTCAGTACTTTTAATTATTCATACATTGATGACTTAATGTTGAGAAGATCTTAACAAATTATGATACCCATCGTCTCGACGCGGAGAGGGTGGAATATTGTCGGTTCACCTGGCCATGAATATCGACTCAAGAACTCTAAAATCACATACTTCCGCTTCTTGTTTTGATTGGATATACTTGGAGAAATGGGCCTTATGATTCTGAGTTGAATGATAATTTTGCGCTGATACCGGCATGTACTTTTGCATCATGTGTTTGGATAACGGTTGCGGGTTGCCGATAACACATTCAACGTACTATGAGGAAGAAGATAAAAGCAAGTGATTTCGTGTTATTTGACACATGATTGTAAGTTCAGCGAATAAAAATGTGCAGCAAATGCATCATAGATCTACAATACAAGCGAATTGCACAGATGATACACAAGTAATTTTCACAGTCCTAATGTTGGTTGTAAAACCGAAATATAAGACCAAAGACTATGTAATATTCAAAGACTGAAAACTCTCCTATCTCTGTCTGTTAAACTTTTGGAAACAACTTATTTGTCCTCAACGAAGATATCGGGTAATTTTAATACATTAGAAGATAGGAGCTACCATGGATATTTTTATACTCATCACAGATATCTACCGTTTCCAAATTTTCTACAAGTTTACAGTCTTTACATCTTCCACTGTCTTTGTATAAGACAATTGAAATATATGTAGGTTACAGCCCATTGCCATTTCAATATTTCAGTTTGCCTTAAAACAAGAAAACTAAAATTTCATGTTTTGCTTCAGAAATGAAAATGCAGTACCCATTACAAGCAAGCCTATTGGTGAACTTGAATAAAACTTTGTCTCATCGATTAGAAAGCAATGACAAAAGAGTGCATCGCCTTATTTATAGAAAGATTGACAGAAAGTGTGACACTCCATTTACTTTTTTAAATTTCAAAGCGTTATTCTATGTTAAGCAAGAGATTTGCATGCTGAATCTGGTATTACACATTGTGTTTATCTTTCGATACCTAGATGTCTTGTGCATCCCAATCATCCATGCACACTTCATGCAGAATCGCAAATATTAAGTCATCTATTTTCCTTTTATGGATTGTTCTTAAAGAAAAAAGCCTCTGTGAAGGTTATAACAATCAAATCGTGGTGCGCACTTTTGATGGTCTTTGTACGTAACTATATATTTAACTTCTATTTGCATCAATTTTCAACTGCTTGTAACCTGCGATTTTCATTTGACCGAATAAGAACTTCTTTCTATTATAAATGTTATGCTTAGTTAAACAACGAATTTCAGCATAAGTTATGATGAACATCGCTATTGGCGTTGCACTATCATGATCCCCAGTTCCTACAAATGAGCAATAAATTGCTTATTTGATCCATCAGAGTACTCCAGAGTGCTTCAATGTGCTCATTTGAAAAAAATCAGATAACACACATCACTGGTAGAACAGCCATCGCAGAAAACAAAATCAAATAGGGAATTTCAATGGATCATTGGAGTTCATTCAAACTAAGGGAAAACTTTCACTCAATTGAATTCTAAAGACTCATCAAACAGAATGCGGTAGACTGGGATTAAGATAATATAATGGGATTGCGATTGAAGAGGCCTTGAAGTTTGTAGATTGCTTCCTGCAAAACAATCATTTGAAGAGCTCAGGTCTTATTATTTTACATTTTGGAATGCAATATTCATTGTCTGCGTAGCTCTGAACCTCATAAGATTCCTCATTATTGCATGCCCATAGAATTTTGCATTGAGATACAGTATAGACGCATCTGTTCTTTCTGCAGAGCTGATCTGCGCGGATGAAGACTTCAAAATTAATGTTCAAATTTGTTGAAGTGAGTTCCAACTCTGATTATCTTTTGAATGTTGATAAATGCAGAAGATTCTCTATAAGCAGAAGAATCTCTGAAGACGTCCCTTGCATATTGAATGATGTCACTTTAAAGTTTGAAAATTCTGGTAATTATTTGGGAATTTTCATTTCACTGGACTTCAGTTTATTTAGTTCGCATTGTGTCAGAATTTTTGTGTCATTGACATTTGCAGAAAAACAGCATTATGGGTCCAATTGGACTAACATGTGTTCGTATTTGATCACGTCTGACAAGAAGAGGAACCAAGTAGAATTCGGCAGACGCGCATATCTGTAATAAGAATAGCGTGAACATCAATCTGTGAAAGTCTCATTTTTGGCTTCGTTCCCTGCAGAAACTAGTTCTGGCTGCTGGACTGTAGGGGAAAGTGTGGCAAGTTGAACCATTTTTCAGTCTTAGAGGTGTTCAGGTGGAAATAAGTAAAATATATGACAACAAAGTATCTCATCATATATTTCAGGTCTCGTGGAAGGTCCATAATGATTTAACGATTTTCTGAGCCTTCTGTGAGTCTCTGCAGCAGCTTTATAAAACGATATCTAATGACTCAACTTGCCCCATCAGTGGGGTAAGTTGAGCCACCTTTTGGGGTAAGTTAAGTCACATATTCATACGCAAATACCAGAGTGAAATTCTTTTGATCTTCACTTGACTACACAATGTTGCGGATGTTTATATTCCTACTATTCCTTAATGTTCACTAAATGTTGACTTGCTTTAATAAGTTTGATAATCTATATTAAAATTCAATTCAATTTCTCGCGCTTTTCCCTTGTTAAGTGTAAGTTAGAGCATTGATTGCCTTGCAATACAAATTAGTGGTGAAATTAGAGTAATGAAATTACTGTTTCAAATTTTGTATAATTTTTCAAATTTTGTGTAATTTTTCAAATGACGGACTAAATCAAGCCATCATTTGATGAGCTTGATTCACAAATTCCAGGAATCTCGTAAAGGAATAGCTCGGAATTATCAACTGATGATCAAGTAACATACTGTGCATGTGCATTAACAATTTGAGAAATTATACCATATTCATTCCATATGGGGTAAGATGAGCCATGGCTCACCGTGCCCCATTCAAGCCTTTCTGAAAAAAACTAAAATATGAATTTAAATTTATCCTGTGAGTCTAGGCTTGCACGAATGGTTGCGATGGAATCCTGAGCAGGGAATTTATGCAATCATGGATATAGTGTGCAGGGCTGTGGAGCCGGAGCCGAGCAGGAGCCGGAGCCTTAAGGAGCCGATGGTTTTGGTCGGAGCCGGAGCCGGAGCCGATTTATCACAAAGGCTCCGGCTCCGGCTCCGATAGTTTGAGCTTTGATATAAATCTAGAATTTTGAAAGTTATTAATTGGCATCATAAAAAAATTAAATCATTTGAAATCTAAAGATATGTCTTTTAAGTATACCAATGATCTGTCCTCCACGACATCTTTCTTTGCAGTTGCCGCCTTCTTTTGTATTATATTTATTATATATTTACACACATGTGTAATATTTTTTTATTGCATATGTTTCGTAAGACTAATTTCCATATTGACAACGTATTCTCCAAAATCCATTAATTTGAAGACTTGTTATATGCATGCTAACTAGATGATTGTAGATTCCTAGAGACAAGTCGCCAGTCATTTATGTACACATTTCCAGTTCAGTCAGCAAAGATAATATAGCTACATTTCTTGCGCAATGTCTTAAATCTAATACGGTTACTATGTAGGCTATCATCTATCGGTATGGCTACTGGCAGAAGCTACTGGCATCTGTGACAATGCCAATTTCCTTAGATTGTATTGTAGGCTCTTGTGCAGTCCCCCCCCCCACCTACATTTTTCAAAACAATCGATTATTCAATTTGATCAATTTTGATTGGAGGGATAACTCTTCACACTCACACGAATGACCTGACTACAAGTCCTCACATGGCTATAGCAATTAGCGACCCAGCCACTTCTAGTAGCGCCCTATTATTTTAAAGGTATCTCATTCACAATGAATTTCCTTTGACTTCAAAATTCAAAGGGTATATTTCAATGCGAAAAACCCGAAGGCAAATTACAATGTTGACTTGGTGACGAAGTTTGCGACCATGACATCGCAATTACCCACGTAGATTTTTACAACAGCACGGAATGCTTCACTCAAACCGGTGATGCTGAAACGGACATCCAATGGTGCTGCATCTTTTGACCAGAGAAAAAATGGGGGGGGGCACAAGAGCCGTATCGTGTAATAATATTTCCCCAAATGTCATAGACCTGTGGATTTCAAGAATTTTCATTATTATTTTTTCCGTCTGTCAACACTTTATGCTGATATCATGCTGACTTATATGTAAACAATAAAAAAAGACTGAGACGCTCTCAATAAAGGCGCCTTTTGACCTCCCTTTTCTATTGTCTGTGACATTAAACCGCACGCGCATTCGAAAGCTAGGAAAGTAGATGGGATTTCTGCTCGGTGCTCGCAGTCAAATTTTTATTATGCATAGCACCCTGCAACATACTGTGTCATACTCCGAGTTCAGTTTCATCAGCCTAACCATGATCAGAGGAATAGTGGTAATGTGTTATACATAAATTGAATATAATAATATACATGAATCATTGATGAATTATTTAGTGCAACTTTACGCCATAATGAAAAATACGAAATTAATATAATGTAAGTTAGGCCTTAACTTATTAAGTATGCTGCATAGAATTACAAAACTCGTCCTAAATTAGATATTTTTAATTTTTTTAAGTATAATTTTCAATTGTACATTTCTAGCCTACACTGCAATGAGGCTATCTAAATTACAATTTCTACAGATGATGAGTCGTGGGCTACCCACCGATCATATTATTCATGGACCAACAGACTATTGAATAAAGGCAATAACAAATAACAATAACAACCTAAGCTAGCCTATATACACTTTAATATTCAATAAAGCAATTGATATCTTTATTGATACGGTATATTTGGCTATATAGCCGATACCCTTTCCATGTTCGAGTAGATACAGGCCCTATAAGCTATCTAGAGGCATACGCTATCCAGTTTCATATTCAAGCTTTGTTAAAAAGCTTATACTACTATTCGGCCCCTGTGACGGCTAATTAGGTATATCATCATCACTCATGTGGTCTTATTTAATGTAGCCTCGTAGTAGACTGGTTGCAGGCTAGGCCAATTTATATTTAGCCAGTGCGGGAGATCTTTATCTAATTTAACCAATCCTGGTTATAACTTTATTTTATCTTTCAGAGATAGTCAATTCATGCAAAAATATATGACAAGTATGTTATTTGTCATTATATTAGGCTATTATCATTTTTATTATTAACTTAAGTCGTTGCTTGTTAATGAAAACTAATTTGATGATTGTAGCAAGCCTCTAAAGGCCACACCGTTATCCAAAAAACCCGTTCAACGGATCCAGGATAACCAGCATAGATGGAACCTGAATTTGAAGTCGAAGCCGGAGCCGGAGCCGAGCCGGAGCCTTTCACATCACTGTCGTGGAGCCGGAGCCGATGAGATAACGCATCGGCTCCACAGCCCTGATAGTGTGTGTGGAAATGGGTTCCAAAATTTACAACAAAAATATTTAGCAGTTAATTTTTTGTTGTAAAAATACTTTTTACCTCTGCAACTTAGAATTTTGCTTCAATGAACGAAATAACGTGGCTATTCTTCACAGCTTATATGAGAAATCCAAGTGATGATGCCAATTTATTCAAATATTTTCCTAATCAACAGATAAGGAGTGGTTGATCTTATCCCATGGCTCAACTTGTCTATGTTCCCCTACCTTATCTCATGTCATGGACAAAAAGCGCAAGGTACACGTTTAGCGTTCTTAAATCATTCTCAACAGACTTACGCCAGCTGAACGGGCGGCAAGCTGTTGATTGTCGGCGTACTATGATGTCGCGACTTTCAACAAGTTTTGTGACATCAACTGTATATGTGGTCTGCTGTACATGTCATGCACAGAGCAAATTCAAATGGGAAATGAGATATAAATTTAGTTCAAATCGGTAACAGCTTATTAAGATACAGATAATTATGCACTCTTTGTAAGTGTGTTGTTCAAAAACCTCAAACTTACTACTTTTCAAACATTTGGTATTTTCGCTAGATAATAAAACGTTTGACGAGTATGACCTGATAGAAAAGTATGGAACTGCCTTTGAATAACCATTAGAAAATTTATGAACAGTCAAATGTATGTACCGCAACTACAGACAACTATCTAATCACGTAAAACTCTTTGACCACAATTGCCATAGTCAACATTATATAGAGCGCTGTGGAAGGGATCTTTCGCCGGTGACTGAATATTGACAGCGAGAAATACCTTAGGAATAGAAGACTTCGCGAAGATATCGAAGTTATCAGACATCTATGTACCGTTACCGTACTTGTTAGTGTAAGAAGTGACACCTCTTTTGTCATTATAAATTGCATAAGTACTACATTTGTAATATAAGAATTCATGTGGTCACAATATCAGAATTGCTTTCAAGAAATTTACTGTTACTAGCACTTGCTGATAATGCATAATGAGATTGGCAGATCGAGCTGGAAGGAATGAGAACGAATAAACGACACTGTAGCGGCACTTGCAGCGTCATTGTGCAACATTCTATGGATTGTAGACTACATAAATCGAAAACAGGAATAACTTATTGAAGTCACTACTCTCGAGATGAAACAGCAAGCTAAAGTGCGAAAAAGGTAAGCAGCAACGGAAAATGAGCATGGAACAGCTAATGTAATACACAGTCCCACGCAGACCCAAAGTCGTGGTTGGGCCTGTTGTTTCCGCTCAGCTTTAAGGTTCAAGTCGCCTGTTTTATTGAAAGAAAAAATAGAAACAATATATCTACGAACAAGTACATTTAGATAACAAAAAGGCATGACAGGATAAGTTAAGAGTAGGCACGTAAGTAAATGAAAGAAAAGTAAGAGGTAAGTCGTCAATAAAATTCACACGGGATTCCAGCCGCATCATCGAAGCCTAGTCCGGTTCTCCATTTCCTGCGTGAATCTCTCGGCTTGTTGCCTTTATTAGTGCAACCATGATGCTTGCATGACAAAGAAAGTTTTTGGTCGATTGTAGAGGCTTGTAGAAGGACTTGGCTTGAGCACCATATAATCCTTCACAAGAGATGATCAGCGGGGTAAAATCACTTCTGCGGTGAGTACATATATCATAGAGTAGGGATATATGGGCAGAGTGTCGACTCAAAAAAGTATCTGTATGCAGTGAAAATTTTTATTTGAAAAGATTCACTTTTTTCAGTAGATTGTGTTCCCGTGGTCCAAAAGATTATTTGAGCACTTTTGAAAAAAGTCAAAATTTGCCAATTTATATACTACCGAGATGACTCTCCTATATAAGTAGTATGAAACAAGTTGGATATCAAAGGGAATGAATATTTGCTAATAAGCATCCTAACTAAGCAGAAATCGAGCTGATTATCAATGGAATTTCATGAATTGTATTATAATGAAAGTATTCATGAAAAAGTCGCGTTATTATTCGTGCTTTCTTGTCTGAAATTTCAAGTTTTTAATTCAATTTTCAGCGGCATGATTTCAGGATTCACTAAATTATTGTTTCATTTCTTGAATCTGAATATTGATGTGAACCCATCTACATCTTTCAAAGTTAAATGAAGTCATTCTCTTTGATTATTTGATTTTGCTGTTGCCTGTGATAAGATCACGTTTAAGAAAATATTCTTGAGGTTGAGCATGAAAGTAATATATTAAGAACTCATCGAATTGATAATTTAGCAAACAATAAATCTCCAAGGCTGTCATGACACTGAGAATCTGTGAAACACCATTCCTTCTGCATTACAATCATGATCAGTCAATTCCGTTGTAATTTCCTCAAAACTGCAAAAATTTGCACATCTCAAATTTGGTAGCAATTGCCAACTATATACCCTTCGAGTTCATTTAATAAAATCGAAAGTGAGTACACATTGGGGATTTAATAAATGCGGAGGCACCACTCTACCTGATATGCTTACTCTATGACATGAATCTTTATACTTCTTCTCTTTTCATTTTTCAGCATTAGTCAAAATTTGAGTTGGAGTGCGACTATCGCACGATTTGGCATCAAGGTTGACAACCTGCATGTCGTCAATTCGCCTGTTTTATTAGTCTCCTGCTCCTCACAGTTACAATTGTTTTCACTTGCCAACAGCGAGCCTCAGGGATTTCCTCCAACATAAAAAATCGCATGTTTCTTCATTATAACAGTTTTCCATCATTTGAGTAGAATTGCATTTCTCACATGTCAGAAAAGTAATTGTCAATATAACATTTGATAATCACTTCATGGTCCTTTCATTTTCTTGAGAACAATAACTTTAAGTCAAGGAGTCAATAATAAATCTCTTTGACGTCTTCCTTGCCGCCGATATCTTATCTCAGATCTCTCAGAACGGATCGTGATAGAGCAGACTCCCGCGAGATTCAATTTAGTTGAAAATGTTCAAACCAAGTGGAAATTGTTTATCCTCTCTCTTTTACGCAGAGTGACTAACACAGTCATGTGTTCACCCAAACCGACAATGCCACCATACTTGCCCCTGATGTCCCTTTGGCCTCCTCGGCTTTTTATTTCGCAATCGAAGGACAGATCACTGCAATATGAGCAATGTCCGAGTTCGTGATCTGATTATTCAATAATCCATTATTGGTATTAAGATGAATTAGACTCGCAGGAGACTTAAAAAGTAATTGAGATCACGAGACAAAAACAACAATTTTGTCTAATTATTTGATTATCGCTTTGAACCTTCTGTAATGCATTTTTAATTCAAAGCTTAGTTTCAAAGACCAACTTAATGAACCGTTCAAAAAATTAACGCTGCTGAAGAAAACAGTGTATACAAACCTTAATTTCACTATGTTAACGTGAACTCGCATTTCAACATCTAATTAAATAGTTTTGATTGCATTCTTTTTAGTGTTATTTCTTGTTTCAAATGAACTAAAAAATCCATGGATTTGTTTCCTATCTATGGATCCATTTTCTTACATGTTTCTTGAGGCATTATTTTCTTCGCCTATGTAGTTTCACTTCAAGAACTCACTCTGACTCTTACACGAAAGCAGCGAGAGAATTTTGTTAATTACCTGCGAATGTTTGAAATCGCTCCCTAGATTTTCCGTCAGTTTTTATCAGCAGTTAGGCGCCATATTATTCATTTGAACTTTAAGTGAGAGTTTGAGTTTAAACAGCATACGTCGACTATTGTACTTTCAAAACAGATAAGCACACATTTCGTCTATGAAATTGAATAAAGAAATCTTATGCAGTCTGTCTTGAAAAGTGTAGAAATGAAAATGTAAACCTTGCTATCGAGAAAAAATCCGATGAAGAACAGCCAGGGTTGCTATTAGAATTCGCTTGACATGCCATGCGAATATTCGATAGCAGTTCATGATATTTTCGGAATGCCGGTTTTCATGTCTTTCCTCCATGTCATTTTACGAAATCCGATTTTTTGTTTCGTTTAAGTTAGTGGCACTCGAATCGGTAATAGTGCTTCGTTGATGGCATTTTCAGGCGTTCATTTAGGCACCGATGTCGGTTAATCTTAAAAAGAATCAATTTACTGAAGCATGCAACATTTGTAGATCCTCGCCACATGTCGATATGCTGTACACAATGTTGGACCTTGGGTAAGTGATGCAAAACTTGGGTCTTCTTTGATGCTGCATATACAAATCAAGTTATAAAAAATTATATTTTGATTTGAATCTTATGAGAAGTACATGATGATTTCTGTCGAAATTCCACTCAATTGATAAAACACTTCAAGTAAGAAATATTTGTGGTTATCAGCTATTTCATTTAGATAATACGCGGTATTCAGTATTCATTATTCATAACTGATTCAGTTATTTGAATACTGAATACTGAATACGTATTGAATACTGAATACTAATTTCATTACTGATAATACCACGCATTGAATGCTCGTACATATTGTATTTGCTGTAATCTTAATGTAATTTTCTACATTTTTGGATATTGAATTTTTACACATTTCATATATTTAATATCTTCGCAGCTGTCTTCGGACCCCTTAACTTTCTGCGATTGCCAACAGTTGTCCAAAAATGACTTTATTCCCTATTTATTTCGTATTCCAAATATGTTCAACCATGCACTCACTACGCAGCTATGATGTTCATGAAGTCTGCATATATTTCTGAATGATAAAATAAAGACAATTGCTCTGTTATGAGCAATGTTTAACTTTTTACTACGCACGCAATCACAGCTATTGCAATAAAAAATCGCTTCCCACTAATACCACTAATGCTCGCTCGCGTCGTGCGGTCGGTTTCCTGCTGTCTCTGCTTCTTGTGGTGCTCAGTGTTTCGTTTTGGTGTTTCTTGGTGGAATTTTGAGCGGATTTTTGGCTTGATTGGTTGCTGTTGGTTTCCTGATTCTGCTGGTGTGCTTCGGTTTCCGAGGAATTGTCGTCGTCGTCGTGTGTCGTCGTTGTTCTTCGTTGGTTTGGCGTTCTTTTTCATTGTCGACCTCGTTCATTGGGGTCACGTGATCAAGCTCCTGCTGTGTCCACTGCGTTCTCTTGCGTCGTGTATCTACATGTGTTCATTGTAGATCAATTTCATCGCATCGATTTGCTGCGCCCAACCTTTCACTTCGCTATTGTTAATGTATCACCTCGTATTATTGTAATTCCGAGAAATCGTCTGCACATTCTATTCACCCCTCTTTCAACTATTCTGCAAACATTACAGGATTCTTACTTCATCCGCACATCGTCATTGTGTAACTGTTCGGTGGTGTAGTGGTTAGGTGCTCTAACCACGATCTGCGTCACTTTTTGAAAGTCGTTTTCGCATTTTGTATACTGAAACTGGCAACAATGGCAACTCCTCAGCGGACGACACGGTCAAAATTAAACGAATCATCCTCTTTAAGTGACGAAATTCAATAGATTTTGGAGAGAAACAAAAAGGAAATAATCAAATCAAACCAAACAGAATTCAGGAATATAAATAAGAAACTGGATTCATTGCATCAAAGATTAGACACTCTCGAATACAGAATCTCTACTATTAGTGAAATCCAGAAGCATCACGAAAAACTGATTACATCCTTTAGAGATGAGATGAATATTGTAAAATCCGAACTGGCTCCGAATATTCTCGAGGAATTTGAGCAAAGGTTGAGTCGTCGAGGAAATGTCATAATTACTGGCCTCCCTGAGTCAACTCATGGGACAGTAGAGGAAAGGAAAAAGTATGATGAATCAGAGTTTAACTCGATCCTTCAGTCCATCGGCCTTAACCATGAGAACATGAAGATATCGGAGATTAGAAGGATAGGTAAAACAAGAACTGACGGTACTAAATTGATGCAAGTGAAGTTCGAGAACGAAGAATCCAAATTTAAAGTTCTACGAAAGGCCAGAACTCTGTGTTCGAGTTCTCAACATGACAAAGTCTTCATCAATCCAGACCGAACAAGATGTCAACAACAAGAATTTTTACAACTTCGCTCCGAACTAAGATCTCGTCGCGAAAAGGGAGAATCTGTTGTAATATATAAAAACAAAATTGTTGACAGAGGCTCAATAACAAATTTTCAGTTAAGTTTTTACCGTCTGACATTCACCTCCCTTCCATCTTCTTGGCTAATGCTCAATCCTTGGTTCCAAAATACGACGAACTATCATTGATATGCTCTGTTTCGCATCCAGATATCATAGTAATTTGTGAATCGTGGTTATCAGATGCAGTGTCGAACGAGGAACTTTCTTTGAATGGCCACCATACGATTTTCCGTCATGACCGTAAGGACAGACGAGGTGGAGGTGTTGCCGTCTTCATCGAAAATTCAATCATGTGTCATCGGATATATACGCATTCTACATGTCCACGAGCGCTGGAAAACGTATGGATAATTTTCCCTGCGATAAAAATTCTTCTTGTCGCCTTGTACATACCACCTAATTTGTCCGTGGAAGATCTCAAAAATATTAACCTATTCTTGGTCTTCAACATTGAATTTGTCCTTGAGGAATATGGAAATTTCAAAACTGTGATAGCAGGTGACATCAATCATTTTCGCACGGAGGAGCTTGAAGATCTTTTTGGTCTTATATCGATGCCGACCTCTCCTACCAAAGGAACAGCTATCTTGGATAAAATCCTTGTTGAAAGTTCATTATCGGCATTGTACCAAGAAGCAGTCGTCGGCCAAAATTTAGGAAACTCGGACCATCGCTCTGTCAGCCTATCCCCTTTACACAGAATGCTGTCTTACATAAAAAAGATTTACGATCTGCGGACTAGTAACATCGGTCGCTTTTTATTGAAATTGCAATCATTTCCGTGGCACAACTTTTATCAAGCTACACTTGGCATTGAAGATAAATGCAATTCATTTTACGAGTATGTTTACAAGGCTATGAAAGAAATTCCTTACGAACTAGTACCATTCACGGAGAAGGATAAGCCATGGGTAACCCCGCTCATCAATTTGATCATCAACAAAAGTTACGAAGCTTTCAGGATGGGAAATCTGGTTATGTATGGTCACTACAAGTCTAAATTAAAGGATTTAATTGCGAATTCTAAGAAATGCTTGAACAACTCAAAAAGCCGCTCCCCAAATGGTGTTTGGAATTTAACCTCAAACTTGCTGAATCGTTCAAACAAGCAGTCTATTGTCAGCCTTATACGCTAGTTTTCCTCCCCCTCTCAAGCTGCAGTAATGGGCAAAAGACCGTTCCAGGCCACCACAAAATTCAAAAAAATAGTATCTTTAAAAACGACATAAATTCATGAATTTAGACCCTTTTTCAGGTTTTTAAGACCTAAATACATGAATTTAGACCGTTCCAGGACACCTAAAATTCAAAAAAATAGTATCTTTAAAAACGACATAAATTCATGAATTTGAACCCTTTTTCAGGTTTTTAAGACCTAAATACATGAATTTAGTCCATTCAAAAAGTACCATTTTTCAAAAATGGTACTTTTTAAAAACGACATAAATTCATGAATTTGAACCCTTTTTCAGGTTATGAAGACCTAAATTCATAAATCGGCTAAAGCCAGAGGAGCTTCGCTCCGATTTGGGCGTTTTTAAAAATACCCAATTTTTCAAATTTTTCAAAATCTCAAAATTTGAGAATTACAATCGGGCGAAGCCCTAGAACCTTCGGTTCGATTTTCACCCTCGCTTAAATCATGACCGTTCTAGGACACCGAAAATTAGTATTTTTAAAAACGTCTTTTAAATCCATCTTTCAGGTTTTTAAAATATATCATGTGACTAATAATATTTCTTTAAAAATGGAAGAAACAAAAGTGGATGAAACAAAAGTGGAAGGAACTTCAGAAATGGAAGAAACCGCAAGAATATATCCTTCGTTATCATATGAACGTAGTTCTACTTTAATGGGCATTGAAAAAATGAATAAAGAAAAACACAAAGATAGAGTTAGGTATATGAAAGATAAGGAATCTCAATTATTATTAAGATTAGAGCATTATAAAAAATTAAGAAAGAGATGGACTAAAGTTAAGAATGTAACACAAGGAATTGGCATATTCTTAACAATAAGTTTAGGTGCTTTGACAATTGTTATATCTTCAGGTGTTTTAGTAATTCCAGTAGTTGCTACAGCTTTAACAGGTACGGGTGTTTTTGCAACTTCACTTGTTACAATGTTAGATAAATCTTTAATAACTAAGAAACGAAAATCATTAAAAACTAAGCATTTACATATTAAAGAAGTCTATGATAAACTACATTACTACTTTCAAAGAGTATGTGATGATAATGTTATTACGTTAGATGAGATTGAAAAATTTGATCAAATAGCTAATGAAGTAAATCAAATATCATTTCAATCACAGACAGAAAAAGTTGATGATAAAAATAAAAAGGATGGCAAAATTTCTAGTGATGCTAAAATTTCTAATGAAGAAAATGACAAATTTTTTTTAGAAGAGCTAAAAACTTTAAGCGAAAATTTAAGCAAAACTTTATTAAACAAAACTTTATTAAACAAAACTTAAAACGAGAAAACTTTAACCGAGAAAACTTTAAACGAAAAGATGTCAAACAACAAAGCAATAAAAAAATAATTTGTTCAGTAAAATGTTTTTGCTGCATTCCAATGTTACCACAAAATTCAAATATTATATTTTAAAAATGGATAAAATTAAAGCTGATAATTTTAAAAGAATAAAACAATTAGAAGAGTTAATAAAACAAAGAAATATTATGAAAGAAAATCATCTTCAACATAGAATGATAAAAGCTGGTATTCAATCTGATATGTTTGAAAAAATGCAGCAAACCGAGCAAGTAAAAACTGATTTTGAAAAAACTATGAAACCATTTAAAACTCTTGAAAAAGAAAGTACAAATAATGATAAACAAATTGATATAACAGATCCAGAGCACAAAACTATATTAGATGACTATGGATTACTAGAATCAAACATTAATAAGAAATTACCAAAATCTATGCAATTTGAACATTCTATTTCATTTATAGATGGAAAAACAATACCTAGATTTTATCTCGGACAAAAAGAAATATTTCCACAACCTTTTCGAGGTATAATTTTTTCACCAGATAAATCTCCTTTTAATTTAGATAGAAATTTTGTTAATCTTTTAAGAGGAGCAGATTTAAATAATTATGCTGTAGAAGATCTCATAAAATATAAAGCTATGTTAGATAGAGTTGGTGCAGTAAAAACTCTTAGACGTTATAAACAATTAGAAAATTTATTATCAACGGGAGTTAAAGTAGGAAAAGGTTTATCTGAAAAACAGAAAACAGAAACAACCATATTTTTACCAGATGATCCACAAGAATTACTAAATAGATTAAATATTTTAATATCTGCAATAAAAGAAGGACATAATTCTAGTTTCAATGAAATTCATGCTATATTGAAAAGACTGTTAGAAAAGAAGATTCTAAATGAAGAGGATTATAAAAGTATAACGAACCGAATGTTCTAGGGCTTCGCCCGAACCGGACATCTCTGATGTCCTCCAGGGCTTCGCCCGTAGCTGAAATATGTTGTTGTTTTTAATTTTTTATAAAAAAAATATTTCATAAAAAAAATATTTATTTAATTTTTTTAGTTTAAAAATGTGTTCAGCAGATTTAGACAAAATTAATAATCATTTAGAAAATTTGATAGAGATTTTGGGTTCATCAAAATTTAGTACGACGTTAAAAATTATAACAACTACTTTATCACACACTTGTAATTTAGAACCCATTCTACATTTGGAACAAAATAAAAATTATCAAATTGCATTGACTAGTTTCTCTACATTTAACACTATTCAAAACGTTATCAAAGATGTGAATGATCAATTTAGATATTCTACTGATAAAGGCAAAACATGGAAAATACTAACTTTTCTTCCTGGTTCTTACGAAGTTGAAACAATATCAAATGAAATTAAGAGACATTTAGGTATATCATTTAAAGATAAGAAACAATTACATTTTGCAGTTGAACCGGCAGTTAATAAATTTTCTCTTACTTTAGACGAAAATCATCAAGTTGATTTTAATCATGATAGATCATTGTCAAAGCTATTAGGATTTAATAAACAAACCTATAGTCAAGGTTATCATTTAGGTGAGAAGATTCCAAAAATAACTGAAATAAATTCAATTGTTGTACATTGTGACATTATTGAAGGAGGATATATAAATGGTAAATTATCAAATTTAATATTCAGTTTTCCAGCTTTTACTGTACCCATTGGTTATAGATTAAATGTAATTCCACAAACATTAATATATTTTCCTATTACAAGAAAAACTATTAACAACATTGGCATTAAAATCACTGATGAGAAAGGACAAGAAATAAATTTTGGAGGTGAAGAGATTATGATAGATCTTTTGGTTCGGGAGGTATAAACTCCCACGCGAAGCTAGAGAAGTTTAATTTTCTTCTTCTTCTTTAAAAACAAAAATAAAATAAAAATAAATTTTTTTATTAAAAAATGAGTGAAGTGCTACCATTAAATAAAAAAAAACTTAAATTTAATCATCATCCAAATTTATCTAATAAAGTTTTGTCAGTTATTTGTGGAAGATCAGGTTGCGGAAAAACGTATCTATTATTTAAAATTTTAATGACTCCAAATTTTTTGGATTATAACAATCTTATAATTTATACAACAACGGCAGAACAACCCGTCTATCAATTTTTAAAATATGGATTTGAAAATAATCTTAAAAAAACAGCAATTGCTTCATTATTCAAAGAATATGAAAAATCTGAAGATGAAGAAGAAATAAGTTCGTGGTGTGAAGAAGCAGCAAAAAATAATCAGTTAGTAGAATCTAATAAAAATAACCATATAAAGATACAATTAATAGATGATAGTGGTAATATGCAAGATCCTAGTAAACTAGATAAAACAATGAAACATTGTGTAATTTTTGATGATTGTGTTAATGATAGAAATCAGTCAGTTCAGAGAAATTATTTCACAAGAGGTAGACATAATAACTGTAGTGTATTTTATTTAACACAAAGTATGTATTCATTAGACGGAAGTGTTATTAGAAAGAATGCAAATATATTTATACTATTTGAAATAAATGCAAGAAACTTAAGTGATTTGTTAAGAGATTTATGCGTAAGAAATAAAGATGAATTTAAACAATCGTGTAATAATGCTTGGTCAAAAGATTATGGCTTCATTACAATTAATATTGATGAAAAAAATTCATGAAAGAGTTATCGAAAATATTTTCGCGGAGTGATAAAAATATACAAATATAGTGTTACAATATTTTTTTTATTTTATATATATATCAAATTTGTCTATCTTAGAAATTAGAAAATTAAAAAGGTTCAGTAGTTATTCCATCAGGTAAAAATTTTTCTTTTATCATCAAATGGATCTAATGCTAATTTATGTTCTTCTTTTAAATACATGTTATGTTTTTTTGAATTAAGTCTATAATTACATGCTGTTTTTATTTCATTATTAAATAATACATTTTTATAATCTTGAAATGTTATTTGATTAGCCACTGATGCCTTTGAAATTCCTTTTAATGTTTTATGTGTTTTAATATTATTAGTTGTATCATAACAGTAACATTTAGATTTTAAAAATATAGCTTCTGCTATGAAATCTTCATTTCCTTCTAATTCATCTTTTACTTTACATAAATCAGAAGGATGAATGATATCTTTTATTTTATCTATTTCTTCATCAAGTGTAGAATTATACGGTATTGTTAATTCTAAGAAAACAGAATCGGTATCTGTAAAGTGTAATTTATAGTTTTTGCCATAAGCAGGTGCTAAATAATCATATATAAATCTATACATAAATAGTTTAGCTAATTCTAATATAGTGAAACCAATAAAATTAAACTTATCATGTTTTACGCTAATTCGACGTAAATGTACAGCACATAGTTCATCACTAAATCTAGTAGTTCTTTTATATGTAGGTTTCCTTGTTAAATTTTGAAACCTATCTTTATCATAAACTATTTCAATATTTTGTCTATTACGCACATTTTCTAAAGTCTTACCATAAAATGCATTATTCATTAATTTGAAGAACACGTTTCCAAAATCATCTTTATTTCTTTTAGCTATTTTACGTTTTTCAATATTGAACTCTATATAATTTTTTAACCACCTAGATTTTTGATAAAATAGTTTTCGATGTATTTTGGTGAGAATCATTCCATGATCTAAATACCAATCTAGCATTCTTCCTTCAACAACATACTTTCCTTTATTGCTTTGTGTTAACATAAGTTTTTTTGTTGGTCTGTATTTCTTAGGAATTAAAGATTTTTGATAATCTGAAAAATCTTCTATATTAGGAATTTTGTTTTCGGGACAGAAAGGAAAATATTTTGTTTTATCTTTTATTTCATCAGGGTATACTAAATCAACTTCATATATATAACCATGATTATAATTTCCATCATATGTTTTTTGATAATCTAGAATATTACACCATGACATTTCACCTGTTGGTAATTCTTGTATCATGCAAGAAGAATATAAGCTATTAAAATCATAATATAACAAATAGTTTTCTCTCATGAATTCATCAATTGCATTTTCACGTTCTACTCCTTCTCGTTTCGTTCGAAAAATTTCTAATATTTTTTCTTTTTCTTCTGGAGATAAAGGTTTCATTATTCCATATTCTTGTGGATTTAATTTCTTATTATAACATTTAACATATCTATTACCTAAAACTGATGAAACTCCACCTCTAATTCCAGATTCAAAAAATAATAATTTATCATATGTATTTTCTTTATAATGTTTAAGTTTAACACCAGTATGTTTTAATCCTGCTAGCCATGTTAAACCTGGTGTAGAATAACAATAACATGGATCTATTCCGTAATATTCTAAACACATATCACGAAAGTTTTCGAAAAGATCAGCTAGTATTAATACATCTATCTGAAGATATTTCATTGTATAATCATACATTGTTTTACAATTTAACTCTCTCCAATTCTTTTCAGCTTCTGCATAGTCTTCGTCAGATAATTTTGATTGTTTTAATGTTGATTTAAATTCATTTATTGGAGGAAGTTGTTTTTCTTCCATAATTTTATTCACAGAATTAAAATCAGTCTTCGACTGTGAACCACAGGTTTTATCTCCAGTTATATCAGTCTTCGACTGTGAGCCGCAGGCTATGTACTCATGCGGAAATATTCCTTTTAAAGGTTTTAAATTATATTTATTTAATATTTTACATTGTTCAGGTTTCAAAGTTTTTCCCATAACATCTAATGAATAAGGAGTAAAAAATCTAAATGCATCTAAAATTCTAATACAACCTAATTGCATTGAAAAATATTCTTCTTCTGTTTTACATAGTACATTTATTTGTTGTTGTTGTAATTTTTCAGATGAAAATAAATCTTTCATTACTAGATGGAAATCATATTTAGAACCATTATAGAAATATAAAGGAACAAAGTTATATTTAAATTTATTAGCATTAAGATTACAAGAATTATGTGCTGCACCTCTATATAATCCATTTAGATGATCATGATCTTTTACCTTGACGGCAGAGCCGTCGCTTCGCCTATCAAGATATCTACCTTTGCCATTTTTATAATTTTTTGTAAATTCTCTTCCACAGTAATAACATTTTGTTTCATTAATAAAATTTAATTTTTCTTTTTCTGTTAATGGCATCATCGGTATATTTGTTTCAAGCAATTGTGAAAAACGTCCTTGTAATTCTTCTACTTTCTTTGTAAACATTTCTGAACTATCTTCACCATAGTATTGAAAATATTCTGATTTAAATAATTCAGGATAATTTGAATGAATGTACATTCCCCAACATAATGGTTTTTGTTCAAATAAATATTTTTCTTTACTTTGTTCAGCTGAACTTTTTCCAGGTGCACTTTTTACAGAATTATAATTTTCAGAATTATAATTTTCAGAATCGGGTGAAGCCCTGGAACTTTCCGTTCGATTTTGTGTCATATTAACATTATATGCTTCAAAATCACAATAAATAGTAAAGGGTACTTTATTTTTAAAATACCATTTATTATATTCTAAATAATCATCTTTAGGAAAAGTATTTTGAACTGCTTCGTTTTGTTGACAATTCTCCAAATGTCTATTCATTTCTTCTTTAGTTCTAAAACTTGTCATACATTGAAGACAAGGAAAATTTTTATTATCTGAAGTTTTTGTAAATATAGAAACATCTTTACACAATATAAAATGACCCTGATAATATAATATATTCGCTTGTGCTGGTTGTTTTGACTGTTCTAATTTTACAAATTTATCTTGATATATTTCATGTGTTTCATTAATTTCTTTTGTAATATTAAATGTATTTTGATGAAAATTTTGATTTAATATTTGTAGCTGATAACTATATTCTTTATCATATTGTTCTTTATATTGTTGTAGACATTTTTTTAAACATTCATTTAATCGGAGCGAAGCTCCTCTGGCTTTAGCCGATTCTTTATTTTCTTCATTATTTAATTCATTATTTTCTTCATTTAATTTTTGAATCGTTTCTATCTTATTTTCATATTTATGGCCATATTCTTGTACTAATATTTTTGTTTGTTGTTGATAATCTGTTTTACATTTTTGTAAACTTTTATTTAAATTTTCTAATTTTTGTTGATATTCTGAAGATAAAGATGAATATTTGTAATTATAATCATCAGTACGTCCTTTATAATTATTATGATTAATCATTATTGGTGATAATGTTTTAACAAGTTCAAATTTTTCAGTACATATTATATTTCCTTGGTAAAAAATATTATGATGCATGTAATTTCCTCTATCATTATATACTATTTCTGATTGACATAAATTTTTATTATTCAAATAAAATTTTTTTGAATCTGAGTAAAGTGGAGTAATTTTACCAATAGAAACATAATTCACATTTAATTCAAAAACATTTACTTCTATTAAATTTTTATTCTTTTTATGAAACTTTTTTAACCTATTATAATCATATGGAAATTCATCTAAGCCATCAGAGAGATCAAATTCATTTATGTATTCTTTTTTATTATAATGACTTAGTCTTTCTTTATGATATTCTGCAGGATGTAAATGTGCTATAATACTCCACAGAAAACAATAATCATCTTCATTTTTTATGTTGATTATTTGTGGTGAACTGAAAGGCAAAGGAACATAACTACCACCAGTATTATTTTTATATTTATCAATTACTATTTTCTTAGATAGTATTTTAACAAATCTCCAACCAGATTCACGTAACTGGGCTTCAATTATACAATTTTCTAATTTAAGTATCATCGATTCAAATATGGGTTGTATATCATTTACATTATGAATTTCTTGTGAATTTGTAAAATGTCCTTGTATTATTTCTTCAGGAATTCCATCAGGTCCATTTTTTGTATAAAGTACTTCTACATTCATATAACATTTGAAAGATTTCTTAAATATATTATAAAAGTTTGTTAATACATTATAAAAAGTTTCATCGGTTTCATTATATTCAACGGGCGAAGCCCTGGAACCTTCGGTTCGAAAAGACTGATTAAATAAATATTTTATATTTGCTAAGGCTTCATCAAATTCATCTATTTCGTTAAATTCATCAGTATCGCTAAATAAATATCTTCCATCTGGTACGAGCGAAGCCCTGGAAGACATCTCCGATGTCACATGTATGGTCTCATCTTCACTATTAAAAACTTTTTTATATTCCGAATGTGAATAATCATCAAACATTTTTTTAACTTTTATATCAGTAGGCAATGTTTCTAGATAGTTTTTATAACTATTTAATTTTAATATATTTCCTTCATCAACCCGTTCTACATTTTGTAAATGCAATTTACTATTTAAATGAGATTGATAACTTCTTTTTGTTTGCAACTTTTTTTACATAAGACACAATAAAACTTGGTATTTTCCATTTTTTTTATTTTTTTAGAGAAAATTTAAGAAAAAAATTTGTGTTTTAATTTTAGATATAAACATTCTAATATCAAGGACTTGAGTGTCATTTTATATTATTATATATTTCACGTTCTTTAGTTATTTTTTTCTTTATCACATTAAGTTTTATCATATTAAGTTTTATCATATTAAGTTTCATCATATAATGTTTTATCATATAATGTTTTATCAAAAGATAATTTAAATTTTTTTTCACTAACTATTGATTCATCATCATCATCATAAATTGTTTCTTCATCATCATCATAAATTGTTTCTTCATCATCATAAATTACACTTTTTGGTATAGGATGCCCTTCCATGATAGGATACCATTCTCTTATTGGAATATCTAACTCTAAATTACATCTTTTATCTGATAATAATATAATAGAGAAAAATATTGGTCTTTGATCTCTTTTGGAAAATTTAATAACACCACCATAATCTGAATCACTTTTAGTTTTTGTTAAAGATGATAAAATTTTAAATTGATTAGATGTAAATCCTAATTTAAATTTTGTAGACCCGACACATAGTTGTCTAACAGTATCTTCAACTATACCATCATTATTATTTTCAATTGTAAGAAAATGAAATTTAGATAAATTTTTATAATTACTAATATTTTTATAATCTTTTTTACCATTTACACCTTTTTCAGATGTTACAGAATCATCATTATTATCATAAGATTCTTTAAGATCGGGCAAAGCCCTAGAACCTTCAGTTCGTTTATTATGAATATGATTATGGTCATTGTTAATAGTATAAGGTGTAGTCCACATATAAATTTTCTCTTGTTGAGCTAAACCATTTATATAAGATTTTAACAAATTAATATTTAAGTTTGAATATAATCCTATATAAGTATCATCATCATATCTTTGCGGCATTTCTAATGTTTCTTGTTTATAAATTGTGTCTCTATAATAAACTTGACATAATAATTCTTCATTATGTTTTTTACTCTCGATATGAATATTATATTGGTTTTGTTCATCAACAAATAATCTAATTTTTTCCTTGGAAAACGATTTTAATTTTTTAATTAATTCTTTAATATTGATATAATTAATAATTTTAGTTTCTATCCACTCAGTATTACTAATCGGTAAAACTGCTCTAATAAATCCATAAACATTATTATGACCTATTATAACCATATTTTCTTTATTTAATTCCACATAAGCTACATCATTATATTTACTTACTATATCCATAAATTTAATAAATGGATCCCCCGGAAATAAACAATAATTAGTTTCTATAGAAGGTAAACCTTTAGTCTGTTCTCTAAATATTTCGGCTTGTAATTGAAACAAAAGATTAACATCTATACATGGATTATTATTATTATTATTATCAAAACATTTATTTTCAAATCCCGTTGATCTCGTCGAATAAGAAGAACAGGATGATGCGGGCGAATATAATTGTTTTAAATTTGGATTTTCCATTTTTTATTTTTATTAGAAAAAATTTTACTTTTTATTTTTATTAGAAAAAATTTTATTTTTTATTTTTATTAGAAAAAATTTTATTTTTTTATTGTTAAAAAATGATGTTACCAAATGTTGGTGGAGGTGCATATATCCCGAATAATCGTGAATTAGAAATAGAGATAGAAAATTATATCATGAAAACTGGAGACGTTTTATCTGGTCCATTACATCTTTCTATTCTTCCGCAACAAAATACAGAGTTAACAAATAAACAATATGTTGATGCACAAATCAATGACTTAAAAGAAAAATATATAAACGATGTTTTGGTTCCACTGATGAATGAATTGAAGTTGCTTAAACTTAATGACAAATCATTAAACGAAAAATTATTAAAACTTGATAAAAAGGATAGAGAGCTAGAAGCAGATATAGCAAAACTTTTTAAAAAGATTTCTGAACAATCAAAAATTTTAATATTACTTTCTATAAAGTTAAAATCTGCAGTCATTAAAAATAAACATCAGATAAAAATGTTAAAAGAACAATTAGAAGATGAAATAGAAAAACTACCTGAAAGAATTAAAAAAAATTTAAAGCAGTTACAAACTACATTCCAAAAAAGTGTTGATGAATTAAGTTCTAAAATTACTCAACAAATGAAAAAGATGAATAGAATAATAAATGAAGTAAACTCACTTAATCAAAAAGTTGATAAAATGAAAACTCTTAAAATCAATTTAGAAAATGAATTAAAGAAAAATTTACAAGAAAACTCTAAAGAAAATAAGGAACAGTTAGATGCTGTTAAAAGACAATTAGATGTTCTTAAAGTTAAGTTAAATGCTCTTAAAACGGCGTTGAAGATGAATCAGCAGAAAATGCAAGTTAATAGAAGAGAAATTAAAGTACATCACACGCTGCTTGACGCAATAGATAAAGTGCAACAGGTAATTAATAAAGTTATCTCGAAGTTGTTGTCCATTCACAAACGTAAATCTTAACACGTAGATATTTTTCCCAAAAGTCAAATTTAATCCTAAAAAATGCCTATAATTTATAAACACAATCTTAAACATTTTGCATCAAATAATAAAATTGCTCATGAACCACGTATGAATCCTGTTTATCATTATGATAGTGTAGAAACTGTCGGAACACAAAAGTTCTTAGGCACCGCAGGTGCCGTCCAAAAAGAAGGGGATGGCATCTTTTCTGGTATTGGTAGTATCGTTAACTTGATAAAAAATAATAAAGATTTGATTACATCTATAGGTGCTATAGGTAGTACAGCTAGTGCAATATCAAATGCTGTTAAGTCTCAAAACGAATTAAAACAACTAGAAGCTATTCGTAAACTTAGGAATGATTCTGAAGAACTAAAAAAATTAAAAAAACTTTCAGATGAAACAAAGAACAAAATTGCTAACATAGCTGTAGAGGGTGAGAGTAAACATAATGAAAAAACAATTGAAGAAATAAGAGGAAATGGCGTGAGTAGCAACCTTCGGTTTAACCAGCAAAGCTGTAGCGGAGCTGGTCTAGCAAAATTCTAAAATATATTTTTTAGTAAAATTTTTTTAGTAAAATTTTTTAGTAAAATTTTTTTCAGTAAAATTATTTAAGTAAAATTATTTTAGCAGAATTTTTTCTGTCTGTGAGAAAAAACAAAAAGTCAAATTATTTTTTATAAAAATGTCTTCGCTTATCGAAAATAAATTTAGATTAGATGATCCTCCGTTCACCAGTTACAATCAAAAAAAGAATGACTATATAAGAATTGCTATGAATCCCGGATCTTCCAGTAGAGTAAATACTGGAGGTGATTTAATTTTTGAAGTTGATAATCAACAGAGCTATTTATATTTACCTGATTCATTTTTACACTGTGAATATTCTTTATATAGTGATGCTAATTTTACAACACCATTACCAGATACCGATAATATTACACTAGAGAATAATTTTTTTCCAAGTTTATTTACACAAATGCGTTTAGATGTTGCAACTCAAAATATAGAAACAATAAGTGATTCCCCAGGTGTAATTGATACAATGCTTAGATTTGTAACAATTGGTGAAAATAATAAAAAGCATGAAATCGAAGGTTGGTTTCCTGATACTAATGATGGTATAATTATTGATGATTTAACTCACGCCGGAACAGATGCAGCAGGAATTGCGAAAGATGTAGAAAATATTGCAAAACATTTAAATAAAACAAATAATGATGCATATAAAGAAAGACGTGAATTTAACAAGAAAAGTAAACAGACAGTTAATTGGTCATTGTCTCCATTATTCGGATATTTAGATTATGACAAAATATCATATCAATTTAAATTTAAATTAATAATTCATCGTACGGCAAATAATGAATTAATCTTTTTTGGCAAAACTGGAAAAAAAGCATATTTAAAAATTGATAGACTTGAATGGTGGATTACGCATATTACTCCTAGTTTAGAGGTTGAAACAGCTATTGCAAAAAGATTAAATACGAACAAACCAATTCCAGTAAATTTTCTAAAGCGTACTGCTAGTTCAGTAACTTTTTCCGAACAAAGATTTAACTGGCATTTTACTAGAACTGCGAATACTCCAAGATATTTATTACTAACATTTCAAAGAAATAATTCTCCAAGTTTTGATAAGAACAATAATATTTTTCATATTAATACAATTCGAAGTTTACAAGTTTCATTAAATCAAACTCGATATCCAATTGATCCATTAAGATTCGATGATACCAATAATCAATTTATGGAAGGATATGATTCTTATAGAAATCTTTGTATAGAATTTGGAGTTGAACCACAATTAACTCCTGGAGATTGGAGACATTTATATCCAATTTTCTGTTTCGATTTAAGTGCACAATCTGAAGATATTATTAAAAATGGTTGTGATGTAACGATTAATATTGAAAAGAAAGATTCCACAACTTCATTGATGGCTTATGGTTTATTGCTAGAAGATGTAAAGTATTCTATTGAAGTTCTTAATGGGAAGATGGTTAGGATCGGCTAAAGCCAGAGGAGCTTCGCTCCGATAGGTTAAAGCCCAAGACTTAGTCGATCGGTTAGTAACCTGAGGACCTTTGGTCCGATTAATTAATTTTTTTCATAACTAGAATAGATTAAAATTTTTGTTAACTTAAAAATTCTTAACTTAAAAATTTTTTCATAACTAGAATAGATTAAAAAAATTCTTAACTTAAAATTTTTTCATAACTAGAATAGATTTAAATTTTTGATAACTTAAAATTTTTTTATTAAAAATGTCGCAAGCGAAAAGTAATATTAATAATAAAACTGTTGAATTAAAATTACGTAATATTGTTGACAAAAATACCCCTAAAACTATTACGATTAATAAAAAAAAGTATTATATAAGTAAACCAATGATAGAGAATATTCAATTACAAGAAGAAAAGAATGGCGGGATTCTCCCATTAATTCCACTAATAATAGGAGGCATAGCTGCAGCAGGAAGTGTTGCAGGTGGGACAGCTGGTATTGTCCAAGCAGTAAATAAAAATAAATCAGAGAAGGCAGCATTAGAAGAACAAAAACGTCATAACAGAGAGTTAGAGAAAGTTGCTAGGGGTGAAGGGACATCGGAGATGTCTTCCAGGGCTTCGCCCGAAGGAAAAGGAATAGTAGATAATTTTATCAGTAAATTAAAATTAGTTGATGAATGAAAACGAGTTCTTAAAAATATTCTCCACAATGTTGATGATTTAATTGAAATTAAAGAAACTAAAGATGGTTCTGGAATATATCTAAGTCCTAGTATGATTCGGTAATAACCTCAGGACCTTTGGTTCTTTTCGGTAAAACAATTTTTTTTATCTTCTTAATTTTTTTTATCTTTTAAAATGAATACTAAAAATTCCGAAAATTTAATTAAATTAAAAATTTCTAATTTAGATTTATTGAATTATCTATTAAACAAAAATAAAAACTCAAACTGTCAGCATATTGGAGGTGACAAGAACAAAGTTCCACACCACTTCGGTGGTGATATACAAAAAACATTAGAAAACTTTCCTGGATTTATTTGGAGTAAATATTCGAAAGAAAAACATCTTCCTGGTCATTCATATACTGGGCCAGGAACTCGATTAGATATAAGACTAGATGAGAATAATAATCCGAAACCAGGTGAAGAACCGATAAATAGAGTAGATGCCGCAGCTTACAGGCATGATTTAGCTTATCGAAATCATGATCTAAGTTCTCGACATGCAGCTGATAAGAAGATGATTCAAGAATTAGATAGTATTCAGAATCCTACATTTAGAGAAAAAATTGAAAGAATGTTTGTTAAGAAAGCTTTACAAGCTAAAATATTATTCGGCCAGGGTTTAAATGAAAATCATAATTCAGACGTTTATGCATCTGAAATCCACAAGGAATATAGAAGGCCTAAATATTTATTGAAAGTAAAAGTATTTAATAAAGATGATATTTGGAGTGCTGATCTTATTCATATGCCGAATGAAAGGGACTACAAATACGCATTGACCGTTATAGATTTATATACACGATACGCTTGGGTAAAACCTTTAAAAAATAAAAGTAGTCTATCAGTTAAATATGCGTTTGAAGAAATCTTTAAAGAAAGTAATAGAAAGCCAAAAAAATTGTTTGTTGATAACGGGTCGGAATTTTATAACCGAAACGTTCAGCCACTATTTGAAACTCTTTATTCAACTGAAAACGCAGGAAAAGCTATAGTGATAGAAAGATTCAATCGGACGTTAAAAAATAAAATTTTCAAGAAATTTACTCAGCAAGGAAATCAGAAATGGTTAAAAATATTACCAGGAATTGTAGAGCAGTACAATAATAAAGTTCATTCAGGTATTGAAGAAACCCCAAAGAATGCTTCTGACGACCCTGATTTAATACGAAAGAAAATATTCGAGAATAATTATTCGAATGAGAGTAATCCGAATTTGCAGAAACTTAAGCCGAAATTTAAAATTGGAGATAGAGTTAGAATATTTAAATATAAGAATAAATTTGAAAAAGGCTTTGTTGGCTATTGGACTAAAGAAATATTTGAAGTTTGCAAAATAAATCAAAGTTATCCGATTACTTATGAAATTAAAGATTTAGATAATGAGGATATCAGAGGCCGTTTTTATCAAAATGAATTACAACGAACTGATTTTTAATTATCATTATTATTATTATTGGAACTAACGTTTCGGGAATGAAATTCCCTTGTTAGGCGTAGCCATAGAACCTACGGTTCGTTCAATTATAACATTATATCTAGAAATGGTACTCCTTCCTGTAATTTAAATAAAACATAAAGACATAATTGTCCACAATAAGTTGTGCCTGGTGTTTGAATTTGAAACGTATTGTATGTTCCCGTTCCAAGTAATTCTTTTACTTCATTTGTAGGGGGAAGCCCGTATGAGTCAAAATAATAATTATCTCCGTTTTTACTAAAGATACCTGCTGACCAATGTACGCCGTTTTGGTCTGAAGTGTGAAGATTCGTTATGAAATTTACAGTTATTGATGGAACTTTGTTCCGGGAACTGAAGGTTCCTGTTGGCCTATTTTTTAGGAATTGTAATTCGTTTCTCATTAGAACATGAAAATTCTTTATTCCTAATTCATTTGCGATTTTCTTTAGGTCGAAATTTGTCGTAGTTTACGTTCCATATAATTTAAAAAACTCATTTATGTTGCTCATTTTATAATAAAAAAATTTCTTAAGAGACCCCTAGAAGTCAGAAGGGGGGGGTATTGATTTAAAACTGGTCTATAATGATGTCTTTCTTTACTACTTAGTCAGAAGGGGGTATTGATTTAAAACATTTTTATAATGATGACTTTCCTTACTACTTGGGGGGGGGGTATTGATTTAAAACTGGTCTCTAATGATGTCTTTCCTTACTACTTATTCAATTTTGAAATGATTTAATTTAATCTAAATTTAAACGTTACATTGTTGCATTGTAGCAGTAGAGTTGGTGTTTCGCTCATCTTTTAACAATAGTAATTCATTACTCATCAATATGTGAAAATTCTTTATTCCCAATTGCTTAGCAATCTCATTTAAATCGAAATTTAATGTGGTTTTGTTTGCTGTATATTTTTAGAATGTCTCTAATGTTTCTCATTTTTATAGAAGATACAATGTTTCTATTATATTCCCGTAAATGAGAAATTAAAAACAACACATGGATATTTCAATTTGGTTACAACTACTTTGCATACATTCAATTTGGATACATTGAACTACATGTAAATTTGTCCACGCGAGGACAAGGTTTCATTGGATGAGAGAAAAATGACGTCATATAACAACATAATGAAAATGATTGAAAACAGGAAATAACATTGCATTTAAAACAGGAAATAACATTGCATTTAAAACAGGAAATAACATTGCATTTAAAACAGGAAATAACATTGCATTTAAAACAGGAAATAACATTGCATATAACAACATAATGAAAATGATTGAAAACAGGAAATAACATTGCATTTAAAACAGGAAATAACATTGCATTTAAAACCGACAGATACAAATTTTCTAAACAATAAGATTTCTGTCCACGCGAGGACAAGGTTTCATTGGATGAAACACTCTATTGTATTTACATGTGCAAGAGGAAATAACATTGCATTTAAAACAGGAAATAACATTGCATTTAAAACCGACAGATACAAATTTTCTAAACAATAAGATTTCTGTCCACGCGAGGACAAGGTTTCATTGGATGAAACACTCTATTGTATTTACATGTGCAAGAGGAAATAACATTGCATTTAAAACAGGAAATAACATTGCATTTAAAACCGATAGATACAAATTTTCTAAACAATAAGATTTCTGTCCACGCGAGGACAAGGTTTCATTGGATGAAACACTCTATTGTATTTACATGTGCAAGAGGAAATAACATTGCATTTAAAACAGAGGGGTTTAAAGAATGATAAATTTTCTTCACAGCGCGTCATTTGATTAGTTGAATGGCGCAGTATTTTAGCTGAATGGCGCACCATTGTTAAGAAAATTAAAATGAAATAGCATAGGTCTAAACGAAAATAAAGTGTCTTGCGGCCGTATCGCAATAACAATAGCGGAGTTTAACATCCAAATTCCATTGAATATGTCAGCGCGGTATTATCGCTAAATGACGCACCATTGTTTGAGAGAAGAATGAAATCATTTGGAATGTCACATAATTGCTTTACACAATGAATTTGGTTGCCGCAGCAAAATTCTCCATCCCTTTGTAGTCAATCTTCCAATATAGTTAGGTCGCGTTTTTAAAAGTACAATAGAAACAGACACCCTACAAAGCATAGGAAAATTGTCTGCTAATTTTACCTAATTGAAATGAAACTTCGGTAATTGATCACTATAAAAATATGTCTTGTCATTAGCACAAAGAGATAGAAGATAGTTGATGTGCTTACCGATAAAAATTTTACACATAACACTGAGTGAATTGTTTCTTTTTTCATGCAACAAGAATTTGTGTAAGTTTACAATTGTATTATTGACTCCACCATTTGGCTCTATGAAATAACTCAAAGAATCTGTAAATTCATGCCTCTCCAATTCCTCCCGTAATTTTTTCATCCTCCCTGGCAACGATTGTTTTCTTCTATCTTCAAATTGATCTTGTCTCATTTTGAGAAATATATGACGAGAGCGTTTTAACACAACCTTCACTGGCAAGAAACACTGTTAAATTAAATAAGTCTTCAGCACAATTGTTTGAAATAGCCATATCGATTATTGTTGTTGTGTATTGTTACACGGCATTGCAGCCGGAGTAGGATTTGCTGGTTATATATTTCACGTCTTACAAATGTCTAAGTGGGTGTAGCAGCTGTTTGTTCTTTCATACATTGTTTCCTTTCAAATGTTTGAGTTGGAGGACACAGCTCCTTACACTGAAATGCATTTTATTCTTAAATGCGGGAAGCAGATGTTCTCTACAATTGAATGACAATTGTAAAAGTACCTAAACTTATTGTTAAGAATATGTCAATTCCTTCAAATATTTTTAGTCACATGATATATTTTAAAAACCTGAAAAATGGATAAAATTCATGAATTTGAAATTCTCAACTTTTATGATTTTCGGTGTCCTGGAACGGACATGATTTTGGCGAGGGTGAAAATTGTAATTCTCAAATTTTGAGATTCTTAACTTTTATGATTTTCGGTGTCCTGGAACGGTCATGATTTAAGCGAGGGTGAAAATCGAACCGAAGGTTCTAGGGCTTCGCCCGATTGTAATTCTCAAATTTTGAGATTTTGAAAAATTTGAAAAATTGGGTATTTTTAAAAACGCCCAAATCGGAGCGAAGCTCCTCTGGCTTTAGCCGATTTGTGAATTTAGGTCTTCATAACCTGAAAAAGGGTTCAAATTCATGAATTTATGTCGTTTTTTAAAAAGTACCATTTTTGAAAAATGGTACTTTTTGAATGGACTAAATTCATGTATTTAGGTCTTAAAAACCTGAAAAAGGGCTCAAATTCATGAATTTATGTCGTTTTTAAAGATACTATTTTTTTGAATTTTAGGTGTCCTGGAACGGTCTAAATTCATGTATTTAGGTCTTAAAAACCTGAAAAAGGGTCTAAATTCATGAATTTATGTCGTTTTTAAAGATACTATTTTTTTGAATTTTGTGGTGGCCTGGAACGGTCTTTTGCCCATTACTAGCTGCTGAAAGAATAAGTGATGAATTTTCAAACAACTTCTCTTCTCAGACTGACTGGGACTTTTTTGATTCAATACTCTTGCATAGCAGCGACGATCATTGGTCCCCGACGTATCTGTTTCACTAGTTCACACACTCCTTCGAAACCTCAAGCCTCACAAGGCTCCAGGTAGTGATGGACTATTCGCCAGGATTCTATCAGAGAGTGCGGATGTATTGTCTGGTCCTATCTGTCATCTGTTCTGCCTTTCAATTTCTGAACGAAAACTGCCAACAAAATGGAAAGCCGCTGACGTAACTCCGGTTCCAAAGAAGAACAATCCCACCATCAAGGATTTGCGCCCAATCTCGATATTACCTATAATCTCAAAATTGCTAGAAAAATGTGTACTCAGTTCTGTGAAGGAAAATCTTATCGAGTTATACGGTCACTCACAATTCGGTTTCCGCCCAAATTGCTCCACTGAACTTGCACACATTAAAATTCATGACTTCATCACGACTAGTCTTGACGCTTCGTCTTGTAATGGAGTTTTAATGATGTCCTTCGATTTAGAAAAGGCATTTGATTATGTCCTACACGAATGTCTTATTCGTTCTCTCGATGATGGTCGTTTATCAGGGGCTTTTCTCGAATGGTATGCCAATTACCTTCAAGACCGAATACAAAGAGTTCGCATACAGGGTAATTGTCACAGCTCTTGGAAAATTGTCCCATGCGGAGTACCTCAAGGATCAATCTTGGCGCCCTATCTCTTTTCGACTCACATGAGGTCTTTCGAAAGTCAATTATCCTCAGCCATTACTGTCAAGTATGCCGACGATATCGTAACTTTGTTCCCAATCGGCGCATGCTCGAACATTGACGAGCTCATACGACTTGAAAATGAGGGTATAAGAACATGGTGCTCACAAAATGGCTTAGCAGTCAATGTCTCAAAAACAAAGATCATTTTGTTCAAAAATCAAAGTCCGATCACCCTAAGCTTTAACGCAGAAATGTGCACACAGCTGAAAATTCTTGGTGTCATTTATGACTGTGATCTCACATGGGCAGCTCACATTGATGCAGTAGTAAGGAAAGCTAGACAGAAAATATTTCTTCTGTCAAAACTAAGAAATGACATATCAAAGAAGGATCTGATAAAAATTTATTCAGCTTTCATTCTCACCAGTTTGGAATACTGTAGTGCTCTTTTTGTTGGTCTAAATAATCAATTGTCATAAAGATTGGAAAAAATTCGTCGGAAATCCCACCGCATCGTTTGTGGCTCAGAGTGTTCATGTGGCTCTTTCACCCCCCTGTTCATAAGAAGATACTATCATGCACTCAAAGTATATGACTCCGCATTAAATGATAGCCATCTGCTTCACGAACTTATTCCCAGGAAGCATAATTACTCCCAAAAATTTATCATGCCTCGAATCAGGACTATGCGTCGCCACTCTGCGTTTATTCCCTTTTGCACTGGTCTTCACAACCGAATTTGCTGAGAAAACCAAATGGCCTTCTAAAGCGTACTAAATACTCTCACGAAGCCCATGAAGCTGACCTGTTCTGACTTTGACTTTTTCTATGTTTTTTCACTTGCTCTTTCACCAAACTTTGAAATGTCTGATTTTCATTTATTTGAATAAAAACACATATTAATTAATTACCGCAGTTCTGATAGGCACAAATAGGAATTAGCACAAAATACAGAGAATGCACTTCGCTCACTTGATTCTACTCATTTATTAAAACTTGTGCTTGGGTTTTGGGCTTTGACACAAGTTTTTGTCCAACCTTGCTGTACATTACTTTATCAAAATGCCTTTAAATACAAAGAGAGATGGCAATAAACGTGAATGTCCACAAAGTAATAAGTGATAAGTTGCCGATACCTTCCCATAGTCAACCACTATAAGCCGAATTCTTTATGTAATGTTGTCATGACAACGTGTGTCCACGACATACCATAGTCGTCAATGTCAGTGGCTGCTCCAGTCCTTCATTATTATAGAGTGTCGAATTTCTATGACATTTATCATATTTTTAATACTTGAAGGAAATTTGTATGTCATGGAATATCTTTCAAGTATTAAGTAAATCGCGGACAGGTTCGAGCCAGTAACACTGGAGCTAGAGGACATGCGAGCTTGCCAATGCCATCTAACCGAAACACCATCATGTCATTCGTTGGCCCATTAAATACCACCAACTATTTTTTTATCAAATAACTTTAATTTGGTGAGTTTTAGAATTAAAAAACTAAACCAGCTATCATTTGATTTTCTAATTGTTTTTCGATGAGGAAACAGGAAAAGTGTATTTGCGCTCAAAAAGAGTGCATGGTATATAAGGTGAATTTTTATCTATTTTTTAGTTAATTGAACCATGTGAATACCAAAGCTATTCTCAAGTAGAACTTAAAATGGGCGAAAGAAAACACTCATTACCAAACAAAAGATTCACATGTATTATAACAAAGCGGTCGAAACTTTCATATACTCAAAACTCATGTAGAGAGCCCGCTCATGCTCTCAAAACTCAAAGTATACATTTGTTTATCGGCAGCAGGATTTAATTTGTCTTTCAATTGTTTTTACGAAATATCTTGAAGCAAATCTTCTTGTGGAGTCCAACACAGCACTTTTAACTCGTCTTCTTTGTATTTTTATTGCATATTGCGCAAAAAAAGCTTTTCGGAAGTTCCATAACTGTGATTTATG
Organism: Prostheceraeus crozeri; assembly: GCA_907163375.1. NCBI lineage: Eukaryota > Metazoa > Platyhelminthes > Polycladida > Euryleptidae > Prostheceraeus > Prostheceraeus crozeri. Next base: position 48,169 of record CAJQUW010013064.1, read on the forward strand.
CCGTCAAATTCAATGTGTCCAGGCACTTTTGATGAGAAGAAGCTAACTCTCGACTTCTTTGTCTCGGAGTTCGGCTCATTGAATAGTAAACAAGCTGTTACTTCCCGTCGAAAATCCAAAATACTCATTTTCTTCCATTATGCAAGTTGTTTATGAAGAATCAACGCTTTTTGAACAACCATATCAAGTGTCCATGCAAACAGTGGCCGATACTATTTCTTGTTTCGGATCCTTACCCTGTATTGCGCAACATTTTGTCAGTTCTGTCGATTCCACCCATATATCTGTTACAGGATTTCACTACTTCTGGTTGGATCACTAGTTGCTTGGATTTTCGATCCCATCGAGATGCTTGGGATAAAGGATAGGAATATTTCATGTTGGAAGCAATCAGAGCTGATTTTGTGTCCTACCAGCAAATTATTAGTTCAAAATACTTCAAAAGGCTTCTATCTCATACGTTGTTTTTATTGTGAGCTTTCTGGTGACTTTCACCCGTCGTCAGACACGCGCGAGCAGAGAATGACATAAAAGATGGACAGAACATGTGATCACAATGATTACATTTCACACTGACTCCATTCGACGACACATCGATTAACTTCTGATTGAAATAACATAGCTTAATACTACTGAATACAAAAATAAAAGTAACAGTAAGAAAATATAAAAGTAAACGTAAAGAAGTAAACAGATCACTTTAACAGGGAATTCCAGCATCGATCTAACGACCAGCCACAGTCCCGATTGAAGGTGTTGTTTTGCATAATGAATTATTATTATGCACAGCAATTATCACAGCAAATTATTATATTATTATTCAGAAATTATTATAATTTTATTGACAATTAAAGAAGAAACTTCGGTTAATTTGTACTTCGTTTTACAATAGTTTACATTATTTATTCTACTTTAGACATGTTCTATGTAGTCCTACTTTTTCCATATTTTGTGTGATATTTACACACATCTTACATCTTTTTGAGTGCAAAACTAATTTTCAATTAACTTCTCTGTAAGATACTTAATAAAATTTACTCGAAGTCCGTTTCGAGGAAATACCAAATAATAATCATTTATCACCTAATTGATTGAAGAATACTATTTTTAATGAGTGCATGCAATTCACTTTTTCTTCTGTTTATTTTCAAGCGCCATTTTTGCTGAAGCTGAACTTCCCGCCAAAGTGCTAATTCAGCTATATCTTACATTTATAACAAATTCATTAATTTCGGTAAGTGCGATGATAAATCCTCTATATTAGATTTAAATTTGACTATCATTGATACTCAATTTCCAAGAAAGTATAAATGCGCTCGAAAAGAGTGCATGGTAACCAATGGGTTAAGAGCACAGAATTAGACCGGTCGTCTCTTCTTCTGTTTGACTAAAAAAAAGCACTGGAACATGTAATGCCTACGAAATGGCACAATCTGCTGACATAATACCATATAGATTAAACAATATGCAGACATTTCAATATCTAACACGCTAAATCGTGCGACGTTTCAGTGACTATTGTAAACCGTATCACACAGCAAAGAGATACAGACGATATCAAGTTCTACAGAGAAGTTGGTGAATGTTTATTAGTGCACCTGCAAACTTTTTTTAATAAGGATCGGAAGGACCAACATACTCGATAAAACTTTTGCGCAATGATCTGAAATCTTCGAATCTGAAGGAATCATGGCGATCGGAGCATTTTGAAGGAATTCTCAGCATTCCATAAGCGACGCACGACTATTTTCCCATCTCTGTAAGGCATTGAAAATTTCTTTTTGACCACTTACTAAGTTCCTACATGTGCCATCGCTTTGAATCAGTTTGCACTTCTAACAAAGCGATAGTTGAACAATCTATTTCTGTGGTTAAGGGTGTAGTCAGTAAAGCCCGGTCTTTGTCTTTGTACACTGCAGACTGTACACCGTCAAGTTTCACAGAAAATATCAGTTAATATCAGATCAATTTGATGACGTCACAGTTAAATTCAGCTAAAAGCAGAAAAATAGAACGGGGATGTTGTTTCAGACATTGTCTATTTGCACTGTTAAAAGCAGCTGATATCCAAAACTAATGCCTCAGATATTAATTTTAACGACGTTTTACTCAGTAGAGTTTACAATGACAGGTTCTTTTCCAGTTTCCTCCGCCAGTGGCATGCATGGCCAGTTCTCTTGCTGTGAGAGTGTCAGAACCATCAGATGACCACTACTACAATTCCAATTTGTATGTTTAGTATGATACCTTTATTCTGCAGGTATCGAACAGCAAATGGTCTGTCCAAATTATGATTTGCAAGGTGAATCAATGCGTCGACAGTTACAATAAATACTCGTGCATCACGCTTCCTTTGGAAGTTAGCTCACGCATGTGCAGCTTGTGACGTCGCATATGAGTTTATCATATGCGATCACTTCGTCAGCTGAGTTTCCTGACTGCTCACCATGTTCCTATAGTGCCATGATCCAATTCGATTTCCGAAACACAAAATGTGCTGTGATTCTGGCGGGGGGGGGGACAGCCCAATGTTGCACAGTCGTTTGTGAAAAAATTATTGAATGAAAACGCAACGAACTAATATGATGAATTAAACAATTAGGGGCGGAATAACTTAACTATTGATTAAACATGCTGTAAGTGGTGACCAATCACTAATTCCGGGGTCATCCTATGCATCTCATAGCCGAGTGAGTGGTACACAAGCCTTTGAGTTACTTTTCATCAGACGGCTTCGTTAGAGGAGCTCACTTTTAATTGGACATGTCTAATAACAAACCGTCTTAGGGCTTGGGACAGGCAGCTGCTACAAGAAATGCATCGCAATGATTGCACAACCTCACTGCCGGAATCCAGAGTCCAAAGCCCTTTAATATTATACAAAATTCGTCGGCAACTCTTTGTCGACAGAAACTTAACCGGATAAGCTCGAATTCATAAAGTGTAATTGATTAAGCACGTTGGAGAAAAATATCAAATTAATGACTTTTCCAAGCGAGAGATAAAGCCCACACGCTCACTAGAGTATCCTCGGACTTGATTAATTTTGAATGACGTGTAACTTGAAATACGAGGAAAGGGAACATGCCACAACCTTAGATGCTATTGATCATATACTATATCGGGCGAGAAAAATAATCTCACATAATGCAATTGCTGCCATGAAAGGATGATTAAATAAGACATTTGCCCACATGTGCATTTTTATCCGAGTACGTGGGCAATAAGGATTACTGCTTGGGCAATTGCCCACCTACTTTATTAGTTAAAAAAGGCCTGATCGTGAGCCAGATCTATTGATGTTAGAATGTTGTACTTGACACGTTCGAATATGCTTAAATACGGAAGATATATATAATGACGTATATTTGACGATAACTGCCTCAATGATAAAAATCGTGATTCCGGTACACATATGATTCTTGAATCCGTATGTATAGCAAATTTGTGCATAACAAAGGAAAAATTAGTGAAAGTTAACCCTCATTTGTTCGGTAAAAATAACTACGATTGTGTTCAAAATGGACATTTTTGTCCATGTGCATTTCTCGGCCAGATATTGCCTACCTATCCAAAAAAATTTCAGTACTAAAGAACAACGCGTGTACAAGTAAAATATATGCATTTATTGTTTTACATAGAAAAAAACACAGGTTTTACGTGAACAAATATGTATGTGTAATTGAAATATGAAGAATGTTCTACATTTACATGTAGGCCTACACCTATAGATTTATGCAGGAAGTACACACAACGACACTGTGTTGTTTACAAACGAATGTATGACACATTTCACACTGAATAGAACACTTTTTTCTCGCTCCAATGTTGCAAACTCCACACATTCCTCTTTTGACTCCTCTGCTTTCACCGTCTATAGGGGCCTGTGAACTTTGAGAAGGTCTGCGATTTACATGTGATTCAACAAGCGAATGACCTAGTGCAAGTAAATATAGACGGCGTCAGTCCTTTTTGCTTCTGTTCCATTCAGGATCGTACAAAGAGTGTGTGACATAACCGTTCAATGCGCTCAGGTCAAGAATATTGCAAAATACTATGGCGTGCCATCTATTGCATTTGTACTTGACACTGTATGTACCAACGCACTGATCAGCCTGATCTACACCCCCTTTACTTCTGTTGTAATAATCAATGACATCTGGCTTAAGTTTCGGATTCGTATAATCAATCTCTGCTTTTTTGTGTACAGTTGATAATAAGTTCACGACTTTATTTTTCTTTGGTTTGTAGGAAACAAGCAAAGTTTTGCAGTCATTGTCTGTATTTACTGCCTGAGTGGTTGAAAAGAGATTTCGATTTTGATGACTTGCAAGACTGTTGGGCAATTCCCTTCTATTATTTCTCAAAGTACCTACAAGCGTCATCTCTCAAATGCAGCTGTTGTGCGCAAACGCAGAGAGGTAAAAAAATTATCGTACGTGACATTTCTGCCACTGCTTTTCAACTTTTCGGTCAGAGATAGTACGACGTGTTCGCCTAATGGAATGATGCGCTCACTTGATTCATGATCTTTTCCGCAGTAAAATTGAAGATTACAGCAGAAATACGTTTCAGAATCACAAAGAAGCCAAAATTTTAGGCCATATTTGGCTGGTTTTGATGGCATATACTGTATATACCTACAGCGACCTCGATACGGGTAAAGCTGTTCGTCTACGGTGACTGATTCTCCGGGAACATACACGTTTTGGCTATGTTCTACAAATCCATCTATCAGAAGTCTAACTGCAGCTAATTTATCTCTAGTAAGCCTACCTTGACGAGTTGTGACGTTATCAAATAGAAGGATCCTTCTGATGTATTTGAATCTATTGAGGGCCATTGTTTTTGAAAAGATTGGACGCCCATGCGATGGTGACCATAGCTCATCCGTATTTTCCCCTGCCGCCCGGTAGACTCCACGAAGGATAAGTATTCCAATAAACGCCCTCGTTTCTGTAGCGTCTAACATATTGTGATTCTCGTACAGACGTTGTCCTTGTCGATTTGTCTCAACAACGATAGTTTCTAGCATATCTACAAGACAAAATATTTAATTAGAGTATTCAGTGAGTGTATGCTATATGATGTTATAACTTACCATCAGAGAAAAAAATCAAGAAACTGTCTAGAATAGGATCTTCTCTGATACGCTGATGGGCGTACGCGGTTATTCCAGGCTTTGGTCGAAGTATGCTAGCTCTATTCATTCGTCCAAAAGTAGATTCATTTCCATCTGTCCTTTCCCATTGAACTCCATTCCGTCCTAGAAGAAGGTCATTTGTTGAATCATTACTTTCCGGACTTGGTGTATTATTTCATCGTCACTATCACTGCTGAGATTATTTCTACTCGCTTCGTCATCTTCATTTTCCGAAATGATTTGCGTCACATCATTGTGTACATTATCTTCAGTAATTTCTTCTCCTGCGATCGTATCATCGTCACTTTCACTTTCCTCTCTTGAAAACCATTGCAGCGCACGTATTGGCTTGTCGACTCATTCAGTCGAATTACGAGAATGGATGTAACGAGAAAGTCACTTCTTTTCAATGAAATTACGCTTGAATATCATTCGTTTTGTCTTCGTCCAACACATTGCTTTCTATGACGCACGCACAATTATCAACAGCTAAACACTTGCGAAAGATTACCGTCACGTGCGGGTGGACACTTTTGTCCCGTTCGAACACATTCAACATAAATAGCGATAAAGTGAAAATTATTCAGCTTCTATGCTCAAACACGGCTGAAAGTATTCCATTGCATTGGATTAACAAAGTCATGGATCTACGACGTCCAAATATTAGTGCTTCAGCTACACCATGTAAAACAATTTCTTAGTTGGACACTTTTGTCCTTCCGAACACATGAGGGTAAAGTAACATAAATCAATTCAAAAATGATTGAATACAAAATTCAAAAAGGCATGGTCAAAATTGGACACAATTCAACTCATATGCAAAATCCGTCATTACTTAGTTTCGACATGCAAATTAAGAAACTTGAGCGAGATTGGGAAGCTGTGCATAAGAGAATGTAGAACTTTTGAGAGTTTGGCAAAATGCGCGGGGCAAGAAAATTCAGAGGATGAGACGTATCGTTTGTTAATTATAGAAACATGCGGAATCCAGCTATAATGCGTATGTATTTCAGCGGAACAAAACTTACACATTGACATTCACTGGAGCCACAAATTACCTTATGACATCTGCTCTGGATTCTTTCCAACAAAAGAACATTACGCTGAGACAAAACTACAAACAAAGGAGCCGAGTATTCTGTTATAGATAGTATACAACTGCAATAGATGTTGTACAATTGACTCTTACTCATAAATGGCTTAAGCTGTCGAAGAAAATGAATCTTTGAAGAGGCTTTCCTACAAATGGCGTCTGTGTGTCTATTCCATGACATTTTCATATCGATGGTTACTCCCAGAATGTTAACAAATTCTTTCAGCTGAATGTTGGGCACACAGAGATCAGAATCACAGAATCTTCCATTGCGAGAAACAAATACTTGCTGACATTTGGATATTTTGATTGTCATCTTGCTCTCGCAAGTCCAACGCTCAATGTCATCCATTACATTGAAGGATGAAGGATTTCTGGTATGTTCTTTGAAGCGGACGTGAAGAGGTCGTGTGGTACTGTCAATATGAAATTCATCACACTTGTTGCAGTGGATTTTGTAGATGATGCTTCTTCGCTTCCATATTTATTTGTTTTTCATTTTGCAGTTGGCAGGAGGACATGATAGTGTTGGACTTGTTTCATTTTGTTTCATTTGTTGACGAAGTATTTTATTGCGTCTTGTTAGTCGAACATTAAGTCCATGCCGTCGAAAAACGCGTGTTATCCGTGAGTCAGTGTTTTCAGAAATGTATGGGAATGGGAAATATAGAGCATTTCTATTCATACATTGATTGGTATCTATTTTCCGTTTTGTTGTTTTCTTGTGATGCCATATTTTCATATTTTCGTATTCAAGAATTTTATAATTTGCTCGTTATATCCATTTATACGTAGAAGATTGTCGAACTCTCTCTTCTCGTGCTTCATGCATGATGAATTCAACTGAACATTGATCAGAAAATCTCTTCTTTTCATTTATTATGAAATTCGTTTTAGTCTTAGTTGACATGTGAGAATCAGAATGTACAAAAATGTTCTTTTTAGCTTCTTTTTTGTAGAATTGAAATCGTGCTCTATTAGATGAAACATTGTGATTGCAAAGTCAAGAAGACCCAAAGTTTTTGATTTTTAGGATACTTCATTTCGAATTTTATATCAAGATGTTGCGCATTCAGGGCTTGTAAAAAGTCTAAAGCTTGTTCCTCACTATCCGTTAAAGCAAGGGAATCATCAACATACCGTTTGAATAAAGGTAGTTTGCTTTTGTTTTGAGGAGCGTTGTTTTCTATTGTTTCAATAAAAATAGATGCTGATAGCCCTGATAGAGAGTTACCCATAGGCAGGCCTTTGATTTGCTGGTAGATAACACCATGGTAATGAAAAATTGTATTATGTAGAATAATGTTGAGAAGTTCTTGAATATTGTGTAAAGATAAACTTCTGATATGAAGAATATTATTGTCTTTGAGCTTGTTCATCACTGCTGATATAGCGTCGTCGATGTGGATTAAAGTGTGCATTGATACGATGTCGTAGCTATATGGGTAGAGTTCTTGATTATGTTTCACCTTTTTTTATGGAATAAATTAGCCGAAGACTTGATTCAGGATGTGATGGGATGCGGTCGATCATGGGGATAATACATCTGTCAATAACCACGACAATTTCTCGGTCGGTTCCTTTTTTGGGCATTCTGATTCTCACATGTCAACTAAGACTAAAACGAATTAAGAGATTTTCTGATCAATGTTCAGTTGAATTCATCATGCATGAAGCACGAGAAGAGAGAGTTCGACAATCTTCTACGTATAAATGGATATAACGAGCAAATTATAAAATTCTTGAATACGAAAATATGAAAACATGGCATCACAAGAAAACAACAAAACGGAAAATAGATACCAATCAATGTATGAATAGAAATGCTCTATATTTCCCATTCCCATACATTTCTGAAAACACTGACTCACGGATAACACGCGTTTTTCGACGGCATGGACTTAATGTTCGACTAACAAGACGCAATAAAATACTTCGTCAACAAATGAAACAAAATGAAACAAGTCCAACACTATCATGTCCTCCTGCCAACTGCAAAATGAAAAACAAATAAATATGGAAGCGAAGAAGCATCATCTACAAAATCCACTGCAACAAGTGTGATGAATTTCATATTGACAGTACCACACGACCTCTTCACGTCCGCTTCAAAGAACATACCAGAAATCCTTCATCTTCCGTATTTGAGCATATTCGAACGCGTCAAATACAACATTCCGATATCAATATTGACATTCTGGCTCGCGATCATGACAATACAAATTTATGACTACGTGAAGCATTCATTATCAATAAATATAAGCCAAAAATAAATAGTAGAACAGAGCTTGACAGTTCCCGTGATTTCCTTTTTTACTTATGTTAACTTCTCATTTTTCCACTACCTCATCTAACAACATAGAATTCATCAATGCTGTCAGGTCAATTTTTGCTACTGGTAAAGATATGTAATCCAGTATAACCTGCTCATATCTGCATCCTATTATATCATATCATTGTAAATTATCTATCATGTCAGTGTTAATATCATTTTCAAATTCCTTATATTTCAAACTTTTGCTAACCCTTCTTATCTTTTGCATCTGAAGATGATTAATGGATGTTAATCGAAAAAATTGTACATAATAATAAACATAAATAATTGACATCTCAAAAATTCCTGGCTCTCTCCAACCAAAAATATTATATCATGACTAGCCAGGGCATCTTCCAAGCAAATGTTTTTCTCAATTTTCATTCAAAAAGCTCTACGGCAGGTGTTCGATGGGATCCGTGTCAAATGATAATTACTAAAACACGAGCGTCCATTTGGCAGTGTGACCGAAACATGAGGCAATAGAAAAACTATTTTCAGCTGTCAACCTAGTTTTCTACCAACTATCTACAAGCACACACGAATTCAATGTTCTGTAAAGTCAGACTTGTATTTTCACATTCAGTAAGAAGTGTACAGTGGCACTTCCTTCTAACAAAGCAGTTTTATTATCACAAAATTACTGTCAATTATCGTATGACTAGTTGAGCCTTTATTTTCATTAAAAATTGAAAATGAGAACGTTCTCTCATATTTATCGTAGGATGATTTTTGCATGCTTAGAGTGGTACTAAGTAACATATGATAGAGTCAAAAGTTGTTACAGTTAGGAAATCTCTCGCGTTTTAACATTTCACTTTGATTCCTTGAGGTTTGAAGTAACTATACTAATAAAGCAAAAGTTTGGTTTTAGAAGATCAATGAGTACATTTGATACATAAACATCCACCTACACATGAAATCATAAAACGGAAATATTTATGGCAAAATAATAAAAGCATTGATTATTCGCTCACAAGGAAGTCACCACACATTAAGCTTATCTCTTGAATGTGAAACAGCTAATAGTTCCGCATTTAAATCAAAAATTTCTTCCGTCACATTGACCGGCTCCAATTCCTGAGTAACTCCTCATAAAATCGGAACTTACGTGCCCGCCTGTGACCGAAATTGATTATATCACAGCAGTTCGCGCAACCAATCGCTCTTCCCAACAGGGTCTATACTAAGTGCTTTCAGCTGATAATAGAAAACATAGAATATTTCATTTTTACCAATAACTGCTATCAGCGTCCCATTGGATTAACTTCTTTGACTCTGTCTGACAAGAAGAGGATCCAGGTAGATCTCGGCAGACGCACGATTCGTAGTAGGCATCATTCGTGTGCATCATTCTTTGAAAGTTTTATTTTCGGCCTCATTCCCTGCAGAACCTTGTTCTGGTCGCCGAACAAAATGTACACAGTACAATTTTTTGTGCAGGCCTTGACAATACTAAATTCATTTGTTGTTTGTGCTGCATATACAAGATCGCAATTGTCATCTATAGATCTCTAGAGTCTCACGAACTAAGGCATGCATTCATGATTGCCAATTTCGTTCACACACTGATCCATGAGATAATCACAGTTTATTTCGCTGCAAGTATTTGCACCATTGTTTCTCAAAAGCTTTGAAAGTTTCTCCGATTTTTTTGTGCCATTCGTCGTTATTTTCATATTCTTTGATCAGTTGTTGTCTCACTTATCCTAAATTAGTACTTCGCATGAAAATGACAGACAAAGCCGATAGAAAGCGATACATGATTCATTGTTTTCAAATTCACATCGAATTAAGACTTCCTTTCCACAGCCTCTATGAGTGCGCGCTGCATGTCTCAAAATGCTTCATTTCAACTGTTAGAACCCATTTTAGGAAATATATACTGTATTTCTATCGCTTTCCACACCGGGGGGAGGATTTGGCCCTCTGTCGCCTCTCTGAAGTAGTCTCCTTTAAAATGCTTTTAACTGACTCATTATTTGGGCGCCTTTTCAAGCATCGATAAGTTTCTTGACAGAGTCAAACAAAATGTTTTGAGAAATGGAGAAAGTCTTTGCATTGAAGTAAAAGTATTTCTACCTGCGAATCAGATAAAGCCATCAATATTTCAGACAATTTTCCATTACTTTGTTTAAGTTTGTTTTTTAAATAGAGATTGAAAGTTCTTGCCATTTTTGCTTTTTTCCCAGCTATTTCACAGCTTGCTTTGAAATTCTATTTATCCGAAGAGGATGATTTTCAAAGTCGTTGTCAATGTATCTGAGTTCTTTGATGCGGTGATAAAGCTACTTTTGAGAGAAGAAGACATACATATAAATACTACCAAAAAGACACAAGGTCACCGAAAGGAGGGGTGAAATGCAGAAATCAAAATGTAAAATACCCCAAAGAACTGACATACAGGTTCTTAGTCAAATCCATCGGCGATTATTTGATTAAGTGCTAAACAAAACATTTTCACTTTTCTAAACAACCTCCGCAACCTCCGAAGACATCCGGCCATTGCGAATTCGTGCATGCTTATCATGAGATTCTAGTGATTAATGTCGATTATTCGTAGGAATCTCATCTGGAAAGTTAACCTCAATGAAATTTGAATGACAGAATCACCCAAATTCATGTCAAACTAGTGTCCTATTCACATAATATCAGCATGCAGTTATCTGTCTCAAGCAGCTTTCCAAATAATCTTTCCTTTGAAAAACATCGGTCAAATAGCTCCGACTGAATCAGCTCACTTGTTTTAATGCGAATAGACAAAGTGAAACTTGTGTTGTAGCTTCCTCTTACGCTGGCAAAATCGGGCATTGAAAAATTCGTGAACAAAACTTTTCCGATGCGATGTTAACAGGCAAGCGGAATCGGGGGGGGGGGGACTGGGGAAGGCCGAGCATCCCCTAAAGCTTCCATTCACTCAGTACCACCAAAATCTCCAGCAAGACATTGATCCTGGATGCAATCCATCCACATACATGTAACTTATTGACGCTACCTTTATGTGTGAATGAATTTGAACTCAGTGCATCGAGTTGCTGACTTTTCCTGTTGACAGGCAGTTTTGTTGCACAATTTTGTCTTATTAAATATTCATAACAGTTTCATCCACGACGAACACATAGTTTTCTTCAGAATATGAATAATACTAATTTGCGTCCATTACCCGCATGAAAATTTGTTTTAGTGACACCCAACCTTTTAGGACCCCTATCACAAAATTGTTCCCGTGTCTGTCTGTTTTACCCGGGCTTTTTTGAGCTTTAAACCTTGGGAAAGAGAGTTATAAATATTTGAAACATTGAAAATCTATTCATACATAAGAAAAAAATCGAAAATGCGGCACTGTAAATGATGCAATTTGCACAAAAGTCAGTGCGGTCCAAAGAAACAACGATTGAAATGCCAATATTTATAAGTTCATTTGATTGTGCAGTGATCGTTATACATGACAAATCCATGAAAATGTGAAAGAAATGTCTTGCACTGTGTGACATCGGAAGCCGGAAATGTTTGGTATCTCTCAGAGGTAGGTGCGAAAGCATGAGGTGGGAGACAGAATTCCTCACAAAGGCCTCATTATAAAAACAGACATGATAAATCACCAAACTTATTACATGGACAACTTTGACCAGAAATTAAACAATGCACTCTCTTTTGAAATCGGTTGAATTGTTTCAACAAACCAAACGACAAATTATCATAATTACATGTATATTGTTGAATAGCAAGTGTAAATAAACAAAGTTGTTATGACAGCATGATAAATAGATATCAAATCATACATGTATTTACAGAATCATATCACAAATTTAATTTTTACATTTCGCAAACAACGAATAATGTGCAATCTACCTGGAGCCTTTTTCAAAACGTCCTTGACTTCTACCTCCTTTGCTGTTGTGAGAGAAAGGCAAAGAATACGGAGATTGTCAGTTCTGTCAAAATCAACAGAAATAGGAGCAGAATGCAAAGCAGAAAGAGGTATAATCATCTGTTTGCATTTGTGCATGTTCAAGGAAAGCTCTGCTTTTGAGAATACCACGTCAACATCAGACATTCACAATAAAGTTTGAGTACTGTGTTCTATCTTTTCGACAATCGTTGCATCGTCAGCACATTTTGTCACATTCTTTAAGAGGCCAACTTAAGTGCACTGACCCCATGGAAGCTGTAAATAAAAGTAGGTCCCAGCAGTATTGTCGAGAGAAAATTATTTCAAATCGCCAGGGAACTACACATTGCATTTGGCGCTTGCTTGTTCCAAATTTTAGCATGAGATTTACCAACTCGGTCATTTTGTCATCATAAATTTCGGCTTAAAATTTGAATTTTACTTTTTCTTCAAAAGTTTGAGGATGATGGTAGATGGCTTTGATAAACGACATGTTTTGGATCTGAAATTGCATGATTTTGGTAGTGTTGGGAGTATCTGTGATTCTGTTGAGATATCAAGCCTTGATGAATACAACTCAAATAGAAAGTTGAAAAACTATTTTTTTAAAAAATAAAAATAAAATTTAGAATGGCTATCAGAAATGCATAGGAAGCAAAAAGTCACAGAATGCTATATAGAGTCGTGGCAACTAAAATTTGGAGAAGTATCAAAAATATCTAGGTAAGCTCCAGATCCCTCCCCCGGAGTAAATGAAGTTAATCATCATGACTTCCGTCACGGGCAGAATGTTTAAAGCAACAATGGATGGATATTGAAGTTGCATTTGATACCCACTGTATCCTAATTGTAAAATCAAATCATTTTGTCAAACTCTTATTGGAAGCGGGATTCACCGAAACTCGTATTATTGCATTGAATGAGATCGAATTTAATAGACTGTGTTGAAATGGTTACTCGTCGATTGAATGAACTGATTGGAATTTAATGAAATTGGGTGAAATCTTTGCTTTCTATGTAAGCCGGGAACAGCCAATGCTGGTACAACCAGTATCAAACCTTAAGTATCTTCTTTCAATGTTGAAATTTAAAGCGGAATTAGAGTTATCATGGTTTGTGTTTTTGGAGACTTTTTTAGGACATATCCAAGGATCATCCAATATCTCTCAACGATTTTCTGCCTTTCAAAGTTGATAGACTTTGAAGCTCATTTCATCGTAGTGAAGAAGAAGTCTGATAGTAAATTTAATAAAAGTATCATTTTCATATAATCCCTCAGTCTAGACATGACATAAATGAATATTGCAAACACAAAATTGCGTTTGAATAAGAGTAAACATAGTAGAAAAATGTCGCATTTGGCCAAAATTTGATGAAAAGTGACAGCAATAAACTTCTTCGAATGGTATGTATTTTCAATGATAATTTGTTGCTAGAGAATGCATGAAATAATTGCCAATGTGGCTAAGAGTATGAAAATTCCGCTAGTTGGTTAAAATTGATATTTGCGATGTCGTGGGTGCCCGAAACTGTTTTTGTGGGATGTAATTCATCAGTCGTCAGAGGATCGTTATTGCTCAGCGAAATCATTTTTTTATGAAATAGCAAGATTATTTTCCGGAACACTCTTGTCTGTATGTACGGATGCTTATTCGATACTCGAGCTTTCAGCGGCTTTCAGCTCGCCTTCGTCAGGAGAAAAGGCGATTTTCTTGTCCATGCAGACAAGAGTTTTCAGGAAAGTAATCTCGCATACTCATTCCTTGTCTGAAGGAATATGTTTTCATCTATTTTTATGAAATAGGTCAAAAAGAGAAATTAGGTTCATGTCAACTGCACAGACGGTCGAGTATACGTGCATTGAGGACGCCAATAGGTCATGTGATGAGCAATTAAAATCTATTTGATTTAATTGTAGAAGTAGCCCCATATAAAATTTACTCATGAAGCTCCAAGACCTAAGAAATGATTGAATCTTTTAAATATCAAAAAAGTAGAACAATATTAGTATCATAAAGAGTGTCACTACTTCATAGGGCGTCTTCGTAACTGTGAAACACTTGAAGCTGCCCCGGTAATGTTTTGAAAAAAATTACTCGTAGACTATCGATTTGGCTAAAATTGGTGTTCCTATAGGTCCCAAACGAGATTTGTTTTAATTTCGGCCAACGATTTCGCTTTTGACAGACATAGCGGAATTGTAAACGGGAAGATCATTACAAAATTTTTGGAGTGTTGTGATCTATTTAAAGTCTTATTCGGTTCACAGAATGCTCGCATTTGTCGGACGCTCACATTTGGGAAGCTGGATTGCCATCTGACTCTGCCTCAGTCTTAAGGCGCGTTCTGTCTTTATGTCTTATGCCGCCGAAAAGTGATATCTAATGAATGCTCGTCGAAATTTCACTGACTTGCTAATTGCAAATCTCAAATTTACCCAGGCATGGCTGCAACTTTAAATAGGGAGTTGTGTCGATGTCGAGAGATGTGAAATAAGCCTGCCTATGATTCCTGATATTGTGTGAAATAGCAGTTTTTCAGTTCTGCTTGCATTTTTCAACTGAGGATGCAACTCAATATATAATTGTTCTATCTATATTGTGTTCTTCTACTGGGATGAGCGGCGAAATTCAATCTTGTTTATGAATTATTCTGGCTCACTTATGAACAACGCGTCAGGAAAGACATGTAGACCACATGCATAGGCCTAGGCCTAGGCAAGTAATTTCAGAGCTAAATCAAAACATCTGTATGTTATAGGAGCTATGAAAATTGCCAAAATACTGGTATTCTGCACTCTTTTCGTTTCTCGAGTCACTATTTTTGGCAACATTTGTGAATCAGTTGCTAGACATCTTGGAGTACAAAATGCACCTTAAACACCGACTAGCTTATAATTGCACGCATATCGATATCGTATTTCTTGACATGGATGAAAGCTTGTATATTGCATGATTAAAGCATGTTAAAAGTTAGGAAACGTCTTTTTAGGAACGTTTTAGCATCAGTATTTTAGTCACAGCAATGCGTCAAAGTGCAGGGGTTCACTCACGAAAGTGCTATTTATAACATGAAGATCTATGATTGTGAAATGATTGATATTTGATGCTATTGATTTTTTCATGCCCAAAGTGTTTAACATGCAAGTATACTCTGAATTGGGTTCGCTTTTTAGTGTAGGAGAGGTGGGAGGTGGTAATTTCCGGGGTAACTCCGGGTTGTTATCTGCGTTGAACGATAATAATAGTCGGAAGTCATAGAAAATTCTTTGTGTCAGCCACAGAGATACATTCCTGACTGTTTCTCTAGAGGTGACGCGTTTCTATCTCAGCCATTGTATGCAATGGTAGAGAGAGAGGTGGAAATATCCGTCTCCCTTTGGCTTGCGTGATTGGCCAAGCGCACGCAATGCGTAAGGAAAGTCGAATTGTATTAGGGAACACACGAGCTGTCGTTGTCACATTGAAGACTAAACATCGGCCAAGTAAACAATACCTACAATTCAATGTGTCTCCAATTCAATGTATTCAATGTATTATTCAATGCATCAATGAGAAACAATTCAATGTTTCTCCATGATAAATTCATCAAATGGAAATATTATTCACATCGTTCGACTCCTCACGATCTAAATTTATTGACTGTGAGCGTTCAATGTGGTGTCAATGATTTAGTTCAATAGAAAATTGATCTATCTGCCCTTCGGGACTAGTTTTTTGGGTGACCATCAGTATTAAAAAAGTCATCTCTAGACCAAACAACGCAGACAAAGCAATCTATCTCTGTGGTGTCAGCTATCACATGTTATAGCAGTTGAATTCTTGATATGAGCAGGGTATTATTTATAATATAATTATTCCATTAACAATGGCTATTCTTCAGGCTACCTCTAAAATAAAAAAACGCCCTAAGATATCACACTGCTAGTGCATATCCTTGTGATTTGGAATGTCGTTGCCGTGACGTTAACCACTCGTCCGCGTCTCACGCTTGCCTGTCGGCGTTGATGACTGAGATTGATTAATGCACTATTAGTTCGATGCAGATGTTGTCAACTGTCATATCGCGCTCGAATATGTCGCCGTATACTTTGAAATGGAATATCAGTTGTCGCATGAAAGAGTGGCACGACAATGTCAGAGCTTGCTTGATTGCATTAGGACAGTTTATCGGCGCTGAGAGCAACTCAATTAATGATCTTTGAAAATGCATGTAAATTTTGTGTGTAGTCTCTCACTATCTTAGTTTTAGATCGTGCAGAAAAATTGTAGCAACTGCTCATCCAAATGAATGAATGCAACAAATACATTGTTTGACCTTGCTGACCATTTTATGTTTGGTATCCACTATTTGTATAGCATAAAACTGTTTTCTTGTTAAAAGCAGTGCTTACTTGATATTGCTATCATTGACACATTGCTCTTCAGGGAGGAATGAATATGTTAATTATATAACTTCACATGTGCTACTTTGTCGATGGTCAATAAGTAGCTCGAATTGATGAAGATGTTTAATTTTATAAGAAATTGACAAATATCTCGATTTTAATTCTCGGTTATAAATTAAAATAAGGGTCAAATGTGCTATGTTCCAAAGAACCAAATTTCAAACTATTTTAATTGATAATCAGATATACGTTAAGACTAAAAGTCACAAAAAGGTACTCCATCTCTTGATCAACATCAGATAAATATGTAGGGTGCCTTCCCTCATCGGATGAAATGGGGCACACTGTAAACTGCAAACCGTTATAAGGCAGTCAAATGATCATCGAGCTCCACAGAAAAGCTTCGTAGAGAAAATCTGTTGCTATCAGATAAAAAGGATGACGTCACAGTTTGATGATTGATAACGAAACAGCTAAAATCCGTTTGCATTGCAAACAGTAAACAGTCAAAACATTGAAAAAGAGGAAATTATTTTAATTGCTAATTTTTGCGAATGTTGACTGTGTACAGCTTCCAATGTAAAGGATGATGTATCTTCTTCGGCGGTACCTGTGTTTTTGATTATAGTGTGCTTGATTGCTAAAGGTGAAAGTTTGGTTTACAAAAAAATTGTTTGAAGAAGTTTGATCCCTTTGATATTTTAAAAATAAAAATAAGGGCCCCTTTCATTTTGAACTTTATTTATCGGCACGACATGTTTCGCCAGCTCTTATCAAGTGCAACGCTGGAATGAATTTGCAACCACGGTGCACGTTGAAATGATGAATACTCAACTGTCGACAAGTGTGACGTTGTTTATGGTAAATTGACAGCACTAACATAGCATTTACTTTCCTTTGTCTTACGTTATACATGAAAACCTACATATAGATATGGAAATGAAATGCAGGGAATAAACCAAGCTACATAGTCACCCCTGATATGAACAATACACAGTAATCTCCATCACATAACTTTATTGCGCTTGGATTTGCAGAAGCAAATCAGTCTGCATAAAAGAAAGGATTGCTGAAAAATTCATCCTCCCTCTAAATCGTGAATGAATGGTGATTCAATGGTGCTTCTTCAAAACTGATGATTTTATGGAGAAGTTTTCGCTGTCCACATTTTTGAATACTTGTCTGAATATATAATTTTCAAATATAAAAACAATAAATGACGTCTGTATTCAGAGTCGAGACAGTTGGAAAGCATAAAAACTTAAAAGTTTAAATATCAGCACGCATCCCAAACTCTTCAAATTGACTGCAGCCTTTGTATGAAAAACGAGAAAAATGTTGCAATGAGAAACCAGCTTCATTTACGTCATCACAGAGAAAAGCGCTCGAAATCCTTCAGCTGACATCGATATACAAATCCTGCTTTACGAAAGAATGCTAATCAATAGCCGACATAATACGGAAGCTCATTTTTGGCACAGTATTGTTAAGAAAGTCAAAATTCGCAAATATTGGTTCATCATAGTCCAAAGACGCATTTTGAATACTTAACGAGCAACCGCGATTTTTCGAATGGCCATAGACAGATCCTCCGCACAGAATTAGATATTTATATCGTTTTAGACACAAATCGATGACACAGTAAGAAACTCATTAAGTGTGTCAGCAAATGATGACAACAAGAACACTTCAAAATACATGAATCTTTTCACTAGGTTCGACGAGTTCAGACCATTGTGTGTTCGTGTATGTAAAAGCACCAAGATGAGTAGCCGATTTGAGAAATGTGAAGCAAATTCTATCGGCTGTTTGCCAGGATCACATTTAGAAAGTCAGACAGAAGTTTTTACAAGTATGCAAATATGATCAACAATGCAGGTATTAACATCAACATGCAACATGTCAATGAAGAAAGCAGCAACTAAGCCTTGTGCGTAAATATATCTAACATAAAAGTCAGGACTGTAATCTTTCAAAGCTCATGTTAAACACCCTTCTTTTCTTGGCGGACGAGTCGCCCTTGAAAAATAGTATGCTTACTAATGAAGTTTTCTGTATGATTGAGTTTTATGCACAGAGTATTTTATACTTTATTCTATCGTTATCGTACTGAAGATAGCATCGCTAAGTCATCAAACTGAATCGCATCAACTAAATTAGAAAGCACTAGACTTTTTATGCCTAAATGAAATAATTTAAATAAAGACCAAATCAGACATTTCAAAGTATTCTAGTAACATTGCCATACACATTGTTGCATGAAATTATTGAAATAGTTAACCAACATTTTGATTGAAGTTTTCTGTCAAATAATCTATCAATATCAAAGTCGGTGGTGTATTCATTTTCTATCTTTTTTGTCTCTATCATTTTGTATCTTATTTTGTAAAGTGACCTTTGGCAAGTGCAGCTCCTAGTTATTTGGTGTAGTTCCGTCTTTATCTGCATGACTTCATGTCAATGACAAGTAAGTCATTGCTTGCATGTTTTTCTTATGCTTGTTTGTAAGATAAATAAAATCGAGTAAAGTATCAGCACAATTAGTAGCATGTACTTATTTAATTGTTGTGTGTTTATTGTTTATAACAGACTTTTTCAAAACCTCTTCAACTGACATTGATTGTACATCCTATTACAGGCTACTTGACAAAGTCGGTGGAAATTACTGGAACCGACAACTTTTATTGCAAGAACTGTGATCGATGCTTCAAATATTTCGTTACTTTCATTTGACATACATTGAATTGAATAATTGGAAATTTTGGACTGCTTACGCCAATAATCATTTTCATCGCATTCTTGAGAAATTTCGACTTGAAAAATAGACACAGCAGATGTGACCTATAAACTTTATGATGAAATCTAAATTCAAGTAATCAGTGGTAGCTATGTTGAGTGCATGGTCAAATTGTAGAAGCTATCTACGCTGACATTCAGACTATGAAACTGACCCATGTTTCAGTCACACTGAAAACAAAGCAAAACAAGCACGAGTGTCCCGAACTTTCTATGTGGAAGTCAAGTGCTCTCCAAAGCCGCACCTTTGTCTGTGTGACCATTCCCAAGACTACCTGTTTACGCTGTGGCCACAAGCCTCACTTACACTGAAAGCAAAACAAGCACGAGTGACCCTTGAACTTTTAATTATATCAGTCTTTAGCAACTGTAATGATGCTTTGCTGTTATACTTGCCTTGCTACAAAACGCTTTGCTTGGAAAGGCTCGCAGTGTGGCTGAGGTGTACAGGCCACGTACAATCCTATATTCATTTTTGAATAATACTCCTAAATGTGTCAGAAACTCCAGTCATAGCAGCAGGGACCTTATAGCTTCGAGGATAAAAATATACAGGAAAGTGCAATTTCCACGACTGCAACAAAATGTATACAAATTATATTAACTGATTCTATCAGGTAGTGTGCTATAGCATTAGGTGCTATTAGGTGTATCAATTAGGTAGTGTGCTCCCACCATAAAATACTCGCACTGGTACATGCCAAATAACCACAAGCACCTCTACATGTAAATTGAAATATTCTTTGGATTGAGTGGTGTTATGATTTATAATCCAATCCTCGCATGTACTTTCCATGAAATGGACAGAAAGTTCAAATCAACTTGTGAAATTTTGTGACTTATCGAGGAAGCACGGCAATCCTACTTTTGGATAGATTTATGGCTTCAATATCACACCCAAAGTAAGCAAAAATGCGAAGTGCAGAAGAAGGCCGATGAATGCCAAATACGTAATTAAAGATTGATGCTGCACAATGTGGCAGTTCCTAGAAAACTGAAGTTGAAAACTTCGTCAATTTGATTTTTTTCCATGCAGCTAAAAATTCCTCTTTGTTGTTGGTACAGATTTGGAAAAGTCTTATCCACTGATCATATCTCAGTACGTCCTATTGATCTTCTTGATGTTGTACCGCTGCTTATCTTCTAGAGAGATTTCTTCATGTACTGACATGACCTTCAAAACTCAATGAACAAGTCCACAAATTCAGGATATTCTTATCTGACAATTGACAATAGCCATGGAATTGATGAACGAGAAATCTTCTTGTTACACTGTAACTAGCCACTAGACAGTAGATCATTTCTTTTTTCTGTCAAAATCAAGGATGGCCACCATTGAGTAGGGATATATAGGTAGAGTGTCGACTCAAAAAAGTATCTGTATACAGTGAAAATTTTTATATGAAAAGATTCGGTTTTTGCGGACATTACATTCCCGTGGTCAAAAAAGTCAAAATTTTGCCAATTTATATACTACCGAGATGACTCCCCTACATGAGTAGCATGAAACAAGTTGGATATCAAAGGGAGTGAATATTTGGTAATAAGCATCCTAACTAAGCGGAAATTAAGCTGATTATCAAAGGAATTTCATGAACTGTATCATATTGGAAGTCTTTATGAAAAAGTCGCGATATTATTCGTGCTTTCTTGGCTGAAATATCAAGTTTTTAATTCAATTTTCACCGGCATGATTTTGTGATTCACTAAATTCATGCTTCATATCTTTCCATATCTCCGTTTACATCTTTCAAAGTTAATTGAAATCATTGTCTTTGATTCTGTTACTTTGCTCTACCAGTGGCATGATCACGCTTAAGAAGATTCTCTTTATGTTCAGCATGAAAGCAATAGCAGGTCATCGAGTTGCTAATTTGACAAACATTACCTCTCCAAGACTGTCATGACACGGAGGATCTGCAAAATACCATCACTTCCTTCTGCATTATACTATCATGATTAGTCAATTCCGTTGTAATTTCTTCAAAACTGCGTAAATGTGCATATCTCACATTTGGTGACATTACCGCCTGTATTCCGCTCAGGTTCATTTAATAAAATCGAAAGTGTATACACATTGGGAATTTAATAAATGCGGAGTTACTACTTACCTAATATACTCACTCTATGATGGCCACCCATAGTTGGTAACAGATCACTGACTCTAGTCAAAATATATGCATGCACGTTAGTTGACATTGGCAGATAGAAGGCACAGGACGCCGAAGGCCTGTCTAAGTTACATTTTTTTGTTTTATTTATTATAAAGTAAAATTCCGACCAAACTTTGGGAGTTTTCCTTAGCCTAACTACTCTTATCAATTTGTTTCTCAATTCGTTGATTCTTCTTCATCCCAGGAATCTGCAGATAAGCTTACTAAATTTTCTACAATAATATCACATTTTGTTGACTCGGAGGTTCTCTGATTCGGAGGTTACCAATCGAAGTACAGCAGTCCTTTGCTGTCTTTAAAGCCAATGATAAATTAATCAAGCAACCATTTTTCTAAAAGGTTTCTCCATTCCTGCTTAAGACAGTAAAGTAATCACTGCAATGTCCGAGTTGATGATGTCTACGATTTACATTAATATCTATATTTTGGCATTGAGATTCTGTAGAATTAGTCTATTCACAACAATAACCCAGAAAACATTCTGACGAGTTAACTCCTCCCCAGGCATTGAGAAATCATTTCAAAGAAATTCAAGCATACATTGTAAACTCTAGGGCAAGAAATTTCACTTGAATTAGGCACGAAATTTAGGCATCAATTCTAACTAATACAATGCAAGAGTACGCACGAAGTTCATAGTGCCGAGTTCGTGCCTATTGATTTTTCCTTCGATTTCATTGGATAGACAAATATTTGGTTTGATGCTTATTAGTGCCTATTGGCGCCTATTGGTGCCTCGAGGCACTAGAAAGGCACTAACTAGGCGCTAGCTGGCACAAAATTTCGGCTTCGTGCCTAAATTAGTGGCCTACAGTTTACAGAGTACGTACAAATCTGATGGTGCTAATAGAATATAAGCAGTGTCAAACTACGCACACTTTCACTATGCTCTCATTATCATCATCATGCAAAATTCTTCTTCCTTCCTCATTTCTTTGTGCCCTGAGACATCGATGCAAATTTTAGTGCATGTTGGTCAACAGTGTACAGCTGACAAAATTCTTCTGTAAATAGCAAATCTTTCATGTGCACCATTTCACATGGATAGTAATATCACTCCTTGAGGAATACAGTCATGTATATTTGTCTAGCCAAAAACATTTCTGTTAAGTCAAATTGCAACGAATGAATGACAGCCATGGAAAGAGTAAACTTCCGTTCTGATGAACTGTTTCATCCAAAAGTGATTGCTAATTTCATCGAGGAACTTCTAACAACGGCTGCTTGTCGTGTTATCCGATAGCAAGTCCAGGTCATGAAGACTGAGGTCGAAGAAGTTCGCTATATTCAATGTCATGACTATTTATGGCAAATTGCAAGTTACCTCATATTTTCTGGTTGATTATCTATTCAAGTTAAAAAGTATGCAAATAAACCCACAGAATTAGACATTGCTCGTTGTTCCTAGGTTTCCTTGAAGGGGAGGGTCGCATCTCGCATGCGATAATGAAATGGCACACACCACACAATCTTAGTAATCAAAAAGCCGTCACTGAATAAGTAGTGAGTTTTGGACACCAGCCATCGGCATGCGTGTTATAGCAGCACTTCGAGTTGTCCGTTCACATATCGCTGTGACATTACCATTAATTGATGAATCTTGTGAAGATACTGAGTAAACTAAATTTCTCACGCCTGCCAACTTCTAAACAAAGAATCTGATGGACCAACATTATCGAGGAAGCTTGCGCTCAATGATCAGAATTCAACGAATCTGAAGGAATCGATCGTGGCGATTTATTTCTGGTGACAACACAGAATTAGACAATTAGGCTCCGCTCCTTCAGTGTTCCTCGAAGGGATGCTTCGTATATCGCATACTATTGGAAATGACGCACCCTCTCTCAAGTAATAAGCTGTCAGCCGGCTTTTGGATGTCAGCCAATCAATGTCGTGTGTGTTGGAATATGACATCGGACACACAAAACACACATCTCTGTCTTGCTAACATTCAATATATGCAGCGAGGAATGCTGAGAAGGGGTTGGTGAAGTCATCAGGTGAACCAGTTTTTGTGAACTTGCTATCTTCTTTAATAATGATCGGAAGGACCAATATTATGGAGAAGACCTTTTTCGCAATGTTCTGAATTCTTGAAATCTGAAGGAATCGTGGCAATCGAAGCACTTTGACGGAATTTACAGTAATCCGCAAGCGACGCAAGACTTTTTATCTATCTCTGTAAGGCACTTGGAATTTCTTTTTGGCCACTTACTAAGTTCCAGTATGCGCCATCGTTTTGAATTAGTCTTCACTTCTAGTAAACTGCTGAAAGAGCTAGACGATCTAATTCTGTGGGTGCCAAATAGTAAATATTTCAAAGGAAGTTAATCAACCCTGTGAATTGTACTGATGCTCATCCTACTTATGATAGACTTCTATTATAGATATGTCTGGCATGAAAAAGAAGAGATGCAAAGAAATTGTTTGCCATTTCAGGCCACAACTCGTCTTGTGGACGTGACCATGGATCAACAAAATGAAAAATGGATTGAGTTTAAAATCATTTGTTTACACAAGAGTTTAATCTTTCAGTCTATTGCGATTTCAACTATGAAACAAGTAATACACTTTCAAATGAATTTAAGAAAAAAGTCAAGTTAGCTGGGCACATCAGACGGTTACACACGAGACAGTTTAGTCGCAATGGCTTGTGTTCCATTTAGCGCAATCACTAAGGCAAAGCTGTTCTATTGACAATGAGTTCTCCAATTATTTATTCAGACAATGAGCTTATCAGGTCTGTCAATCATTCTGCATGGAAACGCCACAAGTTAATCAGTCTAGGAAGGAATTTTGATGTTTCCCCAAATAGCTTGCTGAATTCAAAATTCTTCTTCAAAATTAATTTGATTCATTTTTGAGATGAAACAATGCTCAGTCCAAGCAAGTTCAGGAACTCACTTGCCCTTCAGTAGTAATTAAACGGCGAACACCCGACCGGCGCCCCCCCCTCTGGAACGTGAGCCAGAGGTTGCGCTCTACAAGGTGTCGTGGTGTGCCGGCCAGGTTGGAATGGCCGCTCCCATCGTGTTTCTCGTCAAACGTTGGGTGAACACCCGACCGGCGCGCCCCCCCTCGAAAACGACAGAGTGTGAGACTCGGGTGAGTTGGCCTCGGGTGGGTTGACGTGGGCGACCGTCTAGGTTGTCGTGGTGGAATGGTGAAACGGACTTTAGATTCGTGATCAGCGTAACATTCTGCATCGGTGGGGTGAATTTGAAAGCAATCGGAGACAAAAATTTTCTTACCCCTCCCCCCGGCACCGATCTTCCAATTTTGCTTCTAGTGATCGTAGAAAGTCGTGTAATAGCTCGTTTGAAAGCTAAGAGTGAGACAAATTCATTGAAAGAAACGGCTTGTTCATATCTGTCTTCGTTTAGATGTGAGACGCCATTTAAGATTTTGGGAGATTGGCGAAAAACGACAGAGTTAGAAATTAGGACGTTTTGGGCTGTAGCGCCAAAACGAAGCATCGAATGGGAAAACGGATTTCAGATTTGGAATTAGCGTCATTTATTCACCCTAGAAAGAGTGTGTCCATCATGATTTGAGGAAAAATTTTTCCAAATTTTTTAAGATGACGATTTTTTTGCATTTTTGGCTATTTTTTGCTGAAAAACTAGATCGATTCAAGGCTTCGGACCTATTTCAGTAGACAGACCGCACTCAGATGTGCTAGATCTGAAATTTTGAGACTGATTGGAGTCAGAGTTTTTGATTTGGAGTTCATTGAAAGCACCACTTCAGATATTAAATTGCACATTTTTTGAAATGATGAATTTTTCGCATTTTTGGCTATTTTTTGCCGAAAAACTAGATCGATTCAAGGCTTCGGACCTATTTCAGTGGACAGACCGCACTGAAATGTACTAGATCCGAAATTTTGAGACGGATGGGAGTCAGGGTTGTGAGTTGAGATGCCATTGAAAACCGTAAAAAGGCCAATTTTCCCATTTTCTATTTTTCAGGATTTGACAATTGGCCGACTATAAAAGCACGGAGCATCAACTGAGAAATCACTTTTACTAATAACTTGCTAGAGGTACGTGAACAGATCCGAGCTCCGGCTGCAAGTCGCGTGTTCCCATGGAAAGCGGGTTAGATTTTTCGATTGCTGATATCAGCTAAGGTGTCAGACTTATAGGTTAGCCAGTATATGACTGGTGATCACTTTGATCGAATAGGCCGGAAACTTGTAAGCGGTGTATCTTCGGTTCTAGTAAACCGATTGACTTGATTCAAGTTGCATGTGATAGCTCTTGATCAAAGCTATATTTATGGACTACTTATAAAATTTCATAAGTAGTGCAAAAATACTGAAAAATTTAAATTTGTTATTTTTGATGATTTTTCGGGGTTTTCGACCCTGCTGAATTCAATTAAAGCATTTATAATGTTGTACGAGGCGAGCTTCGGCTCGAGACTTGTTTTCTGATGTAGATAACTCCACCGATTTTCATGTCAAAATCGGGGTCCGAATACCAACACAGTGATATGAAGCACGCTCTGTCCGTCGGAGGTTGGATTTGTGGGCCGAGGCCTTGGAGTTGGGATAAGATCCCCTCTGAGTAATGCCTGTAACGGATTCATCAGCTTAACTTGTCTATCCTCAAGTATTGATGACATGATGATTTGAATTTAAAATCATTTTTTTCCGTTTTTCGCTTCAGAAATGCCGAAATACAATAATGTGAAGACCAGTTTCAAACTGCGTCAATGCCGGAAGGTATTTCGAGCTGACACCTTCAAGAAACACGCTTGAGCTAGCAAGAAACAAATGGGGGTCGGTCGTTACTATTGCGGAGACCACAAAGTCAGTCGCTTAAGTGAGCGGCTGGAGGATTGGCACTCACAACACAGCGAGTGTCAAACAGGCGAAGTAGGCGCAGAAGAACGGAGTTCACCCTTCGCCACTGAGGCCACTGAGCTACAATCCGCCATCGAAGCGATTGCCGCTGTATCCTCGCTTAGTAGCGAGAGCTCGCTGTCCAGCAGCGACAGTGAGGAGGAGGAGGAGGGAGAGCTACAGCCGCAACCTATTGAGGACGTCGACCTCGATCGCGAGACCCCTGCAGCCGTGACTACGAGCGGAATTGCAACGCAATGTCGCAATTTTGTCAAGCGCCCGTTGGTGATCGCCGAACGGGAGAAACTAAAGAAAGAGGTGGAGAAGTTGAAGGAGGAGGCCTTCTCATACAAGGCAAAGTATGAGGACCTAAGGAACGTGGCCGGAGAGATGAAGAAGGTGAAGGAGATTAAGCGAGCGGGATGGCGAGTTGGAGCAGGAGAGGCTCAAGACTGTCGAGGGGAAAGTCAGAGAAGAGGCTTTGCTAGCAGAGAGGGAAAGTAGGGAGAAGGAGATACGAAGGTTGAAGGAGGAAGTGGAGAGACTCTGTGTGCATATGGCTAAGGTGGTCGAGACTAACCACGAGCTGCACCGTTCGGCGCAGCTGGTGGATCACGATTGAAGGGTGCGTTCCAGCCGTCTGCACATCCCTATTAGAAAGGGGACAGTAGCAGAAACTCCTCTCTTGTACGAGCGTGGAAGAGGGGAGAAATGCTACTCTCGGGTGAAGAAAGGGGTGGAGTGTCTACACTTCACCTTCGATCATCGTGATCCGATCTCGAATTTCCTTTATGAGGAAGCGCCCGAGAAGATCTGTAAGTAAAAATGACTAAATTAAAATGTAAGATGATAACTTACTACTTCTTTCTTTACAGACATCCAAGAGAAGCGACCACCGCCCCGTTGCCGGAGCCGCAGTCGAAACGGCAAGCCTGAGTCCCTATCCCACACCCCGAGAATGCCACAAACGGTCCTTATGGGACCATTATGGGGCAAGACATGATAGAACCTCCACGCGGTTTGCCCTGGGCAGTCTTCAGACTGGCGAATACTATCATTAAGTTGAATCTGCTATCAGTCAACTTGAACGTTGCGTCGCGTTAGAGGGGTATATAAACCACTACCTCTCATTTCATTTCATTTCAATCATGGAGACACCAACCGCTGCAGTCAGTTCTCCTCGCGGACCGCAGTTAAGACCGAGAAATTTATTCAATGAATTTGCTAGAATAGAGGAGCAAGACAGAGTCCACAACAATCTTGCTCGGATTGGCAATGCGATGACAGCAAGTGTTACCAATCCAATGGAATGGCGCTACATTCCACTCTACACTCACATGCCAACTAGCATGGAAGTCGACACTGCTGAGGTTGAACGGTTTCGACTCTCTCTCAGCAGAATCGGTATGAAGTGAGATGACGGTCACGAGAACGAACCACCGGCCCTGATAAGGGCCACTATGGGGCAAGATTTGATAGAACCTCCTCGCGGTTTGCCCTGGGCAGTCTTCAGACTGGCGAATACTGTCATTAAGTTGAATCTGCTATCAGTCAACTTGAACGTTGCAAATGAAGTTCGGTGTAATACTTCCTTTCGACGGGCGTTCCTGTAAAGGGCGGCGGTGAAACCCGTAGCTATGTATACCGCAAAGGACATTCGGCGATGGTCAATCTTGTTAAACCTCTCTGCGTCATGTCTGCAAGTGATTGCCTCTGTCTCAACGTAGTATGCATTTGCGCCAGGGTGACATTTAGCCAACGGTCGAAGGTTGCCTAAAACTTTCCATTGCATACGTTATGAGAATCATGAGTTCTACCTGTCTCTATCAATGAGACGAATTGATGAATGGAATGAAATGGGAGGACACTCACGCGCCACACGCAACATAACACACTTCTCTCTTCCGTAGTCTAACAAGCTCTTTACACATGGATCGCAGTCGATTGCTATCCCTATATCAGAAGTGTAAGCTATCTGAATTTTATTTAACACTATTTCATCTACCATCATCACCCATATGAAATGTTATAAGATTTACAAGTTAAACTAAGCGTGCTACTATTTCCAAATGAAAAAGTATGCATGGTTAAATCATCCACTGAAGCCCCATTCAAGTAAGTCAGTATGAAAGCAAAGATAATACGAAATAAACATTTATTATGGCATGTATTTCAAAAGGTCTTCTTCGTCAATATCGTTCCAGAGTCTGACTTCACACAGATCACAAAAACAGTTCACTTGTTTCAATCGTTCTTCTACCGCGAGCCTCACTTTATCGATGTATTCCCACTCCGCCATAGTTCGTGGCTGGGAGTTAGGGGTGTACCATTCCCATAATTGATGTAGGAATTTGGTGCTGCTGATCTCAATCACATCATCAGTATCGTACTGCAGATACTTCCATCGTATGCCTGTTAGGTCGGGACACTCCTCTTCGTCGTCCGCTGGTAATGTCAACTTTCTAATGTTGTCGAGTCGATATACTTTCTCCACCTTCCCCTTCGTTGGAGCGTTTGGTGCAACGAGCGCCTTTGATGATGAGCATGGAGAAGAGAACTCCAATGTAGTTTTCGGTGTTTTTGGAGGGCTTGTCATGTTGACTGTGAATAATGACTTTGAAATGTTTCCTAATTCTTAAGTATAAACAAGCAGCCAATCAGAATGAACATCCAATGAATGTTGAGTATGGGAGTATATAAAAAAGAAAAATAGACTAGATTTCATTCGATATTTGAGATATATTAACACTAAGTGAGCTTTTCTCTCCACTCAAATATAATCTAACGTTGCTGACATATCCTATTTTGGTTTGAGTCAATTACTACATTCTGACTATCAAACTATCAGAGTTTGACTTAATTTCGTTGAAATGCTAAGTTAAGGAATTCATCAGTCATCTCCCTTAAACGTTAGGTTAATAGCATCTTTCTCAATTTCAGGCATCTACTTCATCATCAAAGCGCTCTCTTCTCGAGGAAAGTTTAGAGCTGTTGAGTGAAGGTAGGTTGTAACAATACACTGAGACTTTAACAGAGATGATAGAATGATTTCTCTTTCAGGTGATACCAGTCCCATCTCGAGCGAGTCGGATAACAACAGCGACTGCATGTCAACATTGTCGCGGGAATGTGCTGACTGTGGACACATCTTCACGAGGAAGCGTGATCTCATCCGACACATCAAGCGAGGTGTTTGTAGACCTAAGTCAGCATCAATCTCCGAAGGTAGGGATGATTCTGTTAACGATGTCTCCTTTTCTTGCGATTTATGCATTCAGTCTTTTGAGTCACATTTTGAACTATCTTCACATAGACTTCGACATACACACAGTGACGATAGTTATACTAACAGCACCTCCTCTATCCGACTCTCTGAAGTGTCGATAAATAATTTAGTGAGGAACTACCAGATGGAATCCTCAGAAACCATTGCTGACTTTGAAGAATGGTTTCATCAAAATTCATCTTTGATTGGTGCGCTCTTCAACAATTTAGTCAATTTTAGAATGAAGGCGCTCATCTATCTCAAAATAAAATATGCAAAAATCGACCACCATACTGGTCAAATAGTAGAGAGGTTTGAGTTTCACATACCCTCCTGCAACCGAAGTTGTAGACTGCGAGTCTTGGATAAATTTTCATATCCAAGGGTTAAAATTAAATATAGATAAATTTAACGAGCATGATAGTGGACTCGTTTTTGATGGTATTGAGACCTCCATGATTAAAATCATTTTATTAGAGATCTACTCTGGACGAGGCTCATTTAAACTTCCGAAAAATTTAAAAAATAAGACAGCAGTCATTTCTGTAGATTGCGAATCGCAATGTTTTAAGTATGCCGTCATCTCCATTCTCCACTATAATGATGTACAATATAGCCGATACCGTAAGAGTAAGTATCAACAATGGGAGAATGAATTAAAGTATGATGACTGCAATAGTGAAGATATGAAAATTAAAGATATAGAAAAATGTGAAAAATTGAACAACATCAAAATAGTTCTCCATGTTTGGGAAAAGGGAGTGAAGGGTGTCCGCTACAACTCGCGTTCGAGTTGTTACGACCACGTTGTCAACCTTTTATTAGTAAGACAGGATGATAGTGATGAATGGCACTACTGCGGTATTCCCAAAATTTCTTGTTTATAGCACCACTTAAGAAATTCTAGCTCATCAGAGATTTATTACTGTGACAGATGCATTCGCAACCTTAGGAGTAAAAATAGATTTGAAACTCATTACGAATGGTGTAAGCGAGGTAAACTACAAATGGAGCGCATGCCCAAAGATAAGGAGTTTTCATATAGAGAGAATGGCGATGAACTAAGTCCCCTTCGAGTCATCTATGCTGACATCGAATGCTATATCGATGATAACACCCATAGAGCAGCAGCCATTTCCTGCTATGAAGTATGGCATGACCATTTCCAAAATAGAAAAAATAAAATGCACGTCTGGCAAGGTGAGGATTGTATTTACCAATTCCTACAATTCCTCGAACAGGCTGTAAAATTTCAACAAAAGTATGATGGTGAACTCTATCGCAGATCATTGCATATGACAGCTGATGATCAAGCAAAATTTGATAGTTGCAACGTTTGCCTCAAATGTAGTAAAACATGTGATGATGATAAGATTAAGAAAGTGCGCGACCATGATCACATCACTGGTAAATTTAGAAACGCACTATGTTCAAAATGCAATTTTTCACTTAGGATGAAACGGCGTACATTACCCGTCATTTTCCATAATTTCAAGGGCTACGACAGCCATATGATAATAAAAGGAGGTTTAGGTCAAATGAAAGAGTGGAAGATTGATGATGTAATAGCACAAACGAGAGAAGTTTATGGCCATGACAGCAAAAGTGCCTGTCGATAAAACTAAAGAAAATAAGACGGTCTATTTTGATATAAAAATTTTAGATTCCTACCAATTTATGACTGCATCACTGGCCTCTCTCGTATAAAATCTAAAGTCTCTTCCACTAACACAAAATCTTAAGAAACAATATCCAAATCTAACCGATGAAGTCATCACACGGAAAGGAGTCTTTCCATATGCATATTTTGATGCGATTAGTAAACTCGGCGAGACTTCTCTTCCACCCATAGATAAATTTAAAAATGATTTGACCGGCGCAGAATGTAAGACCGAAGATTATGATAATGCACAAGATGCATGGATAAAATTTGACTGCCATACATTTGGCGAATATATGATTGCCTATCTTAAGTTAGATGTATTTTTGCTGGCTGATGTATTTCAGGAGTTTCGACGAGTGGCATTAGAAGAAGATAAGTTAGATCCCGTCCACTTTGTCAGTCTGCCAGCCATGTCATTTAAGTCTGCTTTTAAAATGACTGGTGAGACCATTCATCTCTTACAAGATCCAGAGATATATAATTTATTTGAGCGAGGAATTCGCGGTGGTCTCACATTTGTAAATAAACATAGGTTAAAATCAAAATTAGCAGTCGATGATCAGACTCATCTTAAGTATTATGACCAAAATAATTTATATGGTAGTTCACTATCCAAACCACTCCCTCACTCTGAGTTTAGCTGGTTAGATGATAGTGAAATTCAGCATCTCTCCAACCCTTCTAACATACTAGCAATTCCAGATGAAGGTGATTGGGGATATTATTTTGAGATAGATCTAATCTATCCAAATAATATTAAACATAAAACCGTAGATTTTCCACTCGCACCCGAATCAGGTGAAGTGACCAAAGATATGTTTTCCGACTTTATGAAACAATTTCATAAAGATTTAGAATCATGCGGTCAGCTCGACTATAAGCCTTGCTGCAAACTTTTACTCACCCAATATGATAAGGAAAACTATCTAGTTCACTTTAGCATCTTAAAATTTTATTTAGAAATGGGCATGATTTTAAAAAGAGTTCACCGCATTATTAAATTTAGACAGAAAGCCTTCCTCAAACCATATATTGATAGCAACAGCCAGAAACGTGCACTAGCCCAAAATAATTTTGAAAAAGATTTTTGTAGGTTTAAGAATAATAGTCTATTTGGTAAGACGATGGAGGATGTTGGAAAACGTGTAAACTATAAACTAGTCAATGATGTTACAAAATTTAAGAAATTGGTCTCATCACCTCTATTCATCGATAGAGACATTATCGATGAGGACCTTGTAGGTGTTAAAATGATAAAATCTGAAGTTGAGTTGTGCAAGCCCATCTATATTGGCCAAGCTGTACTAGATTACTCTAAGCTTGAAATGTACCAACTCTTTTATAAAATACTAAAACCATGTCCTCTCGTAAAAGAGGTTCGTTTGCTTGGTGGTGATACAGATAGCTTCTTCTTAGGTATTACCACTCAAAAAGATTTAAATTTCAATGAAGTAGGAAAATCTTTAGAAAGATATTTTGATACATCAAATTATCCTACTGATCACCCACTCTACTCCATCAAAAATAAGGCAAAAATTGGCTGCTTTAAGGATGAGACAGCAGGGAAGGAAATAGATGAAATGATTCTCCTCCGCCCAAAAATGTACAGTATGAAATTAAAGGATAGCGACGATAGTATTAAGCGCGCTAAAGGCATATCAAGATCATTGGTCTCTAACATGAAACATAAAAATTTCAGGGAAGCCTATAGAAATAAAAATATAACGTTTGTCAATATGACAATCTTAAACTCTAAGTCGCATGAGATCAAAACTCATACTTTTAGGAAACGGGCGCTTTCAGCATGGGAGGATAAGAGGTGCTGGTTAGAACATAACATATCTCTTCCACATGGACATCCTGATACAGACATACCACCACCCAAAAGAATTTAACTCAAACTACCACATTCAGTAGATGTCTTAGCATAATCATCCTTAACTAAGTATTTTCATGTTGATTTCTGTAGATAAACATTATTGTTTTATGTATCGCTTTACATGTAGATTGCACTTCCTTGTGAATATATGCCTACAGTCACCCCATTCCCCCTATATCCGTGAAAAGACTTTTTTCATACACATATTTTTATTTCAATAAGCATATCACAATGACTTCACTTTGTTTTCCGAAACACTAAAGTTACGAGGGATTTAGTATCTTTCACATGGATGCACTCTTGTAAACCATTGGTAATTTTGATAGCAATAGAGGGTATAGTTTTTTTTGACGACGGGATGATAGAAAATAGATTCAAACATCTTCTCGACTATTCCATATGAAGCGTATTTATAATGAATGAAATCACGTAAAATGTATTCTTTTTTCTCACCAACAGAAATAGGTAGGATCAAATCAATTTGAATGTAAAGGTGCTGTTCATGTTTATCAAGTGTCATTGGTGTTTCTATACCAATCGTATGCGCAGCAGTAAACACAGTTTGTAGCATTGAAAAACCAAAGAGTTTTTTCAAATTTTTACTCAATTGACATTGAATGTCATCACCCAGTTTCAGAACAACGCGTTGATTTTCAATTGAAAACGAAATGTGGTGTGTCTTTACATCATATTTACTTTTCATCACATGCTTCAACTTCTGTTGTATATAAGGATTTACTACATGAATGAAGCTTTCAACTGTATGATATTGACGCGGCATTATATTGATAGCAACTTTAGATTCTTGATAAGACTGGTAAATTTTCTTGATGCGATCACCATAGATGTCCACCCACCATTCATCATTAACTGAATCAGCTTTAGTGTGATATTCATGAGAACCATACACCACACCGCTTCCAATAATAGGTGTATAATTTCTTACAAAATGACGCAAGGTTGGAGAGAAATAAACTGTAAGTTTGTCATTATATTTCTGAATAACCAACTTATCTTTGTCCGCCATAATTTTCTCTCCATACTTCTTACCCACAGTCTCATTCCATCGTTTTACTAACTCAATAAGTGATAAAGGTTGAACACCACGCTTTTTCAAAATGATGCGTTCTTCACATTCTACAACATCTTCATCAAATATTTTAAATTTATAATGAATTTGTTGATTCGATTTGAATAAACTTTTTTAACATTTACAGTAGCAATTGAGGTTAGATGTAGTCCATGGCCAAAACCGAGATGTGGATAGAATTCATTATCCAACCTCAGTGTGAGACCTTTAGTAAAAGAATGAAAGCGAAGGAACTGTCTCCCACTCCAATGATAGATAGTAAACTCATAAACTTTCTGATCCTTATTCTTCATGATGGAAGTATTACCACTATTGAACACCTTAATAATTTTCTCATTCCCAAATGGACCATAATAATCTGATTTTATCTGAATCCATTCATAGTTCCACTTTCCATCTGATGTTAAATTGTATGGGAACTGGAATGCATTATTCATCGTTATTCCATCATGGGTGCGAGGAGTCAATATCATTTCTTCCAAATCATTCACATTCTGAATATTGCTATCATAGCAAATACTAGAAACGCCAACCTCCCATTCTCCTTCTAAATGTAGTGGGCGATTTAAGCATTACTGGGCAACTAGATTAGAAACGAGTCCTTATTTTCACTTTCCATATTATTCACATTGGAAAAATATATTAGCATACTTTTGCATTAACTCTTCATTCGGAAATGGAGTGTGATGCTTGTCACAGCATCTTTATGAAAAGGAATCAACGCACCAGCATCGTCATAAATTGCAATATCAATTTGTGGGATGTAGTTTGATTTCAGCTTTGTATAATGAACTTTCTTGAAAGTATGCTCAGATAAAATACTGCAGCTTTTTGGCTGGTATGGTATCATTGCTAGCAATGGAGCTTCAACATCTCCCACACGTACATCTTCACCAATATTGGAATATATCTGAAAATAGTTAATACGACGTGATAGCGACATGTCTGCGCTAGCTTTGGTTACAGTACCACTTTTAAAGATATTTTGATCAAAACCCAAATTGTCCATTAGAGTTTTATCCATAATTAGTTCAATACCTTTTCCACTTATAGTAAGAGACAAAGTACCTTCTGTTTCAGAAAATGAAATATGCTGCTCATTAATCACTTCATTTAAATAATCTACAACCAATTTAACTGAAGTAATAATGCGAGGCATCAATACTCTTGTTTCATGTAAGATACCACCTAAAGGCTCTACACACTTTCTGTATAAAGATACGGTCCATTCTGTGTCAAATTGATTTGACCTTTCACATGGCAAATGTTGCATATCAAATTTTCCATGAACAGCTGCAGAACGATGTCGTAAGAACTGATGAAAATCTTTTGAACAAACTAATGCTATATCATCATCATTTAATTTACTTATTGCAATATGATTAGATGATTTGATATAAGTCAATGTTGCCACTTGTTTACCATCAACTCGAAGGAGATAACTAAATTTCTTCAATAATGTTTCAGGAGTCATGTTTGTCTTTCTTGGCTTAGTCACAATCTTCTTCACCAACGTCTTCTCATTTTTTGGAATAAGATCTACATAATAAGCTTCCTCTCGATATATTAACTGTTTATGACCACTTGGGTGGTAATTAACGTTATAATTATCATAGCTTGTTAAGGCGCTAGCGAGGTAACCTAAATCATTTCTTAAACTTGGACTTAAACCAACAATCCAATCTTTCTCAACTACATGATGTACATAATTATGATCATCATTGTGCGGAGTAAATTGGACAATATGTTTACACGCTTTATTCAGGAAATCATATATAAACTTTTTACATAATAAGAGATCTTTCTTTGGCCACTGTGGAATGTATACTCGGCAGCCCTTTTCATATTGGTAAGCAGCTGTGCGTCTCATATTAATAGTCATCACCTCATGATCAAAAGTATAGACACAGTTGCCATGAACAAGTTGAGTGACACCCACTTCCCACTTTCCATTTAGCCGTTGTGTATGATCAATGGGAGTAGAAAAGAGTGCGGCTCGATTACTAGCAAATCTATTTGTGGCCGCATTGCTAAGCAAAATATGATAAAACGACATTTTTATATTGCTGATCTGCGGCTTTGCATAACATCATGAAGACTTGGATTTTGGACTCTCTACAATATATCAGAGTTGGTCGTAATGGAAACTTACATTTCAAAAATTCTCATGGTCATACATCAAGAGGTATTACATTAACATGGCGACAATTTCTCAACCTCAATGATATCATGAGGGATTTGGAATATTTTGAAACATTGAGATTCATCTCCTTGGGTGATCAAGTTTGGCTTCAACATTACAGAAATGAAATTCAAATCTGCCATTCTCATTCCGCAAACTGTTTCTCATTTCGCAAATACAATTGGGAGAAGTATAGAAGATACATACATCGCTCCATCATGACATTTATTCGTCGTGAGTTCATCGCCCTACTATGCAAATCTTAATCAGACATGACTACCACGCACCATGAGTTGGAAATTAGATTCCCTACAACGTATTGAAACGGATCATGATCGAAACGTCTGTTTTAAAGATTCAACTGGAAATGTGAGAAGAGAGTTTGCTTTATCTTATCGTCATTTTCAATCTCTACATCATATCATGAAGGATTTGAAATACTTCTATATGAAAAGACATTCACGTATTGGAAATCGCATCTGGTTGCGCGTCAACAAACGGCGAATTCAACTCTATCATTCCCAACTCCATACTAACTTCACATTTCATCAAGGTAGTTGGGCAAAGTATAAAAGGAAGGTACATCGCTCAATTTACTCATTCTTTCATCATGAAGCGCCATCGCTACACCATCGTCAACATTCTCCGTCGCTTCAGACTCTACACCAAAATCGATCTCACAACATTACACCAACACCTTCCAAACAGCAAGTATTACCCGGGCCGACCTCAAATGTTAGTGGTGAAGATGAACAATTCACGGAATCTTCAACTCTTCCCAAATGGGACTGTACAGATTCTCGGCGCCCTTTCTCATTCATCGGCGCAGTCAATGCGCTTAGAGCTACAAAGACTACTACGTCGGATATGGAAGAGGGAGAGGTGTGTGATGTCGAATCTGACTGTGGACAATATGGTGATCTCTACTCAATTGAGTGAAAGTGTATCATTTTTGAAGATTCGTACCAGCAGTTACAATTTGTGTTATGAACCCGAACTTTTTCCTGCAGCTCTCATTAGTTGTTCGTTACCTGTGCATGTTGCAATCTTTCATAATAGTAAAGTGATCATTACTGGACTAAAATCTCATGTACAAGCAAATGCGATCCTAGACTATCTCATCGAGTATGTACGTACCCAGCGGATTGTAAAATATAAAACAATTTTTCCAACATGATGTTTTTATTTCAAATCATGATAGAACTTACAAATCATTTTTTCATTAGAGGATGGATTACATGAAAATTTTTGAATAACAGATACAAATCGAGATACATGTAAACGTTTTAAGATGAAGTACAGTACAAAAGCACCACACGTTGATGAAAGTGGATGTTGTAGTATGCGTTCATTTCGCTGATATTGACGCGTATGTTTTCTCAACCACTGCTGTGTTGGTATATTTGGAGGTTGAGCAAGAGAGTCAAATAGATCACCACGTCGGTCTTCTCCAATAAAGATCGCTTTCCAATGCTCACCGCCTAAATTCTGCGAATGAGTGTTTAGCACAATAAAGATGGGATAGTGATTTACTGCAGGTGGTAAGGTATCGAACGAATAGACATTATCGAAAGCTTTCAACGTCGCTTCGTCTGCATTACGCTGCACTTTAGTCTTAATATCGTCAGCAGTCAACCAACTCATTAACGATTACACTGAAGAATCACGTCACGATACTTTGTAATTTCAATGTTTGAATCGAAGACTGCATAAATTAATACATTGATCGTCTCAGGTAGTGTTCTTTTGAACGTCAAATCCAAACGAATATTATGAGGCACGTTCGCTTGACGATAGGGTGCACTAATATCGCTGTCAGCAGTCAAATCAAATGCATAAATATTATATCCACTCTTAAACTCTTTCATAGTCAGTCCGTTGGTGTCATCTGTATTGTAAAAGCCAAAGACATCCATAAAATCAACATAACTGCGCATAAATTGATCCGAAGCAAAATCTGGTTTGTAGGGTGGACCAGGATGACTCACACCATTTACACGTAAAGCAATTTCACTTAACTGATTGTGTTTAAAATTGAAAGGATTCTTCTTTGTATTATTACCATTGAATGCATCATTTTTAACCATTGCCACCATGAAGAGCTTCGGTGCTTCCGATGGAAAGAGGCCATCTTTCATGAAACTCTTTTGATCTTTCGGAATTGTAAAGGTGAGAAGCTTTGTATGCTGAACGGGGTAAATGGCATTTTGGTGGTCAAGACCTTCAGCATGTCCTCTAATGACACTTGGATTCGGTACTACTCGACGAATGTAAAGTGCAATATCTTCCACATGAATTCTAAAATTGTCAACTTTACCAAATGCATTCAGCGCAAATTCAGGCTTATTCAATGTCAGCTTGAGTCGCATGCTGATATTACAGAGTAAACACTTTGACTGTCTAAAGAAGTCTAAATTCAGCGGACCATATAGCTGACATACTTTACTATCTTTAATCATAGCAGATCTCTTTACAAAGCCACTGTTTGTTTCAGTATCAAATTTTCCTGCTTCATCTCTGTACCATCCCATGGCTTCCAAATGACTTTTTTGTGCTGCTGGATGAAACTCTGATACATGATTGAAATATAATTTATAGGGATAATCGCTTTGACCACCTTCCACCTGCTGCTCTCCAATCGTTAGAGAAACATCGCGAAGTAATGTAGTTAATGGTAAATTGTTCAGTCCAACTCTATGTGTATCGTCAATAGCAGTTCCATCTGCTTGCTGAATTCTAAACCTCAAATCAACCATCGCATAACTCAAATCCATCCAAGAGTTCATACTTGAAGGATAACCAGTCCATTTAACAAAACACCATTCTTCACCTTGTCGTTTTTTACATTGAATGATTTTCTCAACCAAATATGTTTCACTTTCAGTGACTACCTCAATCTCATCGCGGTAAAAGCTACCCTCAATTTCTTCATCATCGTAATCTTTCAACTTGTAGGTGGTCGGAGAGTCTTTTTGATCAATCCTTGATGCTGTAAATACCTCCTCTGTCCAATTCGGAAGGTACCCTTTTGCAAAAACACTCTTCACTTTTGAAATACGAACTTTATCACCAATTTTCACATCACTTTTCACATGAGTGCGTTTACGTTGGAATGATTCGCGCACTTTATCTACATTGTCAGCATTTACATCTACTGGTCTGAGTCCAATAGAACGATGGATAGAGTGATTGTAGGCATGGAGTGTATCTTGTAGAACCTTTGTCCAATTTTGTGTCAAGTTGGCAGTAAAATGTCGTCACAAGCGATTTTTTAATGTGCGATTAAAAAGTTCAACGAGTGCAGCTTTATAAGCACTCTTTACACTAAACAACTCAATGTCATGCCTCTCAAATAATCTTCTCACATGCTGATTTTCAAACTCTTTTCCTTGATCACTCTGAATTCTTTTTGGAATGCGACCTTCTCGAGAAATTGTTTGGAATGCCTTTGCTACTCCTTTACCTTCTTTAGTTTTTAAAGGTTGAGCCCACGCATAACGCGAGAAAATATCAATGACGGTTAAAATAAAATTATTGCCCGAGTTATGTTTTGAAATGGAGGCAACATCACACAAATCTGCTTGCCACTGTTCATCGATGTCATGAACAATATAATGGCGGGTGCGGTACTTCTTTTTCGCTTGTTTGTGGAGTGTATAGGTAGCCTGACCCTTTAACCATCGTTTCACGTGTGATTGTGAAGACCACTCGCTTTTGATAATTTCTTGATCGATGCAAATCCTGCCGGATGTTTTACATCATAATAGATTGACTTCAAACGCTCAGTCGATGACGACTAACTCTTTTCCCTCCTTCTCATCTTTTTGTTTTCTTGCCTTTCTACATTTACAACAACTGCAGCATTTAGCTTTAGCGGTCTTGCGATTGTGTTCACATTGCTTAGGAGTTTCATTGGGAGAGCTGGCGCAGCAAGTGCAAGTGACAACGAAACTCACCTCTGGCGGCTCATTACGTGGAAGCAACACATCTGCTTCATATTAATAGTCTGAGAATACGTATTTCTTGGGAGGAGCTGTTTTACGTTTTCCTTTTACTAGTTTTAGTAGTGGTGTAGATCTACGTCGAGTTCTTCCTCTTGTTTGCTTAGTGAGTGTGGGAGGGGATGTAGCAGGTGACGTCTTAAACCAATTTGTTGGCATTTTCATCGTCTGAAGCATTGGAGCAGTGGCCACTGTTGAATCAAGTTCTTTCAATGTCTCATTATTCAAAGCAAATTTTGGTACATTATGCTTTTTCAATAGTTTAAGAAAGTATGACCAACCAGGTGGAACATAGCCCTGACGGCGCTTTCTACGTGTTGCATACTGAATCAAGTCTTCATAGCGTGAAGCATCAATCACTTTATTTTCATCTGTAATGATTTCTCCTCTATCATTTACATTGAGATGGGGTTCAATACTATTAAAAAGAGATATGGCATGTGCGCGAGATGCTAAAGGTGTTGCAGTCGATAGAGTCACGCATCTTATTCTTCAAGTTTTTCAATTTCTCAACAGTTTCCGATTGTAATAATACAGCATGATGTGGATCTTTGATGTGAACATTTTGCTGATAATCTATTTCTTTCCTATACATTTGATTTGCAAGAGGTTGCTTTACTTGCTGCATGGCAGTCAATTGTACATATTCATCCTGAAGAATAACAATCATGCGAGAATAAGAACTCATAGTTTGTAGATAATCATGGGAGTTTTCAAAATATCACTTCGAAATCTAAATTCTTCCGGACACTCTTGCGTAAAGTCAATGAATAAGTAACCGTGTGGTTTTTCAGTAGCTGCTTGAAAAATTTCAATTAAGGCTTTTGATCCTCTTGGTGCAACTTGTCGCGCTAAAATTCCAAATTGACTTTTATCTCGCGGATTCTTGAAAATAGCATAATAGTGTGTATTCAGGTTTCGTGTACGAGCTTCTTTTCCATCAGGAAACACATGTTGTGTGATATAGATGATAAAGCACCTTTTATGATGTGCTGCGCGAGTGAACATATCTGTAACATCTTTTGAATTCTTACTTTCTTTTAATAAATCATCCAATACAACAACATCATTAGACTGAAGTTTATCCACTGGAATAATTCCTTCATGTCGAATAAAGTTGCGACTTTGCAATTCCTGAAACAGCGACGGTTGATAAATACCATAACACCAAATCACTCGAGAAACACCAAATCTTAGAGCCAAAGATATTACCCAATAGGTTGCCCACGACAGGAGCTAACATTGGAAGTATTGCTGAAAGGAAACCGCCCTTTTGTGTTAGAGTTTTCCTCTTTCTTTGAAGGGTGACTTTAGGATTGGAGATGAAACGCAATTTCGTAGCATATCGCTTAAGTAACTTTCGTTGTTTTGGCGCTAATTTCTTCGTCCTCAACTTTCTGACATGAGAAATAATTTCACGAATGAATTTATCGTTAGCATGTCGTATAGCATTGTATCGCTGATTTGTTTTCATTCGTCGGAGAGCTTGAATGGCTGAAGAAAACTTTTGACTTTTACGTTTCGTCATTTTACGTTTCGCCATTTTCCGTGTTAGTCTTTGCTAAAACCTATCTTTACCACATTTGCATAGGTACTAACTATTGCGACATAAGTGACACTCGAAATGAGCAATATCACAGTGGTTACATTTGCAAAGCTGAATGCAATTACGTATGAAACAGCGTTGACAAAAAGCGTGCTTACATCTCTTGAAGGTGCGCTTTTCATTTCCATCCTTTCGCTTACATACATCACAACACATAGTTTCACCGTTACTGATGTCTATAGCAAGTCTTTTTGAAGATATGAATTTGCTAGCCTTTTCTAAATAATAGACACATGTACAGAAGGAATATACTTCGAGAGTGAGCAGACATAGCTCGAAAACCAGTTGTGCTACAATCAAGTACCACTGCATTTTCAATTTTTCTTTATGGAAAGTTGAATGTGAATATCTGAAATCGCTTCAATCACTAGACTGCTGCCATGATGGTTAAATGCGTTAAGACGTTCAGCAATTTTTATCATATGTCTTTTAAAAAATTCTTCGGGGTGATCTACCACTTCCATTGAATAAGAAGCAAAATGGAAAGAGCGACTTTCCACCTCTTCCTTTCCAAAATGACTAAACTTAATTTTCGCAACTAATTGCGCCATGACAATGCTATCTGAGAATGTATTCATTAACTCTAGAAATAGAGTGCTAGCATCATTGACCACTGCTTCGATGTCGGTCTCATCTTTATGAAAATGTATCACATAATCTTGAACAGCTCCTTTTAAACTTTGCCTATGAAAATGTAATGTTCCGCAGTCGTTTGAGAAAGACATGATCGCCCTTTATCTAACCCATCCATTGCATGAAAACAACTCTTCTCATAGTAACATTTATTGAATAACGGTAACAAGCATGCATTATAAATCAATGGTTTGAAACAGATAAAATAGATACAGCTGGTAACTATCATACAGCGAGCAATGATAACCATACAGGACTTTGGCAGTGTTGAGGTAAGGAGGAAAGAAGCATTGGTTATGAACGTAGCTACTACAACGAACAGACAAAATAGGAACACACAAATCCTTAAAACGTTTCGTGACTTCATGGTAGTGTTGATTCACTCTACTATCCCAAGGTGGGAGCAAAATGTCATCAATGATTAGATTGGGAAATACTTTCCTCTTCTTACCAGGATTATTACAAAAGATGCGTATAACATTGAAAGCAGCTAACCATCGTTTAAAGTCAATAAGAAGAGCACTCTCACAAGAAAAGCCATAGTCTTGCAAACATTTCAGATTAAGTCCATGAATGTGTTTTCTCGCCCACTGATCAACATTGGGATCGCAGTTGGCATGTTGATGATAGACACTAACAATCTGATATGTCCAATTGTTCATAGCAATAGCACGGAGCTCATGTACAGGTTCACCCTCACAATCCATAAAAATGATGATAGAAGCCTAAAACGGAAATTTACACATCTAAGGAAACGTTCTATAACATATTACAAAATGAAGAATTACATCGATGCTTTTCACGACAAAATACACAAATGATATGATGGCAACGAAGAAGTAAAATGTATCTAATAAGACCACGACTACGACACTCAAAGCACATAAGCGAATTGTCATAGGGTAGAGTTAGGAAAGGACTAGTAATTCTCCTTCTTTGATTTGCGTTTTGAGGCAGCATTCTTCTCCGACTTGCGCTTCGTACCACTGCTGTTAAGGATTTGATCAATTATGCCATCCACGTTGGGTGGTTTTGGAATATATAAGATGGATTCCATATGCATGGAGAGCGAGGCTATTATATTATCCTTGTGCCGACAATAATATAGCCCATTCACTTTGAAAAGGATATCCCAAGTACCTTCTCCGAGCTCGTCGCATGTGATGGGTGTTGAATGATCTCCCTCCTTCTTATAGTAAGTGCACCAATGTGATACCGGTAGGCAAATTTGATTACCATCCCAAATCTTTCTATAGGGAGTATCCTTGTCATCTCTCGCCTTCCACTCTTGTGCAAGAGGAGTAGGAATGTCCATATTTAATGTCACGTACTCCTCAATAATATCAAGTTGGTGGCGAATGTACGGACTCACGGGGATCAGTATGTAGTCCCCATACTGATTGCGCATTATCCTGACATCCGTGGAAGTGAGCATTCCCGTTTGGAGTACTACATCATGATCGTCATAACGCAAGACTTGTTTAAATTTACGCTGTAGCGGTGTAGGATTATGTACCTTGGTTGTTTCTTCCACTGGCCTCAGTTGTAGATGATCTGATCGTAGCGAACCTTGTAACGTTTGACCGCCATTTTGT
The DNA here is from genome assembly GCA_907163375.1 of Prostheceraeus crozeri. Taxonomy (NCBI): domain Eukaryota; kingdom Metazoa; phylum Platyhelminthes; order Polycladida; family Euryleptidae; genus Prostheceraeus; species Prostheceraeus crozeri. Next base: position 92,731 of record CAJQUW010013064.1, read on the forward strand.
CCTACTAGTGCAGCAGATGGAGTAGATGCCTGAAAATGAAAAAGATCGCATTAAGTTAACGTTCAAGGGAGGAGAGGGAGGGAAGTAGTGACTTACCATTTTAGTTGGATAATAGAATAGAGAGAGAGAGAAAATGTGCGTCCGTCACTCGTGTGATTCAACGATGGAATGATTCTCACTGTGGAAGGCTCGCTATTTATATAGAAATGCTTGATTCCCATTGGATGATGATCCTCATTGGACAATAACATCAAGCTGATTCCAAATCTGCCCTCTGTTTACCAATCCGATGCTTCGTTCGCCCGCTGGAGCTGTTTCTTGGGAAATTCTAACTCTGTCGTTTTTCGCCAATCTCCCAAATCTTAAATGGCGTCTCACATCTAAACGAAGACAGATATGAACAAGCCGATTCTTTCAGTGAATTTGTCTCACTCTTAGCTTTCAAACGAGATATTGCACGACTTTCTACGATCACTAGAAGCAAAATTGGAAGTTCGATGCCCGGGGGGGGGACGTCAGCGAAAATGTTTTCTCTCCGATTGACTTCAAACTCACCATGTTGATAGAGAATTTGACGCTGATTCCAAATCTGAAATCCGTTTTGCTCTCCGATGCTTCGTTTTGGCGCTACAGCCCAAAACGTCCAAAATTCTAACTCTGTCGTTTTTTCGCCAATCTCCCAAAATCTTAAATGGCGTCTCACATCTAAGCGAAGACAGATATGAACAAGCCGTTTCTTTCACTGAATTTGTCTCACTCTCAGCTTTCAAACGAGCTATTGCACGACTTTCTACGATCACTAGAAGGAAAATTGGAAGATCGGTGCCGGGGGGGGGGGTAAGAAAATTTTTGTCTCCGATTGCTTTCAAATTCACCATACTGATGCAGAATGTTACGCTGATTCCAAATCTAAAACCAGTTTTGCTCTCCGATGCTTCGTTTTGAAGCTACAGCCCAAAACGTCCAAAATTCTAACTCTGTCGTTTTTTCGCCAATTCACGAATTCTGGTAAATCTTGTTTCTGCTCTAACTTCTAAACGACTAAACCGATTGACCAGAAATTTCAACACTGAATTCGTCTTACTCTCAGCTTTCAAACGAGCTATCATACGTCTCCATCCGACCATTGAAAGCCAAGATCGAAGCTAGCTCTCCCGAGGGGGGGTAAGAAAATTTTTGTCTCCGATTGCTTTCAAATTCACCATACAGATGCACAATGTTACGCTGATTCCAAATCTACAACCAGTTTTGCTCTCCGATGCTTCGTTTTGAAGCTACAGCCCAAAACGTCCAAAATTTTAACTCTGTCAAAATTTTGAAGAAAAAGTTTTTCTCGCCGATTGCTTTCAAATTCACCATACCGATGCAGAATTTTACGCTGATCACGTCCGTTTCACCATTCCACCACGACAACCTAGACGGTCGCCCACGTCAACCCACCCGAGGCCAAGTCACCCGAGTCTCACACTCTGTCATTTTCGAGGGGGGGGGCGCCGGTCGGGTGTTCACCCAACGTTTGACGAGAAACACGATGGGAGCGGCCATTCCAACCTGGCCGGCACACCACGCCAGCCTGGCCGGCACACCACGACACCTTGGAGAGCGCAACCTCTGGCTCACGTTCCAGAGGGGGGCGCGGTCGGGTGTTCGCCGTTTTATTACTACTCCCTTCACCGCATCTATACCAGGCTCTGTAGTGTTGCGACTTCCGCCTCCACTCTCTAACTTGTAAAACAGCGCTCAGAGTCACATGAAACTAATTGTGTATAGCTTCGTTAGTTTATGAGGAAAAAGATTTTTTTGTACAAAGTTTATTACGTACAATGAAATACATCGTATTTTCAATGTATTTTATATTACATAACAAAATATGTTTTTACTGTAATATATATACAAACATATATATAAAAATGAATTTGACAAAGTGAAGCAACACTACCAAAATGCCCTTGACCAAAGTGACTACAAATACAAGCTGGAGTTCAAAAGAGTGGAGCTAGAGTACAAGCTGGAGTGGTTTAGCCCACCTTTCAGCCAAAGCGTGCAAACGAATACTGGTCGCAAATTTTTTTCCTGCTAGTACTTCTACAAGTACTTTTCTGCTAATCACAAATACAAAAGCTTATTCAACAGAAGCAACATCAAAATTAGTTACAGCTGCATGACAAGCATGAAGAATATGATCAAGCAACACAACCTTAAGGGGTCAAATAAATCCAATAATGACCAAAGTAATGAATGCGACAAAAGCCAGTGCAATTGCAGAAATAAGCAGTATGGTCCACCGATATGTATGTACAATCATTATTATTATCTTATATATCCCTTTTTATTACCCTTCTTGATCGATTTGATTTGATTTCCTTGTAAAACCTTTGAGCCGCTGATTGTTTATTAGTTTCATTGGCAGCTCTAGTCATATCGCTATTATTATCTTTAGCTGCCTATATACTTGCCTGCTGGCACTGTCAAGCTGAGTAGCACTTCACGGCGGAATGAATTAGTGTCGCTTTCCCGGCCTGCCATTAAATTTGTACTTGAAAAGTCTGTGGCCGGAAATTTTGTACGTGACAATACTTGTTCGAGCTCACCAAAACCGCTCTCCTGATCCATACCTACATAGCTCGATGACACCGCTGATTGATGCATAATAACTGGGTTTTCCTCATCAACTAACATAAATTGATTGATCCTTTATCCAAAGAAAAATATTACTCTGTGCAAGGAATGCGACTGATATGAGCACATTTGTGAAATTTGGAGGATCTTGCTTCAGAAGTAGGCATTCCAATGCATTTGTAAACTGGCATTCTGCAGTTCTAAAAGTAGATTCAAATGTGATGGTCACAAAGAAGACTGACGTCTTAATGATGCCCAAAGAGTTTAAATGATAATGAAAAGACTCATATACGACCACTTTATTGGGCCATTACAACTAAAGCTTTTGCCAAGCTGGATTTACATAACATTTGACTCTTAAAAACCTGTGCTCACATTGAACCTCGATGCTGCTTGTTAAAAGTACAATCATACCAAATAGCAATAGGATTCTGTCTTTTCAACAGGATGGTAACGCACTGGTCCGGTAAAGTCCAAAGAATAGAGAACTACCTCAACGATGAATGGGTCGTAACACACCCACTGATTTGGCATTACATAATTAGCCACCGAGTATAGACTCAGCTGCAAGAATTTTTATTTTGGTCAAGCTGTGGGACAAAGTTTTTTTTTGTGTTAACTTCCTAGTGACTTTAATTGCGACATCGCATTACTGGAGCAAAAATTACAAACGACATTCCTATTCTGACGCATGACATGAGATTCAGTATTGTCTTGATGTTTGGCGTGTCTCAAGGAACACCTGTAAATTTTGTAAAAAAATAATACAAATCGGCATTTTTGTAACAGAGCCATTGACTACATGATATCTGAAACTGGCTATCTCTACAACCATTATAAAATTTATTTCGAGATTCTGTGTTAATTCAATAGATAGATGTAGTACAATGAAATTAAATGAAGTTTTAAACACCGTGGCGATAAAACTCTTTCCTCAGTCTCAACCATGCATATGCCTTCGATATAAATGTCTTCGATGCAGGCTGTCCATCGGAACCGAATGTTGTGCGACTGTGAAGCCCAAAACAGGTGGCGAGCCCACGGTCCAAGTATAGAGACCGCAGATTTCAAGGGAGCTGTGCAACATTACTAAGAAAGACTAAGGGCGTTGCGCCTGGTTCGTGGAATTAAGCGAATGACGTTGGCAGCGATGATATAACATGCCTTTGAGGGAAAAAGTAGTGCTAAGTAACCGCTGTATGAGCATTGGCAATTGAATAACATGAATTTATACATAACTACTAATACAAAAATATAATGGTTTTTGTAAATACATGAAATCTGGATTCTACATGTAAAAGTTAATGATAATTTACTTTCAGCTGCTTTCTACCGACAATATTGATCGAAACAATGTACATTCTGATTACTTGCATGGAGGCATACGTATTCTACATTTGGTGGAATGTAGTGAACGATGCAGTGATTCTTCAGATTTATAGAAAATATATTATAGTAATGAGCATCGAACTTCGATTTTAAATGAAATTACTCGCTTACTACTTTCATTGATAAAGGACAGTAACAACTAATTCCGAGATTTTCTAGCAAGTTGAGCAAAGTTGCGATTTGCAGATAGCATTAGTAGAATTTTAGCAGATAAACTAGCACAATGACAGTATAAACTCATATAAAAACCAGCTAAGTGCAGCATGGAGGATCACCAATTTTGAGACATTGGTTTCGTCGAAGCAGGGTTCTCGATTTTCTGCTTCCTACAGAAATTTGTGATTTTTGCTATCGTGAATTATAAAATGGTGCAACTGATTTCGAGCAGGAATCCCTGTACATGGCTTTGAAGCTGAAGAAGGCTATAAATGCTGCTGAGGCAGTTCAAAAGGTGCTTACCATCTCAAGTCAATTATCATGGCAACTAACTTCGATAAAATTCAATTTATTTTCTTGTCCTATTTTTCTCTTTCTACATGAAGTTTTTTGCCATATATCATTTTCGTGCATTATCCGCTCTGCAATGGTGACAGAAACATTTCGTGAATGTTTTAGAAAACAAAAGCGTTGGGAAAGATTGATCTAGATAGTGTTCTGACTTCCCCCAGATATTCATTGCAGGTCTCTTTAAATGCCAATACTTCAGAATAAATGAGAGTGCAATTTAAGAATTTATTATAGTTATTGCAAGTCAAAATATAAGGTTTTAGCATCGCCATCACGCTGTATTGAATACTACATGTCAATGATTGTGAGATCAATGAAATAATTACAAAAAATATAAATCTTCGGAATGGGCTGCATTATGCTGCTGACATTACCTGCGGAGATAAGGAGTCTATGAGTTCCGGCACTCTGCATAAATTCTGCCAGCTGAAAACTCCTACTTGCTTTTATGTGCGCAACTTTAATTGTGCTATCTATTTCTGAAGGTTCGTTTGACAAAGTTGCTTTCTTCAAATGGAGGCAATTTTCGCATTTTGAATTTTAGAGCACTTAAGTTGATATTCTTTAGATACATTCGAAACATTGCATTCACTATTCTTTACATGAAAATGAATAACAATTTACAGAGCTTAACAATAACAGTTACCCAAGCCAGAAGGTACACGTTCGGGTCAGGTTCGGGTAATAGGACAATTTTGAAGGCGGATTGGGTTTGGTCGGATTGCCACGCACTCTTATCATAAACCTTAGAAAACTCGACAAAACCCGAACTCAGATTTTCTCATGTTTGAGCACACAGATTTTGCAAAACTCAGAAATTTTATAATTTTCTTCTCGGATAGGTTGATTATTCCTATGCAATTGTCTGGGCAACTGATTTGATCAATGTTCTCGTTTTCTAAATCATTCTGATGAAAGAATAAGGTGAATTATTATTTCTTGTCTGCATATTCATTTTTAGATTTGTTATTATGTCGTTTGTGATCAAAGCTGCATCAGACATATGATCAAGCACTTTTATGCGCAAGGTGTATCACAATTTTATTTCAAAAATATCAAAAATGATCACATCAATATTGATTTATCTGCGACTGAGAACCTTTTGGTGCAAGTAATAACACCAGCATCGAGAGATGTTTGAAACAAATGTGAAAGCTATTGCTATCTGGCTGATGACTGGTAGTAGGCCTAGCCGTAGAAGTGTTTGGGAGATCAATTGCTTCAGTAATTCATGTCTTTTCAGGTCCGGAACATCATTAATTTGTTTCAGAAAAAACTCACATACCAGTGCTGCAAAGGAGTAAGCATTCTATCCGATGCTCTCAATGCCAGTGTTAAGCTACCATTAAATGCAATCCACGTCGATGTATGGAACATGCTGAGAGATGTCAGGAAATGGTTTTACATTTGTTTATTTTTTGCTGATGTAAATCTGTTATCTCATAAAAAAGGAACAAGCTTACTTATCTCAATTCTTAAATAAAATTAAAATGATATCTCATTGATATGATAAAACGATGAACGTATCCCCAACCAACAGAAAATAGATAATCTGAAGGATACTGCAATCTGAAATATGGCATGCGGCCCAATTATTTCAAAGAAATATTTGATAATCTCGTTGAATGCGTTTATAAACTTGAAATTTTCATATATTTGGCGGTTTTGTCATCATTTCTATTCTATAAAGCCAGTCGGTGCAGTGCATTATTAAGTACATTATTTAGTAATTAAATGAGGAGAACACAATTAAATCTGGCTGAATGCCCTTCATGAAATGCATGCACATGATCCACATGCGGTGTATAAATAGATCGATTTGAACCTGCGTGGCTCCTATACAGCAAATAATTTCAGGATTCTCGTTCTTCAGCTCATACGAGAATTAACATAATGTCTCGAATGGTTATCAGATCTGGTCGTGATCGGGTAGGAATCTGGTGTTTTCTTGACACAGCCCGACCTCAGGTCTAAGTCGGGTTCAAAATTCATGAAAACCGACCCGACAATCATCTTTTCTATGGACATCATTTAGGTCATTGAAATGTCTATCTGGTGTTTGAATTTGATCATCTTGAATCTGCAGGCTACAGCAGAGTTCTGAAACTGAATCTGAAGAACCGACTCTTTCAGAAATTAAGCTTTGAGCCCCAAAGTGCGAAAATAATGGCTACTCACTCAATGGCCAGTTAGAAATATCTGCTATGATACTGGAATTTGGAAGAATAACAGTTATTTATCACTTTGTGTTCTACGTTCGAGATTTTTGATATCAAAAAGATGTAAATATTGTTCTCTACTACAATTGTTCATTTGCTATTTAGGATTTGTTAATTAGGTAGGCTTACTGAATAAGCAGATGCATTTAAAATGATAAGTGAATGTATTGAAAAATTCGCATGTATCCTAGTTCTATCATAAATTGTACATCAATGAAAATGCCCTCTCCTTCCAGAAAAGATATTATAAAGATATAAGAAAAGATCCTCCATTTTACTCATGAATCTCATACATTTTTCTGCCACAGAAACATGTTGCAGCCTCTGTACCTGCTTCAACTAATTCATTGTACGTATTTTCCACTTATTCTCTATACATTCTCTGATACACAATGCATTGATCTCTGATATTGACATGTAGAATATTATATGAAAGAGCGGTAAGAGCAGAACGCAAAATATTCTAAATTTGTCTACGCATCTTCAACTTATCATTCCACAAATCATCTGGTGAAATGTGCAAACTGCCGTCACGAAGGATGGTCAAGCCTTCTTGGAAGTATAAATTCATGCAACTCAGAATAGTAGAAGGTGACCATAAGTCATTTACCCGTGCGATCCAAGTCATCGTTCACTCGATTTGTCAAGAACCTACCAAAGATGTCACTCCGGCAGAGTTAGACTTTCACAGAAGGAAGTCCGCACTATGACTACTACGAATCTGCGCGTCTGTAAAAATACACGTTTTTTCTTCTTGTCAGACAGGAACAATGTGAAACGCTAATGGGAAGCACATTGAAAATGGTCGGTGAAAATGGTCTGAAGTCTAATGACGTCTATACAGTCACAATTTATAGCAGAAAAAGACTTCAAATAATGTCGTCATGTGTTCATGTACCTTAATCTATCAAGCGAATCAAATTCAGATCTAGCAAGCCTCGTAAAGTCGGTAAAAAACACACAATCTTGGCATATTTCAGTTTAGCCACATTCTCGTATACATCACAGAATTAAAGCATGATGGTAAGACTTGTACATCAGTTCATGACCTAAAATCATTACATGCCAAAAATTGACTGAGTGCATTTCACCCATTCAAAGAAAACATAGAAAATATCATTTTTACAGAGAATGTCAATCTGTCTCCAATTGGATTAACATTTATTTTTCTTTGATCTTGTCTGCAAAGAGGAGGAGCCTGGTAGACCTCGGCAGACGCGCAGATTCGAAGTAGCATAGTGTGTACATTCCATGAAAGTTTCATTTTCGTCATCCTTCCTGCAGAAGCTCGTGATTGCGGAAGGACTGTTTAATTAGATTTATCAAACATTGGTATTCAGAAGCTATTTTTCTGTTGCTTGTCAAGTTTTTTGAAAAGCTTAACAAAATCCTAATCACATTTCATTCAAATGCAGAAACTTAGCTCAAGTCAAATCGAAATGTCTGGTTGTGTTTGCCTATCATATCCTGAAATTAATTCTGACCCAAATCAATTTCTTTGACTTTCCATTCTATTAGAAGAACAATTGAAATTCAATTGAGTTCAGAAACATTGTGTTTGCATTTATGGGTATTTTTCGTCTAAATTGCCGTCTCATTGTGCATTATTCGTTATGTCGTGATAGACGCGTCAAACTAATTTCAGTTATACATTAAAGTTGATGTGGCAGTGAGTGAAGCAATTAATGTCAATTCAGGTGAACATGGAAATAAGCCTTTTGTTTACTTCTCGGATGAAAAATTTACTTCGTTTTCAAACTCCTTGTGCTAAGAAACTGTAAACATGTCTATTTAGTCACCTGGCTTAATGAACCATCAAATAGGATAACAACTAGAATAAGATGAAAAGTCTGAAATCGAAGATTGAAGATATCAACGCATCAATCGACAAATTGTCAAACGTGATTTCAAAGCGAATCAAGAAATTCACTATAAATAACAAATGAGTCTGTGGATCAGATGTGCTTAATGGAAGGCTGTAGTCCGCTTAAATGGTTTGACAAACTTTTCAAAGTGAGTGCAGGTCTGTATACAAAGGATAAAGCTGCATTGAGAGCACAGTCTGGATGATCTCATAAAGAAAAAGAAGAAAATGATCTTCTATCGTAGAAAATTTGAGATAGAATTATTCTTTGAAGATAGGAGAAAGATTATTGGATAAGACGATTTCAAGGTTTCATTGATCATCTACCTTCTTTCACAAGTAAAGCAAAATTAATGAGGGCTTTGTTTCTTTTCATACTATTGTTGAATTCACTTTGTTGAAGATAAGCATATTTCCTGCATGATTGATTCAAGAAGTACTCAACATTTCTGTGTGCACTAAGAACTGAGTCTGCGGCGGAAATATGTTGTTCAGCGAAGAAATCCGAAATAGCTCAATTTTAAAAATGTCTGAGACTGAGAGATGATATCAGGAATTAATCCATGAGGGCGATCCAGTCCATCTGTTGCACTTTCTCTCTCCTCCTCTAGACTACTCTATTTTGCCAGGAGGGGTTCCATGGTATTTATTGACTTTATAGTTCTCATTGATTTATTGCCAGCAAAGCTTGTCGCTCCCTCTTCATAGCTGACACTGCAGAGAATGCTATACAGATCACGCGTACAAATGTTCATTCTACGTAGCAAATCAAAAGAACGCGTCACTCTAACATGATTGGATGAACTATAAATAAAACTATGATAAGGTACAGTGGTAAGGAGGTAAAGCTGTGAAGTAGTACGAGTACAAAAAAGATAAAAAATGTTTTATTCATACTCAGTCGAATAAATATTCTTTCTCTACCCACAAAACGGGAGATGGCGAATCTGGACGGCTTCGGCAATACGGAGCTCAAATACTGACCGGCACTGTTTGACAATATCGAAATGGTCTGTACTCTGATTCGATGAGCAAGTCATGGCATGGCGAGTAAGGGAAAGGCCACATGACGAGCTTTTGAGCTGCGCTGTAGCCGCGCTGTAGCCGCGCTGTAAAAATGTTCGTATGTGCTTCAATCGGAGCGGTCACACTAGTAGCTTCAGCTGCGCTGTGGCAGTTTGTCACAGCTGGCTTCCAGCTCTCGTAATTCCATTCTCAATTACCACAGCTCAAGGCTAGAGCTATTGAATGATATATTTCTAGAACTAACGTAGTAAACCAACAATTCTGACGAGTGGCAAGCGGTAATCAAGTTGTACGGCTCATTATGTGGCCGCGTAACTCTCACAGCTCAAAGCTTGACAAAACTATATGTCGGTGGCAGCGGAAAGCGCGGTTCGTTATGTTGCCTTACCCTAATGGCCGAGGTTGGAGCGGTTTTGGACCGAGGCCGAGATCGTCTCTGAAGGCAGCGACAAGCTTTGCTGGCAAAATCAATGATAATCAATGATAGACCTTCCGCCTTTTCATTGTCTTATTCAAGATAACGCAGACAAAGAGAAGAATAAACATTTTTCATTCTCTGTAGACAGGTCTCCATGATGACCTTTGTTGTCAATCTACTGTGTGACTTAGTCGAATGACATGCTGATATGCTGCCTCGCTACAACATGAATGCTTGCAGTATTCTGTCAATAATACTAGGACAATAAGCTGTAGATATCGCTTGGATGCGACTACTGTCTTCACTCGCATTCCGTTAGTACCTTCAGCGTGAAGAAGGTGCGAGCTCGTCTCCACCGCGGACGTCGGTTCGATTCCTTGGTCGGCGAGTGCGGTCAGGGAATCAAGGGTGTTGGTGTATTATTGACGTAATGGATGTTATTCTCTTTAGAAATATACGATGACATTGTATCACAGATAATCAGAAGATGAGAGCAATGGTTATTTCGAGGCTACTTCAGGTAGTTAAACATAAAGGACAAAGAACAATAAAATATTATACAATGGTCTGAAAATTAAATGCCGAATTTGATAGTGGAATCATCAAATCGAACAGCTCTAACAAAATGTGGATAAAAATCGATATGCTAAGACTTGTGAAAGTTAAATTCCTCATTCACAGTTGCCAACACACATATGATTGGCAGAAGAAGTAATGAGAACGTTGTTTATGCCATGAGGTAACCCGATTCGAAACACTCTGCGTTCAACTTTGAGAAATTCATCAGCTGCTGTCAGGCCATTGATCGAAAGATCTGTAAAAAATTTTAATTTACAAAAATCTTTGTGAATAGGCTAATAATTGAAAATTTACTTTTCTTCTCCTGCTTGATATTTTTAGCTATCAAGACAAATGTTTGCAAGCGTGCTGGAAACTTATTCATTCTATCCAGTGGCGTACGGTGCTACTTATCGATAAGCACACGATGCGCAGAATCAGCAAGTTAGTACATTGTCTTTGCAGATTATAACATTTATCATTTCGATATTTCAAAGGCCCTTAATATAGTTTGTAGAATGATCATTTTTATTTGATGCTCTGTTGAATAGTTGCTATTAAAATCATACAAAAACTGCTTGTTCTGATGAATCTCTTGCACATTACCGCGTGAATTTATCATGAAATTATCTAAGTATGGAGTCCACTTTCCTTGACTTTTCGACGAAGTCATCGATGGCATTAACATGTTAGGAACTTTCTTCACTCAGTTGCATAAGTAAATTATTCTCTATTGATATTCAGTCTTGTGCTTCCACACAGCCACGGATGATATCGTCATACCGGCTTTCGACGCTTCGGTCTTCATTTGAAGTTCGGGCATCTCCTCCCCAGCTTCATCAATAATTTTTTCTCGGCAGATATTCTGCCGGAGAAAAGCCGTTGAAGTTAGCATGAACACAAGCACATATACATATTTTAACATACAATAACATACAACATCTGTGAATGCTGAATTGTTTATTTGAGCGGGCAAATTCGTTCTGCTAGCTCGTGAAGTTAGCATTAAGTTTTTTCTTTCAGATGACCCTTTTGACCTATTTACATTATCTTTTAGTCTTTGAGATATTAATGAGCAAATTCCTCGTGTTTATAAATGGTTTCTGGTGAAATTCTAGATGTGGACAAATTATTTTGCTAATAATAGTGCAGTTGAAATGACAATCAGCAATTATGGATTTCAATTGTAGTCCGACCGACAAAAATAAAAATAAATTCTTTGACAAGTCATCTCTCAGTGAATCCTCGGAGTAGGCTTCGCATTTTCCCGAATCCTAACGCATCTTATGACGATTAACAATCCGAGTTTGCCTCGACGCACTACTTACAGACAGCAACATCATTTCAACGATGCATAAGTATGAAGTAAGTTTCTTTGACTCAGTGCCAATTTGCTGAAAATACTTCTCAATTCAACCTTTTAATAAGGAATTTAGTTAAAATGTATGTAGAATGTTATTGAAAGGTAAAATAAATTGACTTTGTGATTGCGTTGTAGATATGATAATTAATCGGATATTAAATTCAGATTTCCGCAACTGAAATGCGCGAAACATTTTGGGCAGGAGCAGAGGTAATTAGTACAAGAATGTCAACTAACACATCGAAGGATATGAAGACGAGATAAAAACGCAATTACTTAGCATGCATGGTAGAATGTAGATGTCGCATTTCAAAATCAATTTCGCTCATCAATTTCTACTCCAAATGCAATTGATGTCATCATTAACATATGCTGAACATGAGTGAAAAAAGAAATCCGTTTTTTTAGCAACGGCATTAATATATTTAAAAAATATATTATATACATTATTTTATTAAAAAACATTTGCTTTAATAGTATTTTTTTGCTACTGGTAAAGATATGTAATCCAGTGCAACCTGCTCATATCTGCATCCTATCATATCATATCATTCTAAATCGCCATATCTTTTCATATCATTGTAAATTATCATCATCTAATGGTAAATATCATTTTCAAATTCCTTATATTTCAAACTTCTACTAACCCTAGTCTTTTGTACCTGAAGATGATTAGTGGATGGTAATCGAAAAATTTTGTACATGTACATCATAACTTAAAATAATAATTAACAGCTCAAAATTCCTGGCTCCTTCCAACTCAAAAATATCATACAATGACTAACCAGGGCATCTTCCAAGTAGAGTGACCAGAGATGACTGTTGCGTGGATGGTTCAACGAGATTTTTTTCATTTCCAAGAACATCTCATCCACTGAAACTAATCAGTTATCGACCCATGAGAATCACACCGGTGCAGGAGCTTTTATTCATTATTTCCAGTGTATCAGTCAAAGCACATACCGGTTCGTATGTAGGTCTACTTTGTGATGATACATTGTACACTGTACTTGTACTACCCAATAACTTTAGGCAGTCTGTACTAGGAACCGAATAACTTAAACGATCGCAAGAAAACTTGAGATGCGGGTACAGAGCTGGAACCGGCAACCGACATACCGGCAGTTTGGCTGGCTAGATGTTTATGTACTCAAACACAAAAGCAAATATGCATTTATCCTTTAAGTAATATAAATACGTATTTATACGAATGCGATTATAAGATGCAACTGAGATGCCCGGTAGGTAGCCTATAAACTAAAACATTAATTGGCATTATTAGAGATGGATGTAGAGGGAGGTGCTGCTGAAAAGAATCATTGTTTTATCAGTACAAGATATCACTCCATTGTTGTTGTTTTGTTTCATCTTGAGAACACAGTTCAACCAGGCCATGCCAGTCCGGGTCCGTCTGAGAGGACTTGCAGCAATACTAACAAAGTCCTCTCTGATCTTTAGTAGACCTGGGTTTGGTTGAAGCTTATTGTGAACTGCGCAGGAAGTGCTGAACTCTGCATGCGTCAAATGAGATATTACATGTACTGTATAGTAATCGTTCGCTTTGGAAAGCGTCAGAAATTCGTTGCGATTTGTGGAGTTGAATTGCATTGAAATTTTTTAACTTTCTTCATTCATTGTTTCATATACATAGTGTAACACATCGTGTAACTGCCTGAATAAATTATGTCTACATGAATAATTCACATCAGTAGTAGCAGTAATTATTCAAAATAAGATTCTATCTAACAGCATACAAAAATTTGGAATTCACTGTAAAAGCGGTTTGGCAAATTGCTGTAGAACTTTGCGATAAACGCAATTTCCACAATTTTCGCTGATTATATTTTATTTGATTGGAAACTTTGTAATTTGTATTGACTCAGGCCATAAGAAACTTCATTGATTAAATCAATATTCAAAATAATCGAAAAACGCATAACTCCAATGACCTAACTTTAAAAGGGAAATTCTTACCTTAAAATGGAATATTGTATGGTTTACTTAAGTGGATTGCTTATCATTGAAGCTTTCAAAAAAATGGGTGCACCGGTAACCTACACAAATACTGCTATGAGATTTCCAAACCTGTACCGGTTATAACTCTGTGCGGGTGAATGATGATGTTGTCCGAGTATGCATGTATGTATGTAGACGCCCGTCAACAGTACGCCGGGCTTTCCATTCATGTTTCAAAGGAACTGGAAATGTCGCGTAGTACTGTCATCGCATGGTTGCGCATTTAGGCCATCGCCTCTGATATTGGGAGCTGTATTCAAATGAAATAAGGCTTGCAAGTAGGGCATGGGTTCAATGATGGTTTAACATCACTACCCATGATGGGAACTTGGACATAGTCAGACTTTTTAGGAGCGTTGTGATCCTTTAGCCCGAATGCCCTTCCTGCAGACTTCCAATGACACTTTCGGGGTTCGATCTCTGAATCGAAAGATCGCAAGTGCGCATTTTCCCACTGCGCCACGGGGACCATTGAGTATATTTTCATTAATTCATGCAATTTTTCTGCGATTGGTTGAGTTTGAGGGATATTAGATATGCGTCGGAGCTTAGGGTGTCGGCTCCATTATTCTTCCTGATTAACACATCTTGATTAACACATTGGCCTGTACATCTGTTTAGATATAGTCAACATGTGAAAATGCATCTGAATAACATGTCTTATACATTTATATTCGAGCTGACTTTGAAAACTTCTCAAATTGGAGACTCACCGCGCCATGGGTCGGATCCAGTTCCGCCCCCGACTATCACGTGCCCATATATCGGGTCATAAATTACTGAAATACGGAAGTAATACTCCTTACATGGTGGCATTTCTGAACACGAATAAAATTCCCACAATCGAATACCTCACCTTCGATCATGCTCGCAAACAAAGATTTGAGCGAAAGTTACAAAATATTGTTTCACTACTCACTTTCTATCAAAAACCGACGCTGTGGCCTTGCGGTAGAGTGTTCGCTCAGCGTCCGTGAGACCTTGGTTCAAACCTTTGTCGGGTCAAACCTAGGACTTTTGAAATAGGTACACTCTGCATATTTGATAAGCATTCAGCACAAAGAGAATGAGAAATGGATAAATGACAACTCGGCAACATGGAGGAAAGGATCCCTACTAATTTGCTTATGAGAATAAACAATGTTTACTTCTTCTTTACTTTTTTATTTTCACTGAATTTTGCTTTAATATGGTCACAATCAAAGCGTTTTCATGTTGTTATAAATTGATTATTATTGGTGCGCTAAAACTAGTGGTTGCTGAAGATCCGCAGAAATTGACTCGGAATGCAAATTGCGTATATCACCTTGCTCCGGGCATGGCTACAAGCTTAGATAGGGAGTCGTGCCGCTGTTGACAAGTGGGAGATGTGCCTACTCATTATGACTGATATTGGACGAAATGGCGACTGTTCTTTATTTGTTCCCCATTTTCAAATGATGGTGAAACCTCAAAACTTAATGATTGCATTTACCAGCGATCAGGAGCAGTAGAATTTTAAGAACTTCGCTCCTCACCGAAGTAGGAAAGAATCAGAACCGTTCCGCTCCACTCCAAATTCGACATGCTATATCCTCGATCTCATACTGTACGTCCAGATAAACGTATTTTACATGCATTTTTGGAATGACTATCAAAATGATGCCTGATGTCGGTCAACATTGTTGTCACTAGCTCACTACATTAACAAATTCATCAAGCTAGGCAACTACTCTTGTATTCCACACGGCAAAAGTTTGCATCTTGTAGTTAGTAGCCATTCGGGCCACCATGCATCACACCATAACCTCCTGATAGAAGTATCGCAATTTTGCCTTTCATTCAACATTCATATAATATAACTATATATTACTATTACTAACTATTAACTAACTATTAACTATTTATTAATATATATTACTATATATTAACATTCAAACTCTTATCCTATTACCAAGAATTATACCGGACGCCGCATTGTTATCTGATACTCGTCAGACGTTGTGCCATCGTTCAAAGTTGACTCTCTGAATTTTTCTTTATACAGGAAAATGTGCCACATATCTATTCGGTTATACCACAGATAATCATAATGAGCAGTATGGTCCTTGACTTCCTTCCAGCATACGCGTAACAGGATTTCTTGAATGATAAGGCGGCCAAATGACGCCTATTAATGCTCCATTTGGCATTCCTTTACCTGCTCCATTTAATAAGCCCTTTTATGCATTTTGTGGCCTTTTGACATCATATCGACCCGCATCTTGTAAATTCATCAAAGTCGTACAAAACGTTTGTCAATATATTTCGACTATCAAGAAAAGAATAAGAGAGGCAAAGTTCATGGTATATACAAAAGATTTAAAATTTAATGTAGAGAATCATAGAATTAGCACCCTATTGACTTCGAAACATGAATAATATCTGTCATGCGTAGAATGGAAAGATATTTGGCAGCAGAAACGTGCTGCTTACCCATCTCTCCCCAACCTCCCAACCAAAAATTCATTGCGAAATATATAAAAATTACATGTACAAAAATTACATGTGCATTCAGCTCGACTATTTATCGAGGGCTTAAGCTTCCGTATGAAGATGGATTCTTTGAGTCTTAAATTTGGTTAATCGTCTGCTGTTGTTGATATCTTCATGTTATTTTTTTTCATGTTATTTTGTGGCCAAAAATTGATGAGCGAGAAGTGTTTAAATGCTCTCTGATGCGGATATGAAGGGGGCGAATCGTACTATCGATATACGGTAGATTTGATGACATTTATCACATTTCACTTCATATACAGTATTTCTTCTGAAGCATAATTTCGGATCCTTAATTGCGCAATTTTCGAGTTAATAATAATCCTTACATTGATGACAGTATTTACGCTGTTTTAACCGCAAATTATGCTTCATGCTCGCGTAATCGTGATATCATAATTATAACTCGAGAATTGTTAACTAAGGATTCAAGCTAACTTCGTTCTTGTGACAATAAGTCATGTATGCTGGCCTTCTTGACTGGGTGAAATCAGACCAGATGCTTCATATTGAAGGGATGACCTAACATACCTCTCTGTTCTTGCTGACGTAGGTTTCTGAAAAATGATTAATGCTGAAACAATAAGTAAGTTGATTGCCAAATTTTGATAAAAAAATCTAATTTTTTTTCGCAGTTTTATAGATAAAGGAATCGAATTTAATTACCTTTAGCACATTATTCAGAATTGAGCAATTTGATGCGTGAGCAGGGTTTCAAAAATCACTTTCCTTGCTTTTAAATTTTTCTATTCCAGTATATCGCGTCGTTATATTGACCATCCTATGAACAAACCGGCAACTTCAAAAACTGCTTTGATTGGTAAAATAGAGCACTCCCTGTAATGTCGATAATGTGCATGTCTGCAAGTCGCATGTTGATAAACGTGATAACTCGACCTTCCCTGAAGTGATACAGACACAGAATAAACGAAATACCTTATTGAGATTAGGCCAAAACTATTGATTTTATCCCAGTTATCCGCTATGCGGTGTCGGGATTTGTCAAAGGCTGCTATTTAAGGAAATCACACAGTACTGCTGGTCTTCTTCTAGCACTGACGCTGTGACTGGGTCACGAAACGTTTGCTGTTTTGTAAACTATTTTAATTTCTTTTATTTTACTTTGAAACAGCCGTAATTAAAGGGAGTGCCTACATTGATTTCTTTTCCTGATCGACGATGAAGAACTACCTCCCGTATCAGGCTGTCAACTACAGATGAAAAGAAAATCTACCTTTCAAAGGGCCATTTGACAGTTGAGCGAAATACTACCACGTGGCATGCTTTTGAATCGATTCACAGTCTACGCAACCAGGACTCCTTTGTAAATAATTGCACACAGAATTATGTTGCCGTCTTTGAGTGTGTACGACTGTTTTGCTTGGTGTAGAATCTCACTAAGTGGGTTGATCGCCATACAGAACAGGTTAGATTGGCGATAGCAAATATCCTCGAAAGATGCCTCTCTTGACCTCCACTTCACCATTAACCTCCTTCCTTTGAATTCAAGTTGTTCCCCAGTGTGTTATTGATTTTTTGACAAATTTTTCAGTATCCACGAATGCAGTATGAAGTCGAATGCCTTGCGGTAATCAATCCAAGCCTTTGATAAATTAGTATTGAGTTTGTTGTCATTTGTCATTGCTGAATCGATGACAAGCTGTTCTTTGGTACTTCTGTATCTAAGACGTGTTCCTTTTTGTCCTTGATTTGTAATCTTGTCGGATGTCAGGTGACTATTTATTTTATTGGCCACTATCACTGTCAATAATTTCCACATTGTATGGAGATCTGTAATAGGTCTTAAATTATCTGGTGTCGGTGGCTTGTCTTGATCTTTTTTTGCAAAAGTAATGTTCGTCCTTTGACAATTGCATTACATTTGCGCAAAATGCTCTTTTAGGTTTCATATTCATAGATGCGAAGCTGCATTTGGCTTTCATCACATTGCCGTCAGTGTAAGCACTTGAGGCTAAGTCTTTCATGCATCGCTGTATTCAAGCGTCTCGGGAATTCCACGCATATTTTCAAACTCAAGTTTGAGAAAATGAAGATAAGGTCAATAAAAACTGTTACTGGAGAGGGAGAGGATTCCTTCATCGTACTAGTCAATATTGTTTGTCTTCATTGCATCCAAAGAATGATTTTTTACTGTGTTCAGTTAAAGACATTCTCTCGCTACGCTCGCCATTGTATTCATTTAGCATTTCAATTCAATGCTTAATGTGATGACTTACATCGAAATCCATTTTTTGCTTTGTTTGACAGTTGTTGTTTCATACGGTGAACAAAATTTCTATGTTTTCAAGCTTACAGCATCAATTTGTGGTGACATTATTCATTGAATTTAAAAAAAAACAGAGAAATTGTTTGTAGAAGCTTGAAGGGTGGTTGTAGTGACTTGAAGAGATTTGGCACCATCGCCAAGGAGTATCTAATTGCATTAACTCCTCTTTGGTTTCTTCTACAAATAAGAATCAAGGAGCTAAACATTTCAATCGGGACAATTGCAAGTCTCGGAAACAATATATCCCACAAATTGCATTTGAAAAAAATTAAGAATGAAGTGGCTTAACCATTGAGTAGGTATATTAGGTAGAGTGGTAGGTCAGCATCTATCAAATCCCCAATATGTATGCAGTTTCGATTTCATTACATGAACATGAGTCAAGACCCAGTACCACCTTCGAGATATGCAAATTTCTACACTTTTGGAGAAAGTAACACGAATCTGACTGATCATGATAGCGATACAGAATAAAGAATAGTATTCCACAAATCCATGTTATGTCAATTTGAAGAGGCAACATAGTTTGTTAAATTAACAAATAGATGGGTTACCATTACTAAAAGCTCAGCCTTATCATAATGAGATTATTTTCTTAAGCGTGATCACATCACAAACTGCCACTGAAAAGAGCAAACTATCATAATCAAGGAAGCTTATCATAATTAACTTTAAAAGATGTTAATGGGTCCACATCACTATTCAGATTCAATCAAATGACGCCTTGTGAATTATAAAATCATGCCGCTGAAAATTGAATTAAAACGTGACATCTCAGCTAAGAAGCACAATGAGATCTCAACTTCTTGAAGACTTGCATTATAATGTGGTTTATGAAATTTCCTAGATCATGGGCTTAATTTCCACTTAATTAGGATGCTTGTTAGCAAATATTCATTCCCTGATATCCAACTTGTTTCATATTACATGTAAAGCGGCTTCATGTCGGTAGTATATAAATTTGCAAAAATTTAGCTCTTTAAAAACTGCTCAAATAATTTTTTTGGACCACAGGAACGCAATCTCCGTATAAAACTGAATCTTTTCATGAACAAATTTTCACTGTATACAGACACTTTTTTGAGTCGACACTCTACATATATATACTTACTCTTTGGGCTTAACTTCATAGTCAGCATATTTCTCTTTTTCAATCGACAAGAAATTGCTTCAGTGGACATATGCGAGTATTTGGAGCTGCTAGATGAACAGAAAAAGATTCTGACTCCTTTTCATTAACTCTTTCATTCATATTGTGTGTATTTGGCAACATTTCGACCGGCATCTTTTGGGGCAACATTGCGCAGCATTGTAATTTAAGAATGAAAGGGTTAAGTTTGTGTATATTCATTGCCTGTTTAAAGAGGCATTTTGTCTGACTGTACAAAGTTCCATTGAATATGCAATTACAAGCTAAGTGGTCACTAATCATCGACTATAGAGACGGTCTTATATTCCTAAATTCTTTCAAAGAGACAAGAAGGAATTGCATCGACGAAAAACATTGAATAATAGCTTTAGAAGCAACCCGTTGGAGATCATCGTATCTTAAAATCATTTATTCAACACTAACAAACATTATTTTGCTGTTGTTATTCACTCATCCTACAAAATGGACTTGCAATCTCCTCCTCAAAGATACAAACCGGGGATCGACAATGGAAATTTCATCAAGTTTTAGGTCGCCCTAATTCAGAAATCATTTGCCGTATGGCGTCAAAATTTAAGAAGCCATTGTGATTCCTGAATTTCATCAATTTTTGCTCTCTTCATCAATTTCATCCTTAACTAGACTCGGACGTGAGTAAATGCGAAATTTGTCGCAGCATGCACACCAAAATGACACAATATCTGCAATTTTTCTAGCATGATGATTCTCCTGCTAACTCGATTACTTCGAGTGCACTAAAAAAGGAACAATCAAGTGAAAAATGAATCTGAATTACGTGAAATACGTGTTATTAAGTGAAAATAGTGTATAGTGTAACAAGACTTAGAAATGCTTGACACGCGAAAAGGATAAATAAATTTGAATGCCTATCTCTAAAGATAGTGGGAATTGTCTTTCAAAGTGATAGATCAAACGGAAAACCAGCACAGAAAGTCCACGTCCTACATAAGCTCAAACGAATGACATCAGTTTCGAAGGAAGACATAGTTCAAGTATCCAATGCTCACATAAGAACTGTCATGGAGTACATCTGTCATTTGTTTGTTGGATTAACTGAAAATATTGCAAAGAACTAGAGCTGATCAGAAAGCGGTGTTACCGGAACATCTGATCTGAAATGTGGATTGCCATCGTGATATTCTGGAGGATTTATCCTCCCGACGAGCTTAACTTTCTATACAAGTCTCTATAAGAAGAGGCTGGTGGCTGGACAGAAAATTTCGGACCCCATAAATATTTTTCAGGAAAAAAAATAAGCTTTGACCAGAGCTGGCCATCTTCGTATGACTCTATGCAAATCAATAAGGCGGGCCTCTTCCTTTTTTCGTCTACAATCGGGTTGTACAATGAATGTACCTGAGGTTTTTAGTCATATTATTCTATATTTACATATGCTGGTCTATCTGCTTTCATGCAATTATATTTTAAGCGAATATTTGAATGCAATGTGATTTTCATTATGATGAAATAAAGACGGTCATATATAAATGTTCCTTGTTTATAATCTCGGAAACACATGCGATGATACGCCGCTTTTCCATGTGACAAAGCTCCATTCATCCCACTCTCATTCATTGTAGCGGAGTGTTTATCAAAAATGCAGTGTGCACCTATTTTAAAAGTCATCAGTTTGATCCGAAATAGATTTGAACCCAGGTCTCCCGGACGCAGTGCGATCACTCTACCACAAGGCCACTGCACCTGTTGAAACATTGAATCAACGTTTTCGCACGTGGCATAATTTATTAAGCCGGAGGCCTTTAAATTATTTCCTAACAGAAGCAAATAAGTAGTGCTTCTCATAGTATAAAACGGATTTGATAAACAGCAGCAGTTTGCATCAAGGTCATCCTTAAATTTGAATCTTTGCAATTAAATTAAAATTGCAAATTTTTTAATTTGCGGTCCGGCCGCGGCTGCAAATTTTTTAAGACCGGCCGACCGGCAGGCCGGTTAATGTAGTAAGACCCATGTCGGCAGTTGACGACATTCAGTCTACAGTAAAAGTAAATTGCTTAGTCAATCATTACTACATTAAGAGCATGTGAGAAAAGGCATTTGAGACTATCTACACATATGTTTTGTAAACTGTTCTTTAAACAGTTAGAGAGTGATTACTGGCGGCTTATACTGCATATATAGTTCAAACCCTATACATTATCAGTGATGTAGTTTCCAGAATGCTGTATTCTAGCCTGCATGAATTTTGGAAGCATTGTGCATTACTCAGCTATTCTATTGCAAAATTAGTCCAGATTTTGAATAATGTCACTATATGGAATAGTTTATATAACACGTGGAACTTAGAGCTGCAATGAATGATGGATTTCAATGCAACCTGGACCTACTACCCGAACATTTAAGAGTGGATAGTGGATAATCAGATAAATAAAAGGCGCGTGATAATTAAATTTTGATTGACTTTGTAAAGGGACACTCGACACTGAAATGAAAAATTGATGACACGTTTGACGAGCTCAATGTAAACTGAAAAGATCTGAATTTTATCTGTAGTGGAGAGAGTTCTCGATTGACGTCGCAAATCACTAGAATTCTTTCACATTTAAAGAAGTAAATCTCACTTCAGTGAGTCACTTTCAAACAAGACTGCGCGTCGCAGACAAAACATTTCGTAACATCAGCACTCAGTCAGTGATCAAATTGTTCATTTCAGAGCTTTTATCGTTAGAAAAACTTTTATTATATTGGAACTGCTATTATTATCATTATTAACTATTGCTATGATCATTATATTGGAACTGCTGGAACTTTTATTTTACTATATTATTCTTGACAGCATAAAGCTTTTTTTTGTTGAGATGGGATATACAGTGCTGGTCAAATTAGTAGACGCAGTCGCCAAAAATGAAGGAAATAAGTGAATGTGACCTTATAAAGGAATATTGATGTCAAAGATATATTTAACTTTAACTTTTGGTGTTAATTGAGTGTCAATGCTGTTCATGTACCAATCTGCGCTGATAATCACTATTTCTAGTATGATTGATGGATGAAGACTCGCTCATAATTCCAATAAAGATTGCATTAAATTTGCCTTATTTTTTCCTTTCAAATAAATATGACATGATCGCGAGGCACTTGCTTCCCACGATTTTAGATACGAAGAATTTTTTCGTCAAGCATATTTTCTCACGCTTACAGCAGTCCTCAAAAGGAGAGATATCTTTTCCGTCGCTCATCAACGATGTTTATGAACGCTGATTGGCTAGAAATTGAATTTAAATCGTTGTTGCTGATAAAAGTCAGCTTGAATTTCTAGCACTCATTTTTCAATCATGGGACGTCTACGTGACATAACCGCTACCAAGAAATCAGCTATTTATTCATTGATCAAGAATACAGATTATTCAAACCGTCAAATTGCCAAAATGCGCAATGTGAGCGAATGTGCTGTGCGTAGAATCAAGAGCCGTGGTCTGGCATCTGACTCACCGACCAGATACGGCAGTTCGCGCAATGGGAGATGTGGACGAAAACAAAAGATTTCCAATCGAACGAAATCTGTATTGATTCGAGAGATCAAGAAGAATAGAAGACTGACATCTACGCAAATTACAAGTACTCTACGTCAACATGGCGTTGAAGTATCAGCAAGAACAGTTCGCAGGAGATTGAATGATGCTGGTTATCACAGCAGGACAGCCCTTAACCCTAAAACGGGTGCTTATATTTTTCACTTCATCCGGTTGCTTGTTAACATTTTGTAAATAGAAATATTCAGCTCGCTTGTTCAAACGGAATGGAAGTTAAGACGAATATATTGATATTTTCATCATCTTTTCCTCAAAATATGGATGAAAAAGTGAATGGTTGTGCCATTTTCCGCTTCAGTAAAATAGATATTAATTTAGTATGTTTGGTTTACAAGTAAGCAGTATATATATCATGCAATTTTTCAAAACAAAAATTAAGATTTTTAGGAATTTTACTTTTCAAAATTGCTCGTTTATATGAAACGCAGGTAATCATGATATCATATTTGCCATTTACATTTGAAATGATATAATGAAAATTGAAATAATGATGCTGTATATTGTAGAAAACATTAAAAAGGCGTAAACACAAAATAGAAGAGTCTACAAGCATTCACTGAATTATGTACAAAAAAAGAGTTGACTATTGGTCGATACAGTCGATACATTTGCACAATTTCAAAAGTTGTCGATGAGCTGGACATACTGCCCTGGAACATGTATCACAACGACTGCGGGAATGCTTGCTGAACATGAAGCATCGGCGTGGCGCGTTGACTGTACGAGAACTTGGGATTTCCTGTTCTTCTTTGAAGCCTAGCACTGTAGCAACCCGTTTAGTGGCCATCGGCAGGTGATTGTTCATTCGATGCCTGTGAACCGCAAAAGGTTTAGCAAGCTGTAATGCAACCTCTTTCAAACAGTGCTTTCTTCTTTTCGCGTAGCCATCTTTTTCAAAAGCAAATACCCATTCAAACATGCGATGTCAATCATGTTGAATGCCAACAAAAGTGGCCACCTCACAGTCTTCCGACGACATGTGTACTCCTATATCATTTCGTCCACTAAATCGACACCTTTCTTTCCAAAGTTGTAATCACGTATGAGAAGAGGCTTGTTATTCTCATTACATTGTTCTCCTGAATGCGATGAGCTCAATAAAATCACATTTTATTCCTTTTCAGCAATGTGTGAAACCATCACAGTTTTGTTCTGATGATCATGTGCGAAGATTGTCGATGACACAGATCGTTTACTTTTCAATGCACTGGGTATTTCCCGACGATGATTTCTCATTGTCCCCAACAAAGTTAGACCATTTTCAAGTAAATTGCAGGCCAACAAATGAGACGTAAAAAAAGTGTCTGCTATTATCTCACGGTAAGTGTTATAATATGGTCTACAAAGCTCCATTACAACTTCACATCCCAAGCTGCGGTGCACAGTATTGTTCTCGCGACCAGTATACAGTTTCCCGTTCAAAGCAAAACCGTTGGATGCATCGCATAACCAAAAAATTTTCAATCCATGTTTTCGGGGCTTTGAGGGAATGCAAGTTCGCCCCGGAATCCTACCACAGTACCCGAGTGACTGCTCATTGACCGTGAGCACAGTTTTGAGGCACGTTTTGCCGAAACTGAGTCCACATTTCGCTGATCACCGCCATACGATCATTCGTCAGTCGCGTTGATCTTGTACGATAATTGTCAACAGCACGGATAAAAAATTTGAAACGCAGGAAAGATAATGTTGCCTTATAAAACGGACGGCCATCGACGGACGTGTCCCAAAGGTCGTCTAAGGACGTGAAATTATCACGATCAGCTCCTGCTTGTATAATGATGCCGAAGCAGGCACACACTTCGTCGAAGGAGAATGTATTCATATACCATTTCTGGTGCTGCTCCTCGAATGTCAGTTGCTTTCTTATTTGTATTGCGCTGAATATTCCGCATCATGGCCTCAGATATGAAAAGTTCAAATGATTCGCGCTCAGATATAGGATGAGCCAAGCTTCTCGATAATTCAGTCACGATGTTGCGCTACCTACGTCGCGATTCAAAAGGCGCTGATAAGCATGTTATATCAACACATGCATAGATAGACAAGGAAGTCTCAACATACGAACTAAACTTGAGGACGAGATGATGTGACGAACATTTCTACTGATCTTACATTGACATATTTATTGTTAACAGAATGTCAACAGCCATCCGGTTGAATATCCCTAAGTACATAGCGGCAAGATAAAAGATTTTCAATTGAAAATCAATACCAATTCTTATTGATTTGATGTTGCTATTCATGGACATGAAACATAAAAGCCACTGAGTAATTATTGTAGAAGCTACATTGCCTATAAGTTGAAATGTTAACAAAATGTATACATCCACCCGCTTTAGGGTTAAGAAGCCGAGACTGACTCAAGCAATTATGAAAAAGCGACTGGACTTCGCAAAAACTTACAGAAATTTTTTCATCGAAGAATGGCAAAAGGTAAGACACTTCATTATGATTACAAAATATTCGAATTATTAACTTTTCAATAGGCCTATACATGTATTTCTACAACAATCAAATTTAGACGGAAGTCAGGATTATTGTTTAAAGTTTTCTTCAATTTCAGGTAGCCTTCAGTGACGAAAGCACCTTCTGCTGCATCAACGAAGGCCATCAGCGGGTCTACAGGAAGTCCAGTGAGAGCCCTTATCGACCTGAGATGTTATCCAAGGTGATGAAACATCCTCCCAAAGTGATGATTTGGGGCATTTTCTCCGCGCATGGTACCGGGCGACTTCATATAGTTGAAGGAATGATGAACGGAGTGCAGTATAATCACGTCATCCACACAAGAGTGATCCCTCAAGTCACGGAGTGGTACGGCACGACTGAAGATTCCTTCTTCATGCAAGACAAAGCCCCATGCCACACCAAAGTGAACACGAAAGCGCTCGCTGATCACGGGATCAATGTGCTCGACTGGCCAGGGAACAGCCTCGATCTGAACCCTATCGAGAACATCTGGGGGTATATGAAGCGTGTGATTGCCTCTGATCCTCCAATGAATAGGAAGGACTTGATTGCAAAGCTGCTGAAGGTTTGGTTTCACGATCCGAAAATCAAGGCCATGTGTATTTCCGTGGTTGCTTCTATGCCCCAAAGACTCGAAAAGGTTATCATTGCTAAAGGAGGGCATATTAGTTACTAACGTTGGAGCAGAACCTGTTAAGTTCCATTTATACAGTATTTATACAGTAAATACAGTCGTTCTTTGTCAAAATACTCATTTTTAAGGGGTGCGTCTAATAATTTGACCAGCACTGTAGATATATACATATATTGTTATTGTATCAATTTTATTATTTTATCATTGCCCGCTAGGGTTATTATTTTTATTATGATTTTTCAATTTACTAGTGTGTTTGGTTAACTTTGAAAATGTAGTTAGCATCAGGCCTATCATAAATTATAAAGTATGCCTACAACTCATTAGACTAGTAAATAAGCGCAGCACTGCTCATCGCACAAAACATGTTGTCAAAGTGCAAATAATTGCATCGTTTAATATTGTAAAGTAACTCTGGCGTATAGGGAGTATCAGTAAACCCACCATTCATGCATTTCATGTATGCCATGGGGAAATTCAATGATGTCTAATAGCATAAGTTGACCAAATAATGTCTGACGATGAAACCTTAGCCAACCTTTTCAGAGACACCAGTCACTGTCCCATCCCCGACCGGCCGGTTTTTAATATGCCGGCCACCGACATGCACGATTTAATTAAATACGCCGGCCGCAGACCGGCCGGTTTTAATAATGACAGCCACCGACCTGCAGGTTTTACATACGCCGGCCGCCGACTAATGTATGATTGATATTTGAATTTGCCTAACTATTCACTAATTTGCATGCATTACAGAGAAGCTGTGTGACAAATCATTGACATGTGTGAGCTAGCATTGAAATCGATGCTTGGAGGCAGTCTTCATATCTTTGAAATAGCATTTTTTATCTTGAAGATGAATGTCATAAAAATGAAGTTGTCCGAAAACCGGCGGCATGTAAATATACATAAAAATGACGCATTTGTTCTTCAACTGTAAGAAAATGTGCATCGATCTGCAATTTCATTGTTTTCATACGTGGTGCGACTGTGCATGTTCAGTCTAATCATTTCATATCTGTAGTGTCTGATTTCTATGCTCAAAATAGAACTTTGTACTTATTGATGACCGTTATCTTTAACTAAGCCAAGGCCATACGTAAATGTGAGGCTACTCACCATGCTTAGGACTCCGGTCACAACGTGAATTTCGACGAGGTGAAAGTCATCGACCGGGACGAAAAAGGATTATCAATGAGGCCTGGTAGTCTCGACATCTGTCTTCGTGCAATAAACTAAGAACCGCATCAGTGATTTTTGGCTTCTTTAGCATCTTCTTCCTTCTCTGTACTCTTACTTTTCAGCACTTGTAGGTAGCATCCTCGTGCCTTATTTTTTCGTTAAGTCATGCAATTTTATTCTATGTTCGTTCCTATTTCTATTGTGTAATTCTGTGATCTGACCATTTGCAGTATGAGTGATGTTAGTCACCTACTGATTTGCCCCTGTCATTTGTCTAACGATAGCCGGCTGTGCACGGTGAAAGGCCTCACAACAAAGCATCGAATTCGCAAACATCAACTGGTTTTGGGCTTCCTTCCTACACAGATGAAGAAGAATAACTGTTATTTTGCAGTTGTAACACTTGCAAATGGATGCCACCAGCCTTCTCCTCCTAATATCCCTTTGTCGGTTGCCACATTTCAACCCTTAACCTCATCATCGCATGTCTATGTCACTAACTCCTGAGCCGCAGTGAAGATCGGCTAATTGTCATCTTGTGAAATATTCTGAAGTGGAAACATTCGCTTGAGCATTCTACTGAGCGCTATAGATCTAATAAAACCAGATATCATCACACCCTAGCTTCCATGTGACTGCGTCGTTAAACACTATGGAAAGATATTTTTTTATGATATGGCGATTTTCTCATCAGTATCAAGTCTAGGCATTTGCTCATTTGACTGTATGGAGGATGATTCTAATCAATTTCAGCAGGAGCAGAATGAAGAACGCGACAAAAACACTTGAAACTATCTCCGACGAGGTCGAAGCTCTTTCTGAAAGGATCTGAGTTGATTCGAGACATATTATTTCGCACAATCTTGTGAATGTAAAGATAACCTCTCCGCCGCAAACATCGCTTGCAGATGGCAGCAATCACATTGTTTGTTGTGAAGACTTCTCTAGAAGAGGTTGAAACAAGTTTTGCGAATTCTGATCACAACGAAATCTGTTGTCAAATTGAATATCGATGCAACACTGCAACTGATATTCAACATCCTTTGATTCGCATGTAATTCAAAAGTTTCGAGGCATTGCGAACTGCAGTCCAAATTTTGAATGAAGGATTAACACTCTACCCACCGTGGTGTTTTGACACACTGCCCCGCTTGCTTATTTCCGGAACTAAAGTTCCAAATTCAAAACAAAATGCATCACATGAAAGCTATCATCATGACAGGTCAGAAAATTGTCATTGTTTCGAAATTCAAGGTCACCGTGGAGGTGAAATTTAGACTCAGCGGTCAAAAAGATTCATTTTTCTACTGTAATTTCCAATTCTGGCCAGCATCTCAGTAACCAAGTGATTAAATTCAAAGCCGAAGACAGAAAGTGAAAGCTCTCATCAAGTCGGAAAATTGTTTTGTTTTGAAGTGAATAGAGGTTACGTTTATACAGGTTTTTGCGTTTAATAGAGGCAGTTGTGCATTACAGAGTGGCATAATGCGTAACTTAACGGCTTTTATCACAAATTAATGAAATCGGTTCATTTGTTAACGACAAATACTGTTAAACACTCCGTCAATTTCAAATTTAACAACTTATTCACTAAACAGTAGCGTTTGTCAGTTATAACGGCGGTTCATCTAAATACTACGTCATTTTGCAAAACTCAATATATCCAAGACAGTCTATTCAAATTATGCATTTCACTATGTCACATCATTATGCATGGTCATCACTTATATCCTGCATCTGTATGCATGCGGTGAAGATGCGCCTTGTTCGCCGATGGGCAGCACTACAAGCAGCTGGAGTGATTTCCACCAAATTTTGCTCAGCAAGCTGAGTAAGAGTTGCCAGTTGCTCTTGATATGGCTGGCGAAGTAACTGTTCCCACACCTCCAATTGGCGTCGTAGGCCCGCCTTCCAAATGCTGAAACAATTTTCTGCTGCGTTTAGGAAAGGTGAATAGGGTGGTAGATAGTGTAAATCAGCGTTGGCATGTTGATCGCTGACGTCCGTGGCACGGCGATGACAGGGTGCATTGTCAAGGAGAAGGACAGCCTCTTCATTGGGAAGGAAGTGGCCGTTGATAAGGTCCGCCAAAAAATCGTTAAATGCATCCGCTGTCGTTCCTCCTTCACGGATAGTGTGATGTACTAAGCCTCGTTGGCTGGACACTCCCAGAATGAGGGTAAAATTTGGGCATTGTCTAGCTCCGACGATGCGCTGTGCGCGATGTCCTCTTGCAGATCGTCCTCGAGATCGACTCGTCCATATGTTAAAACCTGATCCACAATTCTCTTTTTATCCAGCAACGGTATCATTCTTCTTCGTCTCATTTTTCCAACTGTGCGCGCTCACAGCGCCGGCTGTCCTGAAATACTGCATCATGTTTAACGTTTTGACACTGCCGATCAACGCTCACCTTAGTGCCATTCAGTTTTGCAAGCGCCAGTAAAGCAATGGGACTACGACGTAATAAAGTACAAAAGGACGGAATGTTTTGTTTGTGCCGTTAGTCTCTATTGTTATGCCGTTAATCATTGCATTTTGACGACATTCTATGCAAAATGACGTAATCAATTGAGGAAACGCCGTTATTTCCTGCAAAAACCTGTATTTGAAACTCAGTCCAATTTCGAGAATTTCACAATTTTGAATTTTAAATTGTTAGCAAAACAGCGGATCGCATTACGTTAATTGGAATATATATAAAATTTCGATGGTAAAAACGTCGTATAAGTCAATTGATCTAAGTCTGTGTTCAAACGGTTCGGATAAGAGTCGGTCAACCACTCTTAGCTTTCATCAGGAATAGAGGAACGCACATCACACAGATTTATACAAAAATTCTAATGCAACAAGTTCTTATGAGCGGAGGCCTCAAAAGACATTATGCACAAAATGGAATAACACGGAGTCACATCTATATGGCACATGAGTCATAGAAATGGGAGACCGTGGGTCAAAAATAGGATATCTTTGCTGCACATTTAGATCATGAGGATAATCGGTCATCAGTTGACTTATAAATTCATTTCTTTTACTTTTCTTGCTTGTTCAGTTCCATCCTTTAGTTTCAATATGGAAACAGATATGTTTTTTCTGTATGACCATGTTCCAAACAATGGAGCGGCACAAATTTGCTGTCATCGTTGTGATGTACTTTACATGTCAAAGCGATGTCCACTAGTCCTCTCGCGAAGAGATATTCCTGTTCTGCTCCCCGAATATAAATAAATGTGCATTTTTCAAATTTTAAGTACGTATTCAACGTTTGTACTGCTGCACTCAGTATGGGCCGCTTTGATGTTATATGAAAGACCTGTGAGAAGGGTAGATAATCTGTGTAGAAGGGAGTGATCTGTACAAGGGGGTGATAATTTTAAATTTTGAATTCCAGACGTCGAAGTCTAAATCGAATTTTCAAGGGAGTGATTATTTTCTGCTCAATTGACACGAGAGCACTTCCTTTATACATTCGAATAGTTTCAAGATTAATAGGGACACCAGAAACATTGAAAAATGAAGATAGTGCGAAATTCGGAGAAGCATTATTTTCTGCTCAATTGACACGAGAGCACTTCCTTTATACATTCGAATAGTTTCAAGATTAATAGGGACACCAGAAACATTGAAAAATGAAAATAGTGCGAAATTCGGAGAAGCATTCGCGTTGGAGAAGCAAGCTCCTTTCAGCGAAGACTGCTGAGGTGATATTCAAGTCATGCTAACGAAATTTAAAGTAGTCTGTGAGAGCTGAAATGGATGAGCTGTTGCACTGTACATTCTGTTGACCCCCTAAGTTTTTCTCAAGGAATTAACCTTAAGGAACCAAATAATCGTTACTTACAAGAACTCAATAGTCCGACAATTCAATCATCCGACACACGTTTTTGGAAACAATGGATCTCTACAGCGTGTACATTGAATGCGATAATCCGACACAATGTTTTGATGGAGACAACATACATACACGCGATAATAGTTTGAAGACTCGAGAAGATTAGGCACTACTTTCTGTACTGATGTAAGGCTACATATGCATACGAGAGCGTTCTCCGTAGTGTGTGTGTCCATGAAGTCCTCCAAAGGTATCCATGAAAGAATTTCGGTGTTCTTTGGTGAAAGACTTCATTGATCTGCATTTGGATTGTCTCAGTGCTATCAAGGAGAAGTCGAAAGAAATCAACCGTGACACTCAAATAATTCTTACGGATTACTTCCAAAATCTTTCAAACAAGTAAAAATTCTATGTTCTTACATGTTTTGTTCGAGTAAAATGAATTTTGCATACTGTACTCGCATATACATGTATTTTACTAATGAGAATGCATGCACAATGCACGTACATAACTACCACAACGAATATTTTAATTATGATGAACGTCTATCCGCGGGATAATCTGAAACATTATGATAGCACCATATACACATTGTATGTACGTGCATTACTTTATAATACTGTATACCACATTAGCAAAAATTCACTGATCCGACAGCCTCGATTTTCCGACATTATTTTTGAGCACGGACACCATGTTGGTGCCCGAAGATTTCGCTAATAAAGCCCGATTCAGATGAGGGTTTACTATTAATAAACCAAAGTGTGACATCCTCGTCCAAGTTTGCGGCGCAAGGTAGTGCATTGTGAGCTATTTTATCAAAATGTTCATGTATCTAAAGAGAAATTATGAATCTTTACAAAGCACGTTATCTTCGATATCCCATCGTCAACCATTGGAAGAAGCCATCATTTTTTTCTTGACAACGCATGTACACGACATAGCATTGCTTTCAATGTCCACATTCGTTCTAGTCCATTATTAGACGTCTATCTAGCCCATTTTTCAGACGTCTATCTTCTACCCAACGACAGGCACTAAAGTATGTAACTTTTCCAACTGGCGTCTGCTTTAAATTTTGTGCGCAATATTTCTTTTCAGCTGATGCATACATATTTCTATAGAAAATATTTCATATCTCTTTGTGTGCATACTGAAAATAAAGTCTCTGTCACTTGCTTTATAATAATGATAAACACTAGAATTCAGCTACAAGAGACTCATAATTAGCAGTCATATAAATAGATATGTAGCATGAAAATGATGAAAAAAGCGATCATGAAAATTCACAACATTTGTACTTTCATCGCCTGTTTTTCACATCTGCTGCTTTCTTATTCGTGACCTGATATCATTTAGCAATTGCAACGGTAGTTAGTTTTATTGTACAATGTCTAACGAAATTACCATGGGAGTTATCCTTCTTTTTCAAGCGACAATTCAATTCGTCCTTTTTCAATTCTTGTATACAGCGAATTATTTATTCAGCATACACGTTCCCTGATGAATGTTAAGTTTGTCGAGTCGGATAATAGAACTTAGCAACTGTTGAATCATTTCACCACGAAAGGCAGAATGACGTAATTAGGAAATAAATGACATCGCATAATCATAGTCGGGAAACATTTCGGTGTTCCACAGAGCACCACTTTTGAACATAAGGTCCCCTGTCCAATAACCCCCACTTTCGCACAAAACTGCATCTAGCTGAAAATCTACTAAAAGTAATTTGTTTCCTTTTGACTTCGGCAACATTTTTATGAAGGAATTTGAAAGTTAACATACTTAAAACTTTGCTAAAGGGAAGCGTGTCGAAAGGTCATTTTTTGAAAAAATTGGCCCAATAACGCCCACTGTTAATTTTTGTAATTTTTCTTTATTTTCTGCAGTAATAAATGCAGATAGGTAGCATATTTTGCTGTAACTAATTTCTATGAGTACAACAGAGTGAGCTTACTTGAAAGAAATTCCATCTCTTTATAACCCAAATCTCATATAATGGGTACACGAGAAACGGAGGAAATGTTTACCGAGAACAGACATACAAACTTAATTAAACTTCTTATACTAATTCTAATTAAGCTTGTTAAACCCCGGCAACTTAGCTATTAGATAAACTCACATTCTGGACATGTAAAATATTCATCATCTGTTGTTAACCCGACGCAATGAATTCATGAAACCAAACAAGACATTCAGAGCACTTTCTCATATCACTATTTGAATATTCATCACAAATTGGACAATAACAATTATCACTTACGTTATTCGAAGTCTGTGGTCTGTCCGTTTTACTGGTAGCAGGACTGAGAGGGATCACGCAATTTAAAGCCTCAAATGGTCGGTCCGCTTCATTGGGATTGGAGCTAGGAACCGTCGGCATCTCCCCCGCTAAAAAGGAAGTCGTTGAAAAATTGATTGCTTTGTAAAAACTTTTCTTTCGTGCTTGCTTTTCTTGAGGCCACTTCGGCGTTCTTGAGGTTTCTTCAAAGTTCTCATAATTTCTTGAATTGAAGTCTCATGACTATCCAGGTTCATTTAATGTCTCACAATCATTTACTTAGACATCCTGTCCGGATATTTATTTTACTTGGACAAAAAGCACAGTAAGGAATAGCGTTTTCACCGAATGAAGAGACTCCACATTTCCTGAACCACTTTGGATGATAGCAATAGTCATTATTTAGACCATGTAGGAGTGAACACCTTTCCAAACAGATCTTTCGTTTTTCAGGTCTGAGTCTCCAGAACTGCAATAGATAGATCCCAATACCAATCAAACGAAATACAACTCAGTCGAGCGGCTGTAGCTCCTGTGCGGTATTTAATGATAGACACATCATGACTGCATCTAAATCATGAGCCGTCGCTGCTATATCTATTGACAAATGGCATTTAGCTCCATCAAGTACTATAAAAGCACTTTCCCGGATGGCTTAAACTTTGCGAAATGCTCTAACTACTGAAGGAACAAGTCCTGATTCATGCTTCCTTTTCTGACAAAAAAGAAAATGGAGGAAGATCGTCACCACAAGCAAGTTTCGCTAACTTCCCCTTGACTATGATCATGGAGGAATAGGTCTACCAAGCGTACTCATGCTAGTGACATTTGTAGCTCTCTCGCCATGTTCGGGAGCTTCACTCCCTTTTCGGCAACAACTTTTTGTTGATGATGTGCGGACAAGAGCCATCCTTTCTCGTTAATATTAAAGATCCTATCTGGTTTGTCGAATACATCAATGTCAGTTATAGCTTGTCTCAAGAAAGTGGAGAAATAGCCACTAACAATGAACCGGTTGAATTTTTGAGGTCTAGCTGGGTTCATTTTCTAAGACTAAGTTCAGGCCAGTGTTGCATAAATAATCTGAGCCATTTGGTACCGACAATGACACTGCATTGGTTCTGAGAATCTTTCTTTCGTAAATATAGAGAAACGAAATCTCGAATTATCCTTGCCGAGAGTGGAAGACCTATGCATGCATGCCTCTTAATCCGTTAAACGAGTTCGATTTCCTCCTCAGATGCTAAAAGCCCCTTCCTTCCTGAACGCCTTTCTGAACAACCAGAAGTGATTCAACAGCGCAACGTCCATCTAGATATATTGAAGCGTTGAGAGGCTTGGCGCACGGGCCTACACCACCTTTGGACAGCCTCAAGAGCATTTTCAAAATCTTTTTGTGACCAGCTCGAACCACATATCCTTCGCTAAGCCATTAACCTGAAAATTCAATGAAAGAAAAATTGGCAATAATTTCTATATTGAAATGTAGTCAAGCATACACCTGAATAGGCCTTATCAATAACATCTATTTCATCAGTAGTATATTGATCGATATTTGATTGCGTACGCAGGGATGCAGTAAACTTTAAACTGTACAACGCAAACAACTCTCAATTGAAAGGATGGGCCTAGTAAGAAGAGAAATCAGCAGAAGCTAATCAAACAATATATTTGCGACTATAGCAGTAAAATATACTTAGAGGTTAGCACATTTATGACCTCTTACCACAGTGATATAGCATTTGTTCACAAATTGGGTGGAAAACATGCATACATATTAAATGTACACCTTGTTAGTTGCCTTCATAAAGCCTACAACGAAAATTCGATTATTAGGAGCTATTAGGCAAGTTACCACCATATAATTAGTGTCCCATAGGGCCTATTCCAGTTTAAATTAACTAAGATGGATTTTGCGTTCATTGACAGTTACAGTAAGCAAGAATGTTTGCTTAAGCACCATATTTACGATTTACGTTAGTAACTCGAGAATCACACTTACCAGGTCGTAACGCAGGAATTGACTGTGAGAAGATCGACTAGATTTTAATGCATCATAAGCATTTATATTGTCACCACGATCGCTTGGGGAAATGCAGGTCCTTCCAATTCAACGTCACGACAGAATTTGGATTCGCGGAGAAGGTCAGCCAATCAGAGCATCGAAAAGCCTTCGTTATAGGCCTATGTGAGAACGAGGAAAGTGGGCGTTATTAGACGCTGGTGCCTCACCCCTTTTCCATTTCTATGTCAACATATTCGTTTATCAGAGACGTCAGAAGCTATGAATCCTTTCAATTATGCAAGATTTAACCATTCACATGTTTTACAACATTTGTTGCCGAACGCATCAGAGCGAAGTAATCGTTTCATGTCACTTGATGACTCGTAGACAAAATAGCTTTATTTCTTCCTTTCCTGTGCTGTGTAGGCTAGTGAAATAACTTCAAATGTTGCTCCTCCACGATTCTCATTTGGAGGTTGGTTGTACTTTTTGCCAATAAACGTTTATTATTATTACTTTCATTCAAATAAAGCATTTTTCAGTAAGGCTCAGACAGAAAAGTTCAACGCAATATTCTAAAAGTGTCATGATTCCTCTTGGCATTAAAAGGATCACAGTATCGACAGAGACAAATTGCCTTGTCTGCGTGCTTGAGCCTAGAGCTGACACTCCTCAATACTGATGGTCACGGGCAGAAATAGTTTCGAGGAGCAAGATCAATTTCCCATTGAACACAATACAAATTCAAGTCGGACTCCTGACAAGCCAGAATACGTACACAATAGTAGTAAGCAAACGGCAAACACTCGACCGGCGCGCCCCCCCCCCTCTGGAACGACAGAGGTTGTGGTCTGTCGTGGTGTGCCGGCCAGGTTGGTTCACGTTCACAAAATGTTCGCTGACTTCCCCCCCCCTCTCTGGAACGACAGAGTGTCGTGGTGGACTTGGGCGACCGCCAGGATTTGTCTTGAGGCTATAGTGTGTGATGTTTTTCGTGCAATCTACTGAATGTTGGGTTGTAAAATGGGCTGTTTCGAGTGGAAGGAGTGCTCGGATGTGAAAACGGAGGCCAGATTCGGATTCAGCGTGAAATTCTGCATCGGTATGGTGAATTTGAACGCAATCGGAGAGAAAAGTTTTCGCTGACGTCCCCCCCCCTCTGCACCGACCTTCCAACTTTGCTTCTAGTGGACGGATTTTGTCGCGCCATAGCTCGTTTGAAAGCTAAGAGTGAGACAAATTCAGTGAAACAAACGGCTTGTTCATATCTGTCTTCGTTTAGATGTGAGACGCCATTTAAGATTTTGGGACATTGGCGAAAAACGACAGAGTTAGAATTTGGGACGTTTTGGGCTGTACCTTCAAAACGAAGCATCGGATTGGAAAACGGATTTCAGATTTGGAATCAGCGTGAAATTCTCTATCTGTATGGTGAGTTTCAAGTCAATCGGAGAGAAAAAATTTTCAACATTTTTCGAAAAACGACAGAGTTAGAATTTGGGACGTTTTGGTGTGTAGCGCCACAACGAACCATCGGATGAGAAAACGGAGGCCAGATTCGGATTCAGCGTGAAATTCTGCATCGGTATGGTGAATTTGAACGCAATCGGAGAGAAAAAATTTCGCTGACGTCCCCCCCCTCTGGACAGCTCGCTTCGATCTTGGCTTCTAGTGGACGGATTTTGTCGTGCCATAGCTCGTTTGAAAGCTAAGAGTGAGACAAATTCAGTGAGACAAACGGCTTGTTCATATCTGTCTTCGTTTAGATGTGAGACGCCATTTAAGATTTTGGGACATTGGCGAAAAACGACAGAGTTAGAATTTGGGACGTTTTGGGCTGTACCTTCAAAACGAAGCATCGGATTGGAAAACGGATTTCAGATTTGGAATCAGCGTGAAATTCTCTATCTGTATGGTGAGTTTGAGTTTCAAGTCAATCGGAGAGAAAAAATTTTCAACATTTTTCGAAAAAACGAAATTAGAATTTTTGCGATGGCTGCCTTCTGTGGAGCCAAAACGAAGCATCGAATGGAAAAACGGAGGTCAGATTCGGATTCAGTGTCAAATTCTACATGGAAATGGTGTATTTCCAGCTCAATCGGAGCACTAGAACCGGAGATAGACGGGTTTTCAGTGTTTGGATGATGGGTATTACGTCATCAGCTGATCGCCACACACTATATAAGCTGGGAACCGACAGAGACTTGACATTAATACGAGAGATTGTCAACGGTAAGTCGTCTCTCTGAGCTCCGATGATAGCTTCGGACATTCCAAATTCCGGGTTTCTGCAAGAAACCGACTTAGAAAATTTCATTGCGGATATCAGCTAAGCCGTCAGACTTAGAGGTTAGCCAGGCCATAAAAGACTCCAAAACTTTAAAGGCTTGTAACTTTGCTTCTACAAGTTCGTTTGGCTTGATTCAAAAAAGGTTCGGTCGCTATTGACCTGCCCTAAGTGATAGATTACTTATAAAATTTCATAAGTAGTGCTAAAAAATTGAAAAATTTAAATTCACTAGTTTTGGAGGTTTTCTGGGGTTTTCGACCCTGCTGAATTCAACTAAGACATTTATAAAGTTGTGGGAGGCGAGCTTCGGCTTGGAATTTGCAACCTTTGTAAACAATCCACTGGTTTTCATGTCAAAATCGGGGTCCGGATACCAACACAGTGATATGACGCACGCTCTGTCCGCGGGAGGTTGGATTTGTGGGCCGAGGCCTTGGAGTTGGGATAAGATCCCCTCTGAGTAATGCCTGTAACGGATTCAAAGGTTCGACACTTTCCACCAATCTCACAATTTAGCTGTATGATTATAAAAATGACTGCCAATGTCGCCTGTTAGTAATTCTATTTCATCCTTCCTTTACAGATACATAAGTTACAAAATGGGAGGAAATTCAAAGGAGGAATTCATTTTAAAAAGTGCCTATGTGGCGAAGTCAAGCGAGGTGGCGAGTTCAAGCGCCAATTAAATAAATTTCCCGACTCTCCCGAAGAGCATAAGGAGGTCGCTGTGGTGAGCGGATGCACATCATGTATGAAATTCGTCAGGAGAAACCTGAACGAGTTTTTCTATAAGACGCATTCAACATGCCTCATTAAGAAGGTGAAAAATTATACCACCTCAGAGGTTGGGTTAGCCATCACCCCACTTTTTGAAAAACCTAATCAAGATGCGGAGACAGATACGCATGCCTCAGAGGTTGGGAAGGTCATCATCCCACCGGTTGAAAGACCACAAGTTGACCTAGATGCGGAGACAGAGCTGCAGATGGCAGTTCAAGCCATACAAGACTGCAAGAATGAGCAGCCAACGACATCTCACCTCAGCTCTTCTAGCTCTGAGTCGGAAATCTCCGAATCTGAATCGGAAACGGAAGAGGCGGTCGTCCTTAACGAACCCGAGGAGGCGATCATAGCTCCTAAACACGATAAGACGATTGCGAAGAGTCGGGCAGTGCCAGCGCCAAAAATGCACTCCTCACCTAAAAAAGGGAGAGGTATCAAAGCCCAAGCCAAGCGGTGGCCTAAGGATGATGGTGTGGCGAGGGTTAGCCAAGAGTATGCCATTAAGAAGCTCAAGGATGAAATGAGCCGTTATAAAAACGAATGCTCCGCATTAAGGGATGAGAATTCTAACTCAAAAAGCAGGTGGCGGAAATTAGGAGTCTTAAGGCTCAAGTATTAAAGTTGGAAGGTTTCTAAAAGAGAGCTCTAGCGAGTGAGAGTCGCGTAGAGGATCAGGCCACATGCATTAAGAACATGAAGGCGAAGGAGGCGACGCTCAAACTCCAACATGAGCAGGAGAAGATGGCTCTTCTTGAGGCGAAGAATAACGCAGTCAAGGAGAGAAGAACAACGCTCCACCTCCCCGTAGTCGGTAGCAAAATTGTCGACGATGTAATGATGGAGTCGGAGGATTTGGATAAAACGAGCGAGTGCTACGAAGGAGCAATGCCAGATATTCGCTGTCTCCACATAAGCATCAAACACAATGGTGACATCCAGGAATTGCGCCATCGTAAGCGAAAGTTGCCGGCCAAGTACCTGCCTCAGCCACCACCATCGAAGGTTCAACGAACCGGTTGAATTGATTTATGGTAAGTTAATATCATCTCTATCACTTGAATATAATTTCATCTATTTTCTTTCTATTTTCAGATGCGACGTGAACGAACCAACGGCTCTCTTAAGGGCCACCATGGGGCAAGACATGATAGAACCTCCACGCGGTTTGCCCTGGGCAGTCTTCGGACTGGCGAATACTATCATTAAGTTGAATCTGCTATCAGTCAACTTGAACGTTGCAAATGAAGTTCGGTGTAATACTTCCTTTCGACGGGCGTTCCTGTAAAGGGCGGCGGTGAAACCCGTAGCTATGTATACCGCAAGGGACATTCGGCAATGGTCAATCTTGTTAAACCTCTCTGCGTCATGTTTGCAAGTGATTGCCTCTGTCTCAACGTAG
The DNA here is from genome assembly GCA_907163375.1 of Prostheceraeus crozeri. Classification (NCBI taxonomy): domain Eukaryota; kingdom Metazoa; phylum Platyhelminthes; order Polycladida; family Euryleptidae; genus Prostheceraeus; species Prostheceraeus crozeri. Next base: position 133,115 of record CAJQUW010013064.1, read on the forward strand.
TATGCATTCGCGCCAGGGCGACATTTAGCCAACTGTCGAAGGTTGCCTTATAAACTATCCATTGCATACGTTATGAGAACCATGAGTTCTACCTGTCTCTATCAATGAGATGAATTGATGAATGGAATGAAATGGGAGGACACTCACGCGCCACACGCAACATAACACACTTTTCTCTTCCGTAGTCTAACAAGCTCTTTACACATGGATCGCAGTCGATTGCTATCCCTGTATCATGTAAGCTATCTTAATTTTATTTGACACTATTTCATCTACCATCATCGCCCATATGAAATGTTATAAGATTTGCATGTTAAACTAAGCGTCCTACTATTTCCAAATGAAAAAGTATACATGATTAAATCATCCACTGAAGCCTCATTCAAGTAAGTCAGTATGAAAGCAAAGATGATATGAAATACAAATTTATTATGGCATGTATTTCAAAAGGTCTTCATCGTCAATATCGTCCCAGAGTCTGGCTTCACATAGATCACAAAAACAGTTCACTTGTTTCAATCGTTCTTCCACTGCGAGCCTCACTTTGTCGATATACTCCCACTCCGCCATAGTTCGTGGCTGGGAATTAGGGGTGTACCACTCCCATAATTGGTGGAGGAATTTAGTGCTGGTGATCTCCATCACATCGTCAGTATCGTACTGGAGATACTTCCACCTCATGCCTGTTAAGTCGGGACACTCCTTCTCACATACACTCTCCTCTTCCTCGTCCGCTGCTAATGACAACTTTCTGATATTGTCGAGTCGGTACACCTTCTCTACCTTCCCCTTCGTTGGAGCGTTTGGTGCAACGAGCGCCTTTGGTGTTGAGCATGGAGAAGAGAATTTTGTATTCGGTGTTTTTAGAGGGCTTGTCATGTTGACTGTGAATAATGACTTTGAAATGTTTCCTAGTTCTTAAGTATCAACAAGCGACCAATCAGAATGAACAGCCAATGAATGATGAATATGAAAGTATATATGTAAAGTGACAGTCCTGTCATTTCACTCTGTCTTTGAGACGTGTAAGTAAAGTGTTCTCTAGCGAATTCTGTTATTATTTGAGGCGTACAAGTGAACTGCTCTCTCGTGAATTCCAAATTTGAGACGTATTATTTGAGTGAAGTCTCTATCTTGTTGAAGTATCAACCTTAAACTTGATTTCATTGAAATGGTAAGTTGAAAATTTCTTCACTCATCTCCCTCAAACGTGTGGCTAATAGCATCTTCCTCAATTTCAGGCATCAACTTCATCACCAACGCCCTCCCTTCTCGAGGAAAGTTTACAGTTGTTGAGTCAAGGTAGGTTGTAACAATACACTGAGACTTGAACAGAGATGATAGAATGATTTCTCTTTCAGGTGATACCAGTCCCATCTCGAGCGAGTCCATATCAACATTGTCGCGGGAATGCGACGATCGGGAATGTGCTGACTGTGGACACATCTTCACGAGGAAGCGTGATCTCATCCGACACATCAAGCGAGGTGTTTGTAGACCTAAGTCAGCATCAATCTCCGAAGGTAGGGATGATTCTGTTAACGATGTCTCCTTTTCTTGCGATTTATGCATTCAGTCTTTTGAGTCACATTTTGAACTATCTTCACATAGACTTCGACATACACACAGTGACGATAGTTATACTAACAGCACCTCCTCTATCCGACTCTCTGAAGTGTCAATAAATAATTTAGTGAGGAACTACCAGATGGAATCCTCAGAAACCATTACTGACTTTGAAGAATGGTTTCATCAAAATTCATCTTTGATTGGTGCGCTCTTCAACAATTTAGTCAATTTTAGAATGAAGGCGCTCATCTATCTCAAAATAAAATATGTAAAAATCGACCACCATACTGGTCAAATAGTAGAGAGGTTAGAGTTTCACATACCCTCCTCTCCTGCAACCGAAGTTGTAGACTGCGAGTCTTGGATAAATTTTCATATCCAAGGGTTAGAATTAAACATAGATAAATTTAACGAGCGTGATAGTGGACTCGTTTTTGATGGTTTTGAGAGCGCCATGATTAAAATCACTTTATTAGAGAACTACTCTGGACGAGGCTCCTTTAAACTTCCGAAAAATTTAAAAATAAAACAGCAGTCATTTCTGTAGATTGCGAATCGCAATGCCGTCATCTCCATTCTCCACTATAATGATGTACAGTGTAGCCGATACCGTAAGAGTAAGTATCAACAGTGGGAGAATGAATTAAAGTTTGATGACTGCAATAGTGAAGATATAAAAATTAAAGATATAGAAAAATTTGAAAAATTGAACAACATCAAAATAGTTCTCCATGTTTGGGAAAAGGGATTGAAGGGCGTCCGTTACAACTCGCGTTCGAGTTGTTATGACCACGTTGTTAACCTTTTGTTAGTAAGACAGGATGATAGTGAGGAATGGCACTACTGCGGTATTCCCAAAATTTCTCGCTTATACCACCACCTAAGAAATTCTAGATCAGAGATTTATTACTGCGACAGATGCATTCGGAACTTTAGGAGTAAAAACAAATTTGAAACTCATTACGAATGGTGTAAGCGAGGTAAACTACAAATGGAGCGCATGCCCAAAGATAAGGAGTTTTCATATAGAGAGAATGGCGATGAACTAAGTCCTCTTCGTGTCATCTATGCCGACATCGAATGCTATATCGATGATAACACCCATCGAGCAGCACCCATTTCCTGCTATGAAGTATGGCATGACCATTTCCAAAATAGAAAAAATAAAATGCACGTCTGGCAAGGTGAGGATTGTATTTACCAATTCCTACAATTCCTCGAACAGGCTGTAAAATTTCAACAAAAGTATGATGGTGAACTCTATCGCAGATCATTGCATATGACAGCAGATGATCAAGCAAAATTTGATAGTTGCAACGTTTGCCTCAAATGTAGTAAAACATGTGATGATGATAAGATTAAGAAAGTGCGCGACCATGATCACATCACTGGTAAATTTAGAAACGCACTATGTTCAAAATGCAATTTTTCACTTAGGATGAAACGGCGTACATTACCCGTCATTTTCCATAATTTCAAGGGCTACGACAGCCATATGATAATAAAAGGAGGTTTAGGTCAAATGAAAGAGTGGAAGCTTGATGTCATAGCACAAACGAGAGAAGTTTATGGCCATGACAGCAAAAGTGCCTGTCGATAAAACTAAAGAAAATAAGACGGTCTATTTTCATATAAAATTTTTAGTTTCCTACCAATTTATGACTGCATCACTGGCCTCTCTCGTACAAAATCTAAAGTCTCTTCCACTAACACAAAATCTTAAGAAACAATATCCAAATCTAACCGATGAAGTCATCACACGGAAAGGAGTCTTTCCATATGCATATTTTGATGCGATTAGTAAACTCGGCGAGACTTCTCCTCCGCCCATAGATAAATTTAAAAATGATTTGAGCGGTGCAGAATGTAAGACCGAAGATTATGATCATGCACAAGATGCATGGATAAAATTTGACTGCCATACATTTGGCGAATATATGATTGCCTATCTTAAGTTAGATGTATTTTTGCTGGCTGATGTATTTCAGGAGTTTCGACGAGTGGTATTAGAAGAAGATAAGTTAGATCCCGTCCACTTTGTCAGTCTGCCAACCATGTCCTTTAAGTCTGCTTTTAAAATGACTGGTGAGACCATTCATCTCTTACAAGATCCAGAGATGTATAATTTATTTGAGCGAGGAATTCGCGGTGGTCTCACATTTGTAAATAAACATGGGTTAAAATCAAAATTAGTAGGCGATGATCAGACTCATCTTAAGTATTATGACCAAAATAATTTATATGGTAGTTCACTATCCAAACCACTCCCTCACTCTGAGTTTAGCTGGTTAGATGATAGTGAAATTCAGCATCTCTCCAACCCTTCTAACATACTAGCAATCCCAGATGAAGGTGATTGGGGATATTATTTTGAAATAGATCTAATCTATCCAAATAATATTAAACATAAAACCGTAGATTTTCCACTCGCACCCGAATCAGGTGAAGTGACCAAAGATATGTTTTCCGACTTTATGAAACAATTTCATAAAGATTTAGAATCATGCGGTCAACCCGACTATAAGCCTTGCCGCAAACTTTTACTCACCCAGTATGATAAGGAAAACTATCTAGTTCACTTTAGCATCTTAAAATTTTATTTAGAAATGGGTATGATTTTAAAAAGAGTTCACCGCATTATTAAATTTAGACAGAAAGCCTTCCTCAAACCATATATTGATAGCAACAGCCAGAAACGTGCACTAGCCCAAAATAATTTTGAAAAAGATTTTTATAAGTATAAGAATAATAGTCTATTTGGTTAGACGATGGAGGATGTTAGAAAACGTGTAAACTATAAACTAGTCAATGATGTTACAAAATTTAAGAAATTGGTCTCATCACCTCTATTCATCGATAGAGACATTATCGATGAGGACCTTGTAGGTGCTAAAATGATAAAATCTGAAGTTGAGTTGTGCAAGCCCATCTATATTGGCCAAGCTGTACTAGATTACTCTAAGCTTGAAATGTACCAACTCTTTTATAAAATACTAAAACCATGTCCTCTCGTAAAAGAGGTTCGTTTGTTGGGTGGTGATACAGATAGTTTCTTCTTAGGTATTACCACTCAAAAAGATTTAAATTTCAATGAAGTAGGAAAATCTTTAGAAAGATATTTTGATACATCAAATTATCCTACTGATCACCCACTCTACTCCATCAAAAATAAGGCAAAAATTGGCTGCTTTAAGGATGAGACAGCAGGGAAGGAAATAGATGAAATGATTCTCCTCCGCCCAAAAATGTACAGTATGAAATTAAAGGATAGCGACGATAGTATTAAGCGTGCTAAAGGCATATCAAGATCATTGGTCTCTAACATGAAACATAAAAATTTCAGGAAAGCCTATAGAAATAAAAATATAACGTTTGTCAATATGACAATCTTAAAATCTAAGTCGCATGAGATCAAAACTCATACTTTTAGGAAACGGGCGCTTTCAGCATGGGAGGATAAGAGGTGCTGGTTAGAACACAACATATCTCTTCCACATGGACATCCTGACACAAACATACCACCACCCAAAAGAATTAAACTCACACTACCACATTCAGGAGACGTCTTATATAATCATCCTTAACTTAGTATTTTTATGTTGATTTCTGTAGATAAACATTGCTGTTTTAAGTATCGCATTAGATCGTTTCTTCCTTGTGAATATATGCCTACAGTCAGCCCATTCCCCCTATATCTGTGAAAAGACTTTTTCATATACATATTTTTATTTCAATAAACATATCACAATGACTTCACTTTGTTTTCCGAAACACTAAAGTTACGAGGGATTTAGTATCTTTCACATGGATGCACTCTTGTAAACCATTGGTAATTTTGATAGCAATAGAGGGTATAGTTTGTTTGACGACGGGATGATAGAAAATAGATTCAAACATCTTCTCGACTATTCCATATGAAGCGTCTTTATATTGAATGAAATTACGTAAAATGTATTCTTTTTTCTCACCAACAGAAATAGGTAGGATCAAATCACTTTGAATGTAAAGGTGCTGTTCATGTTTATCAAGTGTCATTGGTGTTTCTATACCAATCGTATGCGCAGCAGCAAACACAGTTTGTAGCATTGAAAAACCAAAGAGTTTTTTCAAATTTTTACTCAATTGACATTGAATGTCATCACCCAGTTTCAGAACAACGCGTTGATTTTCAATTGAAAACGAAATGTGGTGTGTCCTTACATCATATTTACTTTTCATCACATGCTTCAACTTCTGTTGTATATAAGGATTTACTACATGAATGAAGCTTTCAACTGTATGATATAGACGCGGCATTATATTGATAGCAACTTTAGATTCTTCATAAGACTGGTAAATTTTCTTGATGCGATCGCCATAGATGTCCACCCACCATTCATCATTAACTGAATCAGCTTTAGTGTGATATTCATGAGGAGCATACACCACACCGCTTCCAATAATAGGTGTATAATGTCTTACAAAATGACGCAAGGTTGGAGAGAAATAAACTGTAAGTTTGTCATTATATTTCTGAATGACCAATTTATTTTTGTTTGCCATAATTTTTTCTCCATACTTCTTACCCACAGTCTCATTCCATCGTTTTACTAACTCAATAAGTGATAAAGGTTGAACACCACGCTTTTTCAAAATGATGCGTTCTTCGCATTCTACAACATCTTCATCAAATATTTTGAATCTATAATGAAATTTATTGATTCGATTTGAATAAACTTTTCTAACATTTGCAGTAGCAATTGACGTTAGATGTAGTCCATGGCCAAAACCGAGATGCAGATAGAATTCATTATCCAACCTCAGTGTAAGACCTTCAGTAAAAGAATGAAAGCGAAGGAACTGTCTCCCACTCCAATGATAGATAGTAAACTCATAAACTTTCTGATTTTTATTCTTCATGATGGAAGTATTACCACTATTGAATGCCTTAATAATTTTCTCATTTCCAAATGGTTCATAAGAATCTGATTTTATCTGAATCCATTCATAGTTCCACTTTCCATCTGATGTTAAATTGTATGGGAACTGGAATGCATTATTCATCGTTATTCCATCATGGGTGCGAGGAGTCAATATCATTTCTTCCAAATCATTCACATTCTGAATATTGCTATCATAGCAAATACTAGAAACGCCAACCTCCCATTCACCTTCTAAATGTAGTGGGCGATTTAATTCTACTCGATAGTCTGATGGTTTATTTTTGGGAAATTTATTCATAGAAGCATTACTGGGCAAGTAGATTAGAAACGAGTCCTTATTTTCACTTTCCATATTATTCACATTGGAAAAATATATTAGCATACTTTTGCATTAACTCTTCATTCGGAAATGGAGTGTGATACTTGTTACAGCATCTTTATGAAAAGGAATCAACGCACCAGCATCGTCATAAATGGCAATATCAATTTGTGGGATGTAGTTTGATTTCAGCTTTGTATAATGCACTTTCTTGAAAGTATGCTCAGATAAAATACTGCAGCTTTTTGGCTGGTATGGTATCATTGCTAGCAATGGAGCTTCAACATCTCCCACACGTACATCTTCACCAATATTGGAATATATCTGAAAATAGTTAATACGACGTGATAGCGACATGTCAGCGCTAGCTTTGGTTACAGTACCACTTTTAAAGATATTTTGATCAAAACCCAAAATGTCCATTAGAGTTTTATCCATAATTAGTTCAATACCTTTTCCACTTATAGTGAGAGACAAAGTACCTTCTGTTTCAGAAAATGAAATATGTTGCTCATTAATCACTTCATTTAAATAATCTACAACCAATTTAACCGAAGTAATAATGCGAGGCATCAACACTCTTGTTTCATGTAGGATACCACCTAAAGGCTCTACACACTTTCTGTATAAAGATACGGTCCATTCTGTATCAAATTGATTTGACCTTTCACATGGTAAATGTTGCATATCAAATTTTCCATGAACAGCTGCAGAACGATGTCGTAAGAACTGATGAAAATCTTTTGAACAAACTAATACTAGATCATCATCATTTAATTTACTTATTGCAATATGATTAGATGATTTGATATAAGTCAATGTTGCCACTTGTTTACCATCAACTCGAAGGAGATAATTAAATTTCTTCAATAATGTTTCAGGAGTCATGTTTGTCTTTCTTGGCTTAATCACAATCTTCTTCACCAACGTCTTCTCATTTTTTGGAATAAGATCTACATAATAAGCTTCCTCTCGATATATTAACTGTTTATGACCACTTATGTGGTAATTAACGTTAAAATTATCATAGCTTGTTAAGGCGCTAGAGAGGTAACCTAAATCATTTCTTAAACTTGGACTTAAACCAACAATCCAATCTTTCTCAACTACATGATGTACATAATTATGATCATCATTGTGCGGAGTAAATTGGACAATATGTTTACACGCTTTATTCAAGAAATCATATATAGACTTTTTACATGATAAGAGATCTTTCTTTGGCCACTGTGGAATGTATACTCGGCACCCCTTTTCACATTGGTAAGCAGCTGTGCGTCTCATATTAATAGTCATCACCTCATGATCAAAAGTATAGACACAGTTGCTATAAACAAGTTGAGTGACACCCACTTCCCACTTTCCATTTAGCTGTTGTGCATGATCAATGGGAGTAGAAAAGAGCGCGGCTCGATTACTAGCAAATCTCTTTGTAGCCGCATTGCTAAGCAAAATATGATAAAACGACATTTTTATATTGCTGATCTGCGGCTTTGCATAACATCATGAAGACTTGGATTTTGGACTCTCTACAATATATCAGAGTTGATCGTGATGGAAACGTACATTTCAAAAATTCTCATGGTCATACATCAAGAGGTATTACATTAACATGGCGACAATTTGTCAACCTCAATGATATCATGAGGGATTTGGAATATTTTGAAACATTAAGATTCATCTCCTTGGGTGATCAAGTTTGGCTTCAACATTACAGAAATGAAATTCAAATCTACCATTCTCATTCCACAAACTGTTTCTCATTTCGCAAATACAATTGGGAGAAGTATAGAAGATACATACATCGCTCCATCATGACATTTATTCGTCGTGAGTTCATCGCCCTACTATGCAAATCTTAATCAGACATGACTACCACGCACCATGAGTTGGAAATTAGATTCCCTACAACGTATTGAAATGGATCATGATCGAAACGTCTATTTCAAAGATTCAACTGGAAATGTGAGAAGAGAGTTTGCTTTATCTTATCGTCATTTTCAATCTCTACATCATATCATGAAGGATCTGAAATACTTCTATATGAAAAGACATTCACGTATTAGAAATCGCATCTGGCTGCGCGTCAACAATCGGCGAATTCAACTCTATCATTCCCAACTCCATACTAACTTCACATTTCATCAAGGTAGTTGGGAAAAGTATAAAAGGAAGGTACATCGCTCAATTTACTCATTCTTTCATCATGAAGCGCCATCGCTACACCATCGTCAACATTCTCCGTCGCTTCAGACTCTACACCAAAATCGATCTCACAACATTACACCAACACCTTCCAAACAGCAAGTATTACCCGGTCCGTCCTCAAATGTTAGTGGTGAAGATGAACAATTCACGGAATCTTCAACTCTTCCCAAATGGGACTGTACAGATTCTCGGCGCCCTTTCTCATTCATCGGCACAGTCAATGCGCTTAGAGCTACAAAGACTACTACGTCGGATATGGAAGAGGGAGAGGTGTGTGATGTCGAATCTGACTGTGGACAATATGGTGATCTCTACTCAATTGAGTGAAAGTGTATCATTTTTGAAGATTCGTACCAGCAGTTACAATTTGTGTTATGAACCCGAACTTTTTCCTGCAGCTCTCATTAGTTGTTGGTTACCTGTGCATGTGGCAATCTTTCATAATAGTAAAGTGATCATTACTGGACTAAAATCTCATGTACAAGCAAATGTGATCCTAGACTATCTCATCGAGTATGTACGTACCCAGCGGATTGTAAAATAAAAAACAATTTTTCCAACATGATGTTTTTATTTCAAATCATGATAGAACTTACAAATCATTTTTTCATTAGAGGATGGATTACATGAAAAGTTTTGAATAACAGATACAAATCGAGATACATGTAAACGTTTTAAGATGAAATACAGTACAAAAGCACCACACGTTGATGAAAGTGGATGTTGTAGTATGCGTTCATTTCGCTGATATTGACGCGTATGTTTTCTCAACCACTGCTGTGTTGGTATATTTGGAGGTTGAGCAAGAGAGTCAAATAGTTCACCACGTCGGTCTTCTCCAATAAAGATCGCTTTCCAATGCTCACCGCCTAAATTCTGCGAATGACTGTTTAGCACAATAAAGATGGGATAGTGATTTACTGCAGGTGGTAAGGTATTGAGCGAATAGACATTATCGAAAGCTTTCAACGTCGCTTCGTCTGCATTACGCTGCACTTTAGTCTTAATATCGTCAGCAGTCAACCAACTCATTAACGATTATACTGAAGAATCACGTCACGATACTTTGTAATTTCAATATTTGAATCGAAGACTGCATAAATTAATACATTGATCGTCTCAGGTAGTGTTCTTTTGAACGTCAAATCCAAACGAATATTATGAGGCACGTTCGCTTGACGATAGGGTGCACTAATATCGCTGTCAGCAGTCAAATCAAATGCATAAATAGTATATCCACTCTTAAACTCTTTCATAGTGAGTCCGTTGGTGTCATCCGTATTGTAAAAGCCAAAGACATCCATAAAATCAACATAACTGCGCATAAATTGATCCGCAGCAAAATCTGGTTTGTAGGGTGGACCAGGATGACTCACACCATTTACGCGTAAAGCAATTTCACTTAACTGATTGTGTTTAAAATTGAAAGGATTCTTCTTTATATTACCATTAAATGCATCATTTTCAACCATTGCCATCATGAGGAGCTTCGGTGCTTCCGATGGAAAGAGGCCATCTTTCATGAAACTCTTTTGATCTTTTGGAATTGTAAAGGTAAGAAGCTTTGTATGCTGAACGGGGTAAATGGCATTTTGGCGGTTAAGACCTTCAGCATGTCCTCTAATGACACTTGGATTCGGTACTACTCGACGAAAGTAAAGTGAATCTTCCACATGAATTCTAAAATTGTAAACTTTAGCAAATGCATTCAGCGCAAATTCAGGCTTATTCAATGTCAGCTTGAGTCGCATGCTGGTACTACAGAGTAAAAACTTTGACTGTCTAAAGAAGTCTAAATTCAGCGGACCATACAGCTGACATACTTTACTATCTTTAATCATAGCAGATCGCTTTACAAAGCCACTGTTTGTTTCAACATCAAATTTTCCTGCTTCATCTCTATACCATCCCATGGCTTCCATATGACTTTTTTGTGCTGCTGGATGAAACTGTGATACATGATTGAAATATGATTTATAGGGATAATCGCTTTGACCACCTTCCACCTGCTGCTCTCCAATCGTTAGAGAAACATCGCGAAGTAATGTAGTCAATGGTAAATTGTTCAGTCCAACTTTATGTGCATCGTCAATAGCAGTTCCATCTGCTTGCTGAATTCTAAACCTCAAATCAAGCATCGCATAACTCAAATCTATGTAGTCATCACTACCACCAGGAATAACAAATTCAATGGGGCCAGCATTCTCAGCTGTTCGAGGATGATAATCTACAATACTTGAACTAAGAATATCTGTCTGTATGGCTTGTTGATCAAACAAACAAAAACCGGAAGTTTTACACTCCATGATTAGAAGTTATGGCAGCGTCGTCGTTTAGCGCCTGATGAATGATTAGAGCCTCTGCGACGTTTGCGTGAATGCCTTTTGACTGAAGATCGCACCTTACCAGCTCCGCGATGTTTCCTTCTTCCTTTATTCATTCGTTTAGGTGATTTCTTTCCTTGAGTAACACCAGCAAAGGTCTGCTTCAATGTTTTTAAACCGCGTTCCTTCCCACGATTCAAAAAACTGCTCTTAAAACTTCTACCTCTGGAAAGATCACTAGCAACATCACCAGCAAAGCCAACGGCATTACTTAAAACATTTCGTTTTAAAGATCTACCGACATTGGATATGAGAGGTGCTACAACAGATTTCAGTGCACCAAGTATGCTACCTCCACGCTGGCGGTGAGCGCCGATGTAAATTTGTCCTCCACCACTTACATAGGAGGGTCGTGAATAAAATGAGGCAGTTGGATTCATAGCTCAAACCCTAAACATTGTTAGTTACAACTTTGCATGAATCACTGTCGATCACTTAGATGAAAGATGTCGGCACGACGCATCCAAGAGTTCATACTTGAAGGATAACCAGTCCATTTAACAAGACACCATTCTTCACCTTGCCGTTTTTTACATCGAATGATTTTCTCTACCAAATATGTTTCACTTTCAGTGACTACCTCAGTCTCATCGCGGTAAAAGCTACCCTCAATTTCTTCATTATCGTAATCTTTCAACTTGTAGGTGGTCGGAGAGTCTTTTTGATTAATCCTTGATACTGTAAATACCTCCTCTGTCCAATTCGGAAGGTACCCTTTAGCAAAAACACTTTTCACTTTTGAGATACGAACTTTATCATCAATTTTCACATCACTTTTCACATGAGTGCGTTTACGTTGGAATGATTCGCGCACTTTATCTACATTGTCAGCATTTACATCTACTGGTCTGAGTCCAATAGAACGATGGATAGAGTGATTGTAGGCATGGAGTGTATCTTGTAGAACCTTTGTCCAATTTTGTGTCAAGTTGGCAGTAAAATGTCGCCACAAGCGATTTTTTAATGTGCGATTAAAACGTTCAACGAGTGCAGCTTTATAAGCACTCTTTACACTAAACAACTCAATGTCATGCCTCTCAAATAATCTTCTCACATGCTGATTTTCAAACTCTTTTCCTTGATCACTCTGAATTCTTTTTGGAATGCGACCTTCTCGAAAAATTGTTTGGAATGCTTTTGCTACTCCTTTCCCTTCTTTAGTTTTTAAAGGTTGAGCCTCGCATAACGCGAGAAAATATCAATGACGGTTAAAATAAAATTATTGCCCGAGTTATGTTTTGAAATGGAGGCAACATCACACAAATCTGCTTGCCACTGTTCATCGATGTCATGAACAATATAATGGCGGGTGCGGTACTTCTTTTTCGCTTGTTTGTGGAGTGTATAGGTAGCCTGACCCTTTAACCATCGTTTCACTTGTGATTGTGGAAGACCACTCGCTTTTGATAATTTCTTGATAGATGCAAATCCTGCCGGATGTTTTACATCATAATAGATTGACTTCAAACGTTCAGTCGATGACGACTGACTCTTTTTTCTGCTTCTCATCTTTTTGTTTTCTTACCTTTCTACATTTACAACAACTGCAGCATTTAGCTTTAGCGGTTTTGCGATCGTGTTCACATTGCTTAGGGGTTTCATTGTGAGAGCTGGCGCAGCAAGTGCAAGTGACAACGACATTCACCTCTGGCGGCTCATTACATGGCAAGCAACACATCTGCTTCATATTAATAGTCTGAGAACATGTATTTCCTGGGAGGAGCTGTTTTACGTTTTCCTTTTACTAGTTTTAGTGGCGATGTAGATCTACGTCGAGTTCTTCCTCTTGTTTGCTTAGTGAGTGTGGGAGGGGATGTAGCAGGTGACGTCTTAAACCAATTTGTTGGCATTTTCATCGTCTGAAGCATTGGAGCAGTAGCCACTGTTGAATCAAGTTCTTTCAATGTCTCATTATTCAAAGCAAATTTTGGTACATTATGCTTTTTTCAATATTTTAAGAAAGTATGACCAACCAGGTGGAACATAGCCCTGACGGCGCTTTCTACGTGTCGCATACTGAATCAAGTCTTCATAACGTGAAGCATCAATCACTTTATTTTCATCTGTAATGACTTCTCCTCTATCATTTACATTGAGATGGGGTTCAATACTGTTGAAAAGAGATATGGCATGTGCGCGAGATGCTAAAGGTGTAGCAGTCGATACAGAGTCACGCATCTTATTCTTCAAGTTTTCAATTGCTCAACAGTTTCCGATTGTAATAATACAGCACGATGTGGATCTTTGATGTGAACATTTTGCTGATAATCTATTTCTTTGCTATACATTTGATTTGCAAGAGGTTGCTTTACTTGCTGCATGGCAGTCAATTGTACATATTCATCCTGAGGAATAACAATCATGCGAGAATAAGAACTCATAGTTTGTAGATAACCATGGGAGTTTTCAAAATATCACTTCGAAATCTAAATTCTTCCGGACACTCTTGCGTAAAGTCAATGAATAAGTAACCGTATGGTTTTTCAGTAGCTGCTTGATAAATTTCAATTAAGGCTTTTGATCCTCTGGGTGCAACTTGCCGCGCTAAAATTTCAAATTGACTTTTATCTCGCGGATTCTTGAAAATAGCATAATAGTGTGTATTCAGGTTTCGTGTACGAGCTTCTTTTCCATCAGGAAACAAATTTTGTGTGATATAGATGATAAAACACCTTTTATGATGTGCTGCACGAGTGAACATATCTGTAACATCTTTTGAATTGTTACTTTCTTTTAATAAATCATCCAATACAACAACATCATTAGACTGAAGTTTATCCACTGGAATAATTCCTTCATGTCGAATAAAGTTGCGACTTTGCAATTCCTGAAACAGGGACGGTTGATAAATACCATAACACCAAATCACTCGATTGATAGGTTCCTTAAACAACTCCCTTCTTTTATCCAATAAATTCAGCGTGAAAACAGTTTTACCTGCATGAGATGGACCTGATACAGTCAGAACTTTATCACATTGAAGTCTGAAATCCATTTTATTACTTTGAGATTCAACATGTGCATAATTAACGCTTAGAGCCAAAGATATTACCCAATAGGTTGCCCACGGCAGGAGCTATCATTGGAAGTATTGCTGAAAGGAAACCGCCCTTTTGTGTCAGAGTTTTCCTGTTTCTTTGAAGGGTGACTTTAGGATTGGAGATGAAACGCAATTTCGTAGCATATCGCTTAAGTAACTTTCGTTGTTTTGGCGCTAATTTCTTCGTCCTCAACTTCCTCACATGAGAAATAATTTCACAAATGAATTTATCGTTAGCATGTCGTATAGCATTGTATCGCTGATTTGCTTTCATTCGTCGGAGAGCTTGAATAGCTGAAGAAAACTTTTGACTTTTACGTTTCGTCATTTTACGTTTCGCCATTTTCCGTGTTAGTCTTTGCTAAAACCTATCTTTACCACATTTGCATAGGTACTAACTATTGCGACATAAGTGACACTCGAAATGAGCAATATCACAGTGGTTACATTTGCAAAGTTGAATGCAATTACGTATGAAACAGCGTTGACAAAAAGCATGCTTACATCTCTTGAAGATGCGCTTTTCATTTCCATCCTTTCGCTTACACACATCACAACACATAGTTTCACCGTTACTGATGTCTATAGCAAGTCTTTTTGAAGATATGAATTTGCTAGCCTTTTCTAAATAATAGACACATGTACAGAAGGAATATACTTCGAGAGTGAGCAGACATAGCTCGAAAACCAGTTGTGCTACAATCAAGTACCACTGCATTTTCAATTTTTCTTTATGGAAAGTTGAATGTGAATATCTGAAATCGCTTCAATCACTAGACTGCTACCATGATGGTTAAATGCGTTAAGACGTTCAGCAATTTTTATCATATGTCTTTTAAAAATTTCTTCGGGGTGATCTACCACTTCCATTGAATAAGAAGCAAAATGGAAAGAGCGACTTTCCACCTCCTCCTTTCCAAAATGACTAAACTTAATTTTCGCAACTAATCGCGCCATGACAATGCTATCAGAGAATGTATTCATTAACTCTAGAAATAGAGTGCTAGCATCATCGACCACTGCTTCGATGTCGGTCTCATCTTTATAAAAATTTATCACATATTCTTGAACAGCTCCTTTTAAACTTTGCCTATGAAAATGTAATGTTCCGCAGTTGTTTGAGAAAGACATGATCGCCCTTTATCTAACCCATCCATTGCATGAAAACAACTCTTCTCATAGTAACATTTATTGAATAATGGTAACAAGCATGCATTATAAATCAATGGTTTGAAAGAGATAATATAGATACAGCTGGTAACTATCATACAGCGAGCAATGATAACCATACAAGACTTTGGCAGTGCTGAGGTAAGGAGGAAAGAAGCATTGGTTATGAACGTAGCTACTACAACGAACAGACAAAATAGGAACAGACAAATCCTTAAAACGTTTCGTGACTTCATGATAATGTTGATTCACTCTACTATCCCAAGGTGGGAGCAAAATATCATCAATGATTAGATTGGGAAATACTTTCCTCTCCTTACCAGGATTATTACAAAAGATGCGTATAACATTGAAAGCAGCTAACCATCGTTTAAAGTCAATAAGAAGAGCACTCTCACAACAAAAGCCATAGTCTTGCAAATATTTCAGATTAAGTCCATGAATGTGTTTTCTCGCCCATTGATCAACATTGGGATTGCAGTTGTCATGTTGATGATAGACACTGACAATCTGATATGTCCAATTGTTCATAGCAATAGCACTGAGCTCCTGTACAGGTTCACCCTCACAATCCATAAAAATGATGATAGAAGCCTAAAACGGAAATTTACACATCTAAGGAAACGTTCTATAACATATTACAAAATGAAGAATTACATCGATGCTTTTCACGACAAAATACACAAATGATATGATGGCAACGAAGAAGTAAAATGTATCTAATAAGACCACGACCACGACACTCAAAGCACATAAGCGAATTGTCATAGGGTAGAGTTAGGAAAGGACTAGTAATTCTCCTTCTTTGATTTGCGTTTTGATGCAGCATTCTTCTCCGACTTGCGCTTCGTACCACTGCTGTTAAGGATTTCATCAATTATGTCATCCACGTTGGGTGGTTTTGGAATATATAGGATGGATTCCATATGCATGGAGAGAGAGGCTATTTTATTATCCTTGTGTCGACCATAATATAGCCCATTCACTTTGAAAAGGATATCCCAAGTACCTTCTCCGAGCTCATCACATCTGATGGGTATTGAATGATCTCCATCCTTCTTATAGTAAGTGCACCAATGTGATACTGGTAGGCAAATGTGATTACCATCCCAAATCTTTCTATAGGGAGTATCCTTGTCATCTCTCGCCTTCCACTCTTGAGCAAGAGGAGTAGGAATGTCCATATTTAATGTCACGTACTCCTCAATAATATCAAGTTGGTGGCGAATGTACGGACTCACGGGGATCAGTATGTAGTCCCCATACTGATTGCGCATTATCTTGACATCCGTGGAAGGGAGCATTCCCGTTTGGAGTACTACGCTATGATCGTCATAACGCAAGACTTGTTTAAATTTACGCTGTAGCGGTGTAGGATTATGTACCTTGGTTGTTTCTTCCACTGCCCTCAGTTGTAGATGATCTGATCGTAGCGAACCTTGTAACGTTTGACCGCCATTTTGTCCTACTAGTGTAGCAGATGGAGTAGATGCCTGAAAATGAAAAAGATTGTATTAAGTTTACGTTCAAGGGAGGAGAGGGAAGAAAGTAGCGACTTACCATTTTAGTTGGATAATAGAATAGGGAACTAGAGAGAGAGAAAATGCGCGTCCGTCACTCGTGTGATTCAACGATGGAATGATTCTCACTGTGGAAGGATCGCTATTTATATAGAAATGCTTGATTCTCATTGGACGATGATCCTCATTGGACAATAACATCAAGCTGATTCCAAATCTGAAATCCGTTTTCCAATCCGATGCTTTGTTTTGAAGCTACAGCCCAAAACGTCCCAAATTCTAACTCTGTCGTTTTTCGCCAATGTCCAAAAATCTTAAATGGCGTCTCACATCTAAACGAAGACAGATATGAACAAGCCGTTTGTCTCACTGAATTTGTCTCACTCTTAGCTTTCAAACGAGCTATGGCACGACAAAATCCGTCCACTGGAAGCCAAAATCGAAGCGAGCTGTCCAGAGGGGGGGGACGTCAGCGAAAATTTTTCTCTCCGATGGCGTTCAAATTCACCATACCGATGCAGAATTTCCCGCTGAATCCGAATCTGGCCTCCGTTTTCTCATCCGATGGTTCGTTTGGGCGCTACACACCAAAACGTCCCAAATTCTAACTCTGTCGTTTTTCGAAAAATGTTGAAAATTTTTTCTCGCCGATTGCCTTGAAACTCACCATACAGATAGAGAATTTCACGCTGATTCCAAATCTGGCCTCCGTTTTCCAATCCGATGCTTCGTTTTGAAGCTACAGCCCAAAACGTCCCAAATTCTAACTCTGTCGTTTTTCGCCAATGTCCCAAAATCTTAAATGGCGTCTCACATCTAAACGAAGACAGATATGAACAAGCCGTTTGTTTCACTGAATTTGTCTCACTCTTAGCTTTCAAACGAGCTATGGCACGGCTAAATCCGTCCACTAGAAGCAAAGTTGGAAGGTCGGTGCAGAGGGGGGGGGACGTCAGCGAAATTTTTTCTCTCCGATTGCGTTCAAACTCACCATACCGATGCAGAATTTCACGCTGAATCCGAATCTGGCCTCCGTTTTCACATCCGAGCACTCCTTCCACTCGAAACAGCCCATTTTACAACCCAACATTCAGCAGATTGCACGAAAAACATCACACACTATAGCCTCAAGACAAATCCTGGCGGTCGCCCAAGTCCACCACGACACTCTGTCGTTCCAGAGGGGGGGGGGAGTCAGCGAACATTTTGTGAACGTGAACCAACCTGGCCGGCACACCACGACAGACCACAACCTCTGTCGTTCCAGAGGGAGGGGGCGCGCCGGTCGAGTGTTTGCCGTTTGCTTACTACTCACAATCATTAAATTTAGATTGTGAGGAGTCGAATGATATAAATAATATTTCAATTTGACGAATTCATCACGGAGAAAATTGAGTTAAAGATAATGTACTTGTACTTTTTATTTGAGAGGCCTGCCTGAAATCTGACCGTCGGAAGGTCGTGGATTCTCTGATAAGAGCTACTTCTGAAAAACATGCGCTTGGCCAATCACACAAGCTAAAGAGAGACCGAATATCTATGTCAATCTCTATCGCTTGCTACAATTGCATACAATGGCTGAAGTGGAATTGCGTACGCTCTAGACTAACCCACACGCAAATGAATCTATCTATGTGATAGTACATTAACTAACCACTCGTACTTCTAAATAGCATAACACGTGTCTGAGTTAATCTTTGCAGCTGGAATAATAGAGATGAAGTCTGGATCAGAGAGGGAAATAATGAACCATTACAACACACTTAAGCCCCTCTTGGGTAATCTAGAATCCTTGCACCTACAGTATGATGGAATGTAGTAGTAATCGGTGACAGTACATGCGATTACGTTTGTCATCATGGGCTGGTTATATCCATTCCCATTACATGAGACCACTAGTATCACTTGATCACATACTTAGATATATTTTATACTGTGCTAGAGTGATAGAGAGGACCGGAATGCGATAAGATTCAGTTGCTGTCCTGTGACACCTCGAAGCGGGCTGCTGTTCCTTTTTGGTTGACTACCACTGTTTCATACCATTAGAGCATTCCATTAAACATTACAAAGAATATATTAAGGAAGAATGATAGTGATCACTATCATATTCGCATTCATTCGAGTGCATGTACAATATTTGTAAATTATTAAAGAGGCAAACAAGATCAAATTCGCCTAGTCTTGTTACATTGTACTAATTAGGTGCAGGCCTAAAGAAAAAGTAGGACTACAGTGTTCTATAGATGCAGTTGCATTATTTGAGCATCGTGCTTCCAAAATATATCAGCACTTTCTTATCATCATGCTCCCCGCTTATTTATATTGATTATTATTGATTGTGCTGTACACGCATTGCAGGTGGATCAAACCGACACTGAATCAATCTACAGGGTAGGATATTTTCCCGATTTGATTTGTGAAATCTGGTCCGCCCGTGCAGAACAAATAATGAGAATTTTATATCGGTCAGAAAGTCGGCGCAAAGTACGATGTGATGAATTCAACGTTCCACTTTATCTGAATGATTTCAAATGCAACTGTATTTCAAAGATAGGCCGACAAATTGCCTCAATTTGCATCCATTGTCTGTACGCAACTTCTGCTACGTGACGTTCAAAGAGAGCATTTTTTGTACTTCAAAAAGTACATTATTTTGTCCAACACACTGACTACCAGATATGTGACTAACTACACCTATGACTATCAGACATCTACATGTAGGTGACTGCGTCTGACGTATAATGACGGTTATGTTCGATGACTTTTATGATTCGACAGGTTATGTGACTTTATTGGATAACAACACGCACCGACTAAAATATTTATTATGAAATGCACAGCAAGTAGCTGTGCTTTCACCATGCCTGTAGAATGAATGGTGTTTATGAATGAATGAGTTTATCCGAGCATGGAAAATGATTTCGAATGAAGCGAAGGAATCCTGAAAAGAAAGACGCTCATATGTAACGGAAATAGGCCTATATAACCTTGGAGAGTATAGTCCTATAGCCTAAAATAATTGGACCATGTCTAAAAATGTTTAACGAACTAGTAAAGAAGTTCAAAACGAAAAAAATCGATTCTTCATCAAATCAGTGCAGATCCAAATGCTTTAGATGAAAGTTGAACATTAGTTAACCAACAATGGCAACCAACATCACGGAAAAAGCGGGAAGTTAAATTGTTGCCTGCCTTGCTGAATTGCATGAAGCATTTCCACCGCTCCCAAATATAGATATATCAGTATCAATTCATAAGTTGACGAAGAAGAGGTAATAAAAGTTGACTGTCATGATGATGTAAGCAGCCTGATGCGGACATCCAAGTAGCATTGACTAACAGACGCTTATGTGACGGGCAAATGAGTGAACTCAAAGCTGAGGCCGGCTGAGGATGTTCGTGGATGACCTTCCTTAACCCTTTTAAGGTTGAATTTTTAATAAAGACATTGATTGTGTGTCCGTTGAATTTTTTTCAGTTTTGCGACCCGATTTTTGGTGATTGCTTCATTAAGTTTTTTAATGTGATTACCTCATTTTCTGCTATACTTTTTATTTATTTAGTTCCAGTATATAAGAAAAACAATCCAATTTCATTTCAACATTGATTTTATTGACAATGATGAATAAATCAAAACAGTTATGGATGCATTTGAATATGGTGAAGTTTGAAGCAGTGAGTCATGAATAAAGCAACACCGCAGTCAGGACAACATGTCCGAACACTTGCTCCTTTGCATCC
Organism: Prostheceraeus crozeri; assembly: GCA_907163375.1. NCBI lineage: Eukaryota > Metazoa > Platyhelminthes > Polycladida > Euryleptidae > Prostheceraeus > Prostheceraeus crozeri. The sequence goes on from CAJQUW010013064.1 coordinate 153,991, forward strand.
TTCATCTTTGTCTGCACATACTGAACACATTTTCCTTTTCTTGTCTGTAATAGTAGAGATAAAATGTCTTTCAGTCAATCTCGTCTCACTTGGACCAATGCTTGGACGCCCTATTGTCACTCTGGACTCTTGATAAACACCAGTCAAACTTTCGATCAAACTAATCAAAGATCGCTGATGCGTTAATTTCTTTCCTGATACATTTGGATTGTTTTTGTAGCAAATATAAGCATTTGTTGTCATTCTTTCAATCAAATGGAAAACTATCTTCCGCCAGCACTTCAGCGTTCTCGATTCCGTCGAGCAGTGGTCAGTCATCTGATCAGCTATGTTGACAGCTCCCATTCGGTCATTGTAATCAATTACCATGTGAGGTATGCGCTTATCTCAACCTGAAACTGTAACGAAGGAAGCTGAGGAATGTATTGTTAACATCCGTACTTCTGTCGTGTCAACCCAGCTCATGCCAAAATCTTTCCATCCGTTTGAGACGTCTGAGATCATTTGGCTGTTCTCGTACTCTTGATATCTTGAGGCAAGCCACGTCGGTTGGAACGAACTGTACCAGTGATATAGATTTTCTTTTTCAACATTTCATGACACAAGGCAACATTCATGTTTACATGTAATTGTTTACAAAAAGTCTATGATAATTCCCTTCGTGAGCCTTCTATAATTTTTCGCAAACGTCGCATGGATGCACAAAAGTTGATGTCCTCTTTCCTCGAGTGTGATAAATTGTTTGATGGATTTATCCAGTATTTGAGTCGGGAAGATTGGATTTCTTCGTGCCCATTGATGATGCTTTGATTGATTGATTTCTTACCCTGATGTAGTTCACGAGGGTATGGCGTCCTTTGAATCCAACGATTGTCTCATCTATACTAATGTCTTGAGAGAGTTCATACTCGTAAGTGGTATAACATATTCGGAAACCATTTACGGTGTGCGCGTGTGCGTGCGTTCGTGCGCGTGTGTGAGTGCGCGCTCATGTGTGAGCGGTGTGTATGTGTCAAGCAGATGCACTTAATATAACACACAACATTCATTTATACCGAATTCAATGTTTCATATTCATAAAATAGATGTCACTATACTGTTTCATACAAAACGACACATGTGTCGCTCTACCGCTAAACCATAATCGACACATATGTCGCTCTACCGTTAACAGGGTTAAAATTAAAAGTTAGTAATAGGATTTTGGAATCTCTGTAAATTTCGTCCGCAACATTTACAGAGATTCCCAAAGAATCCAATGAATGCTGTTGGGGTGTTGCCCATGCATGAGAATATTTGATAAATGCTGTGATGCAGATGCGTGATGTTGAGAAATAGGCCTACATGGAGTATTCCTATAGTTACTACTGAGGTACACTAATTATAAGTTAAGATGATGTTAAATAATGCTAAAGTAATGCATATATATTCATATGCTTGTTTGGGAATGCGACCAATGTTTTTTGGGATGCTATTAATAAATTTAGGGATAGTGCTGAAATGATTATCTTCACTATGCAACGTACGAACGATCTCATTGCAACGTACGAACGTTTTTTATACGCATCGTGAAGCTCATCCAGTTGCTTGATCATAATAACTATGCATTAACGTATTAAAGTGGATAATCAATTATATTTCTGGGAACTATTGGCTTTCTATCAATTGTAGGAGAGCAGAAAATTTGGCAGCATAGCAGTGTTTTTCGTGTCTCCTAAGTGAAACGTACGAATGGTGACTTTGAACATTTTTCTCCATGATAAGTATATATTTGAAAGAATCAAGTCTGCACGTATTAACTACAAGAATTTTGCAGGTGCATGGTAGCAGCTGCTGATAAATATCCTTCTTCTATCAAAATCTACACACAGAAATATGTTGCAAAATGTAACTACGAACAAATGGAGTTGCTCATATGCTAATGCATATGACATCTTATTGCCATGTGTAAGACTGCATACTCACGGGTTGACAAAAGGATATTCACCGCGTTTCTAGCAAGAACATAGCAGTCACACACTTGCTTGCGTCAATTGACGCGTAATTGCATGTGTTACGAATGAATACATGCAGCATGAACGCAAACTATAATAATAACACGCTAATTACACACGGGTGGAAAATTTGTTAGTCATCAGTAAAAACAAAGGAGATTTTGTAGCAGACATTTCTGCATCAATACACGTTCGGATCTCCATTAACAATCAATTGGAAAATTTCCCGCTTTTCATTTACTATGAAAGATCCATTGCTATAAAACAACGAAGGCCGTCAACTTGCCATGTGTAACTTTGTTGTTTGAATAACTAATTAATAGTAAAAGTGAAAAAATAAGTCCCTTATCCACATGCTAAAAACTATCTTGTAATGAAACATGCATGCAATATTTGCTCATTTTCTTTTATACTTTTGATCGAGCGTTTTATTCATTGGATCTCTCTGAACATCTCAATAGTAAGCATAACATATAAGGTCATTTTCCCCAGTCTTGCAAAGCCGTTTCCAAAAAATTAACATGAACAGGTCATTGTCTTTTCCAAGTTTATCGTTTTGGGAGATAAAAGCAGGAAGTTGAAAAAACATAGATTCGATACTTGAAATAGTTCCCTAACTCATGTCGAGTTGTTTTGCTAACTCGTCTGGAGAGTTGACACGATCATGAAAAATGAATGTGCTGATGATAGAATACAAGTAGAGGAATGAAGGAAGCTCTATAATTCAAATAAATATTGTCAGCTGATTGAATGGTGATAAATGAAAATGTGTCCGCATTTTGCTTCCATTCTTTGAATGCTAAATTCCTTAATTTGTAGCAGAGTATTCATTTACTTATTTATTGGAAGTAATGTGCATGACTTATTTATAATCGACATTACATCAACTTCTATGAGATAGGCATATACATGCAATTGATCATATTTGAGATATAATTGATTGATGGAAGGTATTATAATTTTGTTTAGTAAAGAGATAGATATTTCAATACTTCTAAATAACTTGCCCTTGTCTTGCAATAAGAAGCATTGAACAGAATTTTATCCTCTTTATCGAAATGTTAGCATGGATGTCTCAATGTCTCATCCACTGTGTTGTTGAGTCCCACAGTGTTTACCTCATGTTCAGCACTAAAGGCTTCCAGAAGCTCGCAGTTATGACCGAATTTATGTTTCTTTCAAACGCCTAGTGCATTCGCACTTGAAATTTTGTGCAAATGAAAAGGATGCATTATTGCAAAGATTATGTTTACGTTTTCTGCATCATGTTAGACACTTTAACTTGAGGAGGATTTGTGATGATTATTTGCATTATCTGAGTGTCGGTTATTGGCTTAATATGATCACATTCGGTATTCTAAACACTTTCTATACATAAATATTCACAAATTATCTGGTCAAAGAACAGTGTAGCTCACATACAATTACGTGTGAAGAAAAATTTATGAGAAAATTACAGCAATTATTCACGCATGGCAAAAACGGCAGGTACGTCATCATTAAAGTTCACTTGACAATAAAGTAATACTTGTACTTGACGAATTAAACATATACAAAAAGAAACGGGCTCATCATCAAGATGACCAACTGACTACGTCTCATTTCGCATCCTTTTGCATCTTGGACGATCAGCAATCGACGGACCCATGTCAAAAGGCATGCCAAACAGAAATAAAATACTTGAAAATATATATGAAAGTGGGACCCAGAATGGCAACAATCTATCCCAATCTATCCAGCACCAAACTAACAGTATCCCTGCATTGACCTTGAAGGCGCTGATATGTTACAATGATGCAGGCATACAGGGTCACTCCATTAGGACGACAAGGGACATCGCTGTTCTTATGGGAAGGTCCACACAGCAATAAAATACTTCAAAAACTTCATCAACTTTGCAATATGAACAGTGGCTTTTGTATAAATCTCATCAAATCAATACATGTAAACAAGCTTTTCCATAGCAAGATGTTATAGCCTTTTTTGTAAAAATTTCACAATTTTTTAGCATAAATAGCTGTGCAGCGTAAATGTGATGAGCAAGAGCGCAAGTACGTAATACTTGACCGAAAAAATCATGTAGCCCATCCAGGAAGGTGGAAGACTATCGAGAAAAGTAAAAAACCAAATGGTCTCGACTCAGTGATACACAGATGAGTAAATACCATCTTGAAGAACATTCAATTTGATTTCAAAAATATACAATATCTTTATCACCTGCGCATTCCCTTCTGCAAACAAACCGTCAGCGTAATATGCAGGAGAATCAAACTGTTAAAATGCTTTTGATCAATGATAAAGTTTCGTTTTGTTCGTTTTCTTTGCAATATTTGCTGAGCATATAATCTGAAACCAATTTTATATTCATACGTCATCACTTCAAAATCTTCTTTGAATCGACTTTGAATGTCGATATGCTTGACGACGGAGAAAATTGAACATTTCTACTGATCCATAAAATCCATGAAGCTTTCAGACAAATTGTTTTTCTCATTATCAATCGATGATTTCTTACCAACGCTGTATGTGCTACAATACAGAAATAAATAAATGTTTTGAGCTTCATTCCCTATGATATGAATGCTTGGATGAGGTCAGTTACGGTCAGCTAGTGAGAACAAATGAATTAGTGGTTGCTTTTAATCCTCATTTTTTCATCATATCAGCATTACTTTCACGCAAATTTAGTTGTTCTGTTTTATTTGTTGCGTTCTAAGCTTTCAAGAGTATTAAAAGATGCGCCATTACGCAGCGGGTGTTAACGCAGCGGTCATAACTTGACAAATCGTGTTCAGCTTCACAAGAATCTGATTTTGTCAATTATAAGAAAAATCGCCATTAGAAGAATATTTGTATGGATTCCATCGATCTAAGTTAGTTAATCATTTGATTAATTCTTCGAAATGTCATTCGTTTGCCTGCTATATCGACCAAAGATGATACAGTTGTCTCTGAGGATTGGTGACAAACCTCATCACGGCGCGACTTGGTGGGACACCTAAAGCTTTTCAAAGTACGCGGTTGCACACATGTTTGCACAAATGTTGATAGATTCCTTTAGACAACTATTTATTTTCATTTTAATCATTCGTATAAATATGGAAAATTAGCACATTCCAAAACTCATCGGTTTTCTAGTAGGCCTAATTTCAGAGCGTGCCTACAGTCAGTCACCCCACGTTTCTCCAGATGGTTCATAACCTTAACTTGTGATCACAGTAGGCAAATTTTTTTGCGCCCTCTTCGAATACCTATGTCTGATGTCAGAATTTTCTTATTGGTAATTTTAAGCATCAAAAGTATTGGATGTAGTAGAAATATATCAAAGTGACCCGTAAATAAACCACAAAATTTGATTTCTTAAAATTTCACTTCACAGCAAATCATTGATTATGCAATTTCCCTATTTCTCTAAGACATTACTCTTTTCATCGTCTGTCTTCCTCTGTCGTTGATATACCACTTTAGCTTTTGTCGTTGGATGGATTGACCTCTTTCACTTCGACTGCTCAAGTGGGTCCTTCTTGCGATGATTTTGATTTGTAGATCCTCACATGCGATCCGTTCACTCACTTTATTTTGTCACAATGATAAACTGAAATTGATATTTCGAAATGAACAATGAATAAAATCAATCTTAGTTCCAACAGCTATTGTATTCAAAATGCTTCGCTGCACGAAAGTTCAACATTTCTAAAAGTCTATTTATTCCGTGGTACTTGATGAATAAAAGGGAATATAATTCAGCATTCGCAAGATGCTTATTTAGCTGATAGTGTTTGAAGATATAGATGAAATTAATTTCCAGATTAGCTATATCTCATAAAACCGGACATGTTAGCATGAGTGCATGCTGTAACTGGAATACCCACAAAATTAGATTGCTTAAGTTTTTCAGGTAACTAGGACCTCAGGTAAGTGGACAAAAAGGAATTCTTAATGACATGCAGAGATAGGAAAGAAGTCGTTCGTTGCTTGTAGATTGCTATATTCTTTTAATTTGCTTCGATCGTTGCGATTCCTTCAGATTCGAAGAATTTAGATCATTGCGCACAAGTTCCCCGATAATGTTGGTACGTCAGATTCTTTGTTTAGAAGTTGGCAGGCATGAGAATTTTAGCTCACTCAGTATCTTCGAGGGATTCATCAATGATTGGTAATGTGACAGCAAGTGTGACCGAAAGAAGAACTAAAGTGATACTGCAGTCGATAAAACGCACGGCACTGGTTGGTGCTCAAAGCTTACTGCACATTCAGCCATGACTTATTGTTTAACCCATATCTGCCCATTATATCAAATTTGTCACACCTCCTTGTCTATTGTCTGGAGAATGCGCGTTGTCTCAGTTAGCGATGACTGAAGTGAATCATTATTCGATGAGCCAATCAAAAACGAGTCATCGTTCATCAGATCTTTTAACAAGCAACTTCGCCGTGAAATTTGAGCATTTCGCACGAGCTTCTATCTGCAACTTGACGAAGGTAAGTCGGATGTCAAATGATGCTTAAAGTTGACCTAAAACATCCTCTGCAATCACCAAAAAATTATTTTGTTTGTGCATGGACTAAGAATAGTCGACAATAGTAGCCTAATTTTCAAATAGAGCAGCACAGTGGTCATCAGATGCCAAAATCCAATCATATCAAATTTGATACATTGGGCATTTGTGCAATTCTCACTCACTGTATTAAATTTGAATGGGGTTGTATAAATTACAGCTATAGATATCACAGGCCGGCAAAAACTCTCAGTAGAGACAATAACATCCTTTCACCAGATTGAATGACTTTACAATGCCGGTAATGAGCAATACACAGAAATTTGCACGAGGTGCTCCCAGGAGTAAACGACAGGAGTGGCGGCCTTTGCATTTGTAAGTTTAGATAACTTGCCTATTGTCTATTCCGAATTCCGAACAATTTTTTAAATGTACATTTTGGCGCAAACGCACGATAATAGCTATGCAGTTGTGGTCGTCGACTAAAGCATGAAAACAGATAACTGTATATAAACTGTCAAATGACTGCCTCTGAAGCGGATTTTCCATGAAATTGCCGGTTTCCTTTCTGACGAGCAAACTGCTTTTTCCCCTTCATTATTTGCCATTCTTGTTCTTTTTGTTGCTTCACATCATGAGTATCAGTGGATGAGTGAACACTGGGAACCCTTATGGACTTTTACTAGGCGGAAAGCCTACATCCAAATATTCAAGGTAATGCATAGGCCTACATGCGTAAGCTAGGGTCTGTAGCAACATATTGTAAAGGCAAATGTGCATGTAGGCCTATACTAGAGATAATATACAATACGTGGAGCTATCGAACTTCAAGTAGAGCGTCGAATGCATGCAAATAGGTCTGCAGTCATCATGGCCGAAAATATTTTGGAAAATAGTCAAATATATTCATTCAGATTACAAAAAATTTTTTCCAAAAATGAATAGGCCTGTATTTGTAGAACATTTAGCAAACTTGTCCTTTCATTCTTATTTCAGGCTATGCGGAGAGCGAAGAGGAAAGCGATTGCAAATTTGTTTGACAGGGTGGATCCCAATGGTTCTGATCTGGATGAAGAGTTTGTAGGAGGTGAACATCAAAGCGAGGGAATTGGTCAATTGTAGGTGGAGTGCCATGATGGACAGTTGATGGATGATAGTGAAGAAGATAGCGATGCAGACAACGACGAACCTGAAGATGATGACCCTGAAAATGCATTGACGAGTAGTCAGAACCTCTGGAACAAGAGCACATTTGAGCCAGGTATCAAAGAGTTCGATCTAATAGACACGTCTCCTGATCAATTACCAAGTGAGATAGAAATTTGGAAGATGTTTATGACTCCAGAAATACTCCAAATGATTTGTAATCAAAGCAACGTTTACGCCTTTCAAAAGAACACGGAGTTGCTGCAGTTATGTCCGAAGGAACTTGAAATATTCTGTGGCATTTTCTATCGCATGGGAATAGTTAAGATACGAGACTACTGGAGCGAGAGTATGCGATATGCTCCTGTAGCTGATGAAATGTCCAGAAACAGATTCGAGCAGATTGCAAGAAAAGTACACTTCGTAGACAACAAAAGAGAGACTGATAAGACATCGAAATCGTGGAAAGTTGAACCCCTGATTGATTTAGTAAATGAAAGATTTTTATCAATCACACCGGAAGAACATCAAAGTGTTGACGAGATTTGCATCAAATACAGAGGTAAAAAAGTTCGATTCGACAATACTTGCCCAAAAAAGGTAGAGCTAAATGGTGTCTGAAAATGTGGGCGCGTGCAGGGCCATCTGGATTTGTTTACCAGTTCAAATTATATACTGGAGCTGATAAGAGGTCCACCACGGTCACGGCTGATGGTGACAGTTGCAAACTTTGAGTGATAGGAGGGGTCGTTGCGGGACTTTGCGCCTCACTGCCTGAGAACATCAGCTTCAAAATATATGCTGACAATTTGTTCACAACCTTGCCATTGATACGCTACCTTCACGGAAAGGGTGGCACTTTTGCGGAACGGTTCGTGAAAATCGATATCCCTGCCATTTAGAAACTAAAAAAGAATTGAGAAGACAGGACGAGGATCAGTTGACTGGCGTGTGAGTTCCGATGGAATTGTCATAGTGAAGTGGTTTGACAACCGAACAGTGCAACTGGCATCAACTTTTGTGGGCGTTGAACCACTGGAGAAAACCAAGCGCTACGACAGAAAGCTCCATGAACATGTTGATGTCTCGTGTCCTGCAATCGTCAAAACCTACAATCGCTCTATGGGAGGGGTTGATTTAAATGATTTCCTAACAGCCATGTATTAACCGCAAATCCAAAGCAATCGTTGGCCGATGTATATATTCTACCACATCCTATCCATGGTCATGGCCAATAGTTGGATATATCATCGAAGATTGATCGAACGATCGCAACTGCTTTGGTAAAACATGAGCGCAGAGCAGGAAGAAAGTCATTCAACGAAGAGCTCATGACGACAACTAGAAAGCGCACTCCAACTGTCCCGACCATGATTGATTGTGTACGCTACGACCTGATTGATCACTTCGCCGTGTTCAACCAGAAAAGACGGCATTGCCACGAATGTTCAAAGTTAACTGCCGTCAGTTGCTGTAAGTGTAGTACATGGCTTTGCCACATGAAAGAACGTGACTGCTTCTATAGCTATCATCATCATTGAGACGGTCGAATTTATTTTTTTATCTTTTGAGCTAGAACACAGTTGATAGACATGGATTAGAATGTTGTTTTCATTTAGTCGATTTGTTTATTGATATTTAGAATTAAAGAATGGAAAATCAGTAGCCTGTTAGTAAAGGAAATCTCTGCATGCATTACACAGAATGCCAGATGATTTATGTGCCTCACTAGGAATGCATTATCATATTCAACACAATAGGCCTACAATGTACCTGTGTCAGCACGTTCATCTCCAAAGAAAGATTTATGACCTAGTACCTACAAGTCGAAAAGGCGACAAAAGCGGGTTCATTAAGTTATCCGAGCTATAGTTCAGTCATAACAAAGAATGGTGTGGTATTGTTATAGGGGATTGTTATTCTACCTAAGTGCCCATCGTATCAAATTTGATACAGTTTTGAATCTCATGGTTCTTTTGATGCTTATCTTGGGCAGATATGGGTTAACAGTAGACAGCGTGTGGTGTGTGCCATTTCATTATCGTGTACGAGATTCGATCTTCCCTTTTCGAAAACCTAGGAAGAGCAAGCAGTCAATCGCAATTGTGTTCGCATACTAAGTTAGTTTCGAAAAATTTTATTCAGAGACATAAGCATGCTGCCAGTTAGCAGCAAGAATGCTATTATCAATGAAAGTGATATAAGATGTGGCACAGATTACTTTGCCATGGAAAATATGTGAGGTTGTGACTTGTAATAAATTATAACAGAGGCCGTAAAGGAACCCAAAGGACAGTCGAGTCAATTAAGGGCAGACTAAATTTTGCAAAGCACGTGTGCAATTGTGGCTCCCCCATTCGATGTTCAACAAAACATATGAAGTCACATCGTGCATGCAACTAAAAACTATAGTGAAATGAGATTTAAGATTGATTAAATTACCATGCATGTCGATGTTGAGAGATGTGAACTAGGCCTTCTGATGATTCCTGATATTGGATGAAATGTAGGCTATTCATGTCGGTTTTCAATTTCCAAATGGGGATGCAACTCAGTATTTAGTTATTCTATTTATTTGTCATTTAAGAGATGCATTCATTACGTTTATTGACAGAAAATTTCAGAGCTTTTTGATTTTTTCTTGATATGAGAAAAATTGAGTGGAATGGAAATTGATTTAATTTAATGTCGCTGGGGCAACTAAGTTGGAGCATGAATGCTTTAGGCAAATGGTTTTCGCAGATCACGTCGAAATTCGCAAAATTGCTAGATTTTCGAGAAATTAATAATTCTCACGAGTTTTTAAAGAATATTGCACGCAATATGAATGCTGCGATAATCGGAGATCTTCTTATACCATGTTTAATCTATGTTGATGACATCTTCTTGATAAGTAATGATAAAGACGGATTGATAAAACAGGTAGAAATAACGCAGAAATTTTGTTACTATGATGGTCCAAAAATAAACTGCGATAAACCAAAAATTATGATTCAAAATCTTGATTATGATAATGACTGCAAATAATAATTTTTGATAATGATATGTAGCAGATTGAAATAGTCACGGAAAGCAAATACTTAGGATTTTGGATTTTACAAAAAACTAAGAAGCATCTAATTTCACCACTAAAAAAGGCAAGCAAGCAGCTATGCAGTAAAATTCAAAGAATTTGAAAATATGAATGCACCGACTGTCGAAGAAACGTTCGAAATGCTTACGCTGTCCAAAATGTAGCATGGAGGAGATGTTTGCTGCTATAACAAATTGTAGGAATTGAGTAAAATGCAGTTTCAATTTTGCACACGTTTCTCCCATTTATCAACTACAACATTGTTTGCAGATTGATTTTTGATAGGTGAACTTGGATTGCTTCTAAATGAAAATTATTTTAAGAAAGCCGCAATCAATCGTTGGATTAATTTAATTTTAAGTGAGAATATTAGCATTAGGAAAACCTGCTTTGATCATATTTGAAGCAACTTAAAGAAAGATAAATATTTATATACTCGATGGAGATAATAGTCCGGGAGCCAGCGTGAAGTTGTGCAGGGAACGAGGTAGTACATAAAACTTTCACATAGCATAGTCCACCTCTAACCTACTGCAAAACTTCGCGTCTGCCGGATCAGATCATTTGTTTTTCAGAAATAGAGAGGATAACACAATCCTATGTATTTCCAGTGGTAAAATTGTGACATTTAGGGTGTTGACTCCATTTTTTCGAATTTTTGCTCATAAAAGTTACACAAATTGGTATTTTGTTGAACTGGTTATTACAGAAATCATCTACAGATCATGATCTTTCAAATGAGCTGTCATTTTGTGACAGAGGATGAAGTAAAGTGTACAAACAGACACTTTTCGTTAAAGTATATCAACAATTTTCCTGAAATTTCTATGTTAAAATTTACAGTTACACCAACGAAAAGTGTCTGTTTGCACACTTTACTTCATCCTTTGTCACTGAATGATAACTCATTTGAAAGATCATGATCTGTAGATGATTTCTGTAATAACCAGTTCAACAAAATACCAATTTGTGTAACTTCTATGAGCAAAAATTCGAAAAAATGGAGTCAACACTCTAAATGTCACAATTTTACCACTGGAAATACATAGGATTGTGTTATCCTCTCTATTTCTGAAAAGCAAATGATCTGATCCGGCAGACGCGAAGTTTTGCAGTAGGTTAGAGGTGGACTATGCTATGTGAAAGTTTTATGTACTACCTCGTTCCCTGCACAACTTCACGCTAGCTCCCGGACTATAAGGAAAATTCCTCTAATATTTTAAATCTATTATATCTAGAAATAAAGCAATGTAAGGTATTAATGGAAAAAGTATGAGAATATAGTAAAATCAGACATAAAGGATTCCAGGGCTGAATAGATAAACGACGCCAAAAGAAGTCATACTAGAAAAATTATTTGGAATCAACACAATGCGATTGTACAATTAGACGTTTATTTAGCTTTAATCTTTAATCGAGATGACAGTGCACCATTAATGTCGAAAATTTCGTGTGGGAAAAGGAAATCATAGTTTAGCAACTACTAGCCGTCATCTTTCAAGCCCCAGTACTCGGGTATGCAAAGCCGGCCTACCAGGCACCAAAATTACTAGGCACCTTCATTATCGCAAAAATCAGAAACTTTTAAGAAAATGAAAAATTTCCGATTTTCGAATGTCAATTTTGATGAAACTTTTCGCGATAGGACATATTAGGATAATTGGCATGATAAGGATATATTGGCATAATGACTGCCCTATGAAAAGGTACAGATAGCACATGTGACTGACTCTAAGTGAAGATGTGTGTGATGTTTGTTCTTTGAATAATGTGTGAAATGTTTGAAACTAAATTTCTGTTCTAGAGGATTTATGGATATCATTTTCTATGTTGATACACAAATAAGAAACAATGGTTTTTATAGTCATTTAAAATTTTTTGATAATGCTTGCATACAAACATATGAAAACTATAGTTTCATAAATAATATTCAGAATTGTTCTTCCCCCTATAATTATTATTTACCTGACGCTATTTTACCTTCGGCGTGGCCTAGTGAAGAAGGTGCGAACTCGTCACCACCGCGAACTTTGGTTCGATTCCTCGGTCGGGGAATCAAGGGTGCTGATGTCTTTCATTGAAAAGCAAGTGCAAAGGACCGATTCACATATTTCAAGACAAAGTAACTGTTAAAATGACAACATGAGGCCTTTCGTCCGCTCTAAGTTGTGTGTAGACGCGGAACTGGTGTTAATCACAGAACAAAACTTAATAATTTGCAATGTGAGACAAGGGCAATAACATGGACGGTAAGTAGACAGCAATCAATGACATTGCCATGGCACCCAAGGCCAATCACAAACTGCTTCTGGACGCATACATCAGGAGCAATCGCTTGAATGGTCAGAGCCTCCATGAAATAAAGGACACTTCTGACATCGGATTGACACAAAATCTTAAAACGCTCTCTCACACCTGAGAGGTCACATTCGCTAGCAAGTAAACGGCGGGCAATGGAGATCTCGGGCAAATACTTGGATCGAGGAGGAGCACTCCTCATTTCCAACTCCTCCCTTCTTGAAATATATGAATCGGTCCTTTGCACTTACTTTTCTGTACCGGTCCTTTGCACTTACTTTTCTGTACAAATTGTGCAGCGGGTCACATTTCTTCAAGTCTTTCATTGACTTAATGGTTGTCATTCTCTAGATATTCATTATGCTACGACAGACTTATGCTGTGGTGAACGACAGATCTACGCTTCTATTGAGGATTACATTATTTTCATTTCACCTGACCAATGGGCGTTCGCTTGCAGTTATCTGTCACGCTACCAAGTTGCAACATCGAACCTCGTTCCATGCTGTTTTCCAGTCAAGTCAAATGTTCAGCTAATTAAATGACCACATGGTGATCATACTGCTAGGACAGATGAAACTTGTGCATAAAATCATGTGGAAAAGATGCCGAAATGTGTAATGAAATTTCGTCCCTTCATAAATCTGTGCAGCGAATTCATGACAATCTTGAATGATATCGCACCTACATATCCGCAGCTATTCACTGAAATTGCTATTCAGATCACGAACAAAGCAGAAAGATTAAGATGCCGGATCATAAATAACATTTCCAACGAAAATATGAGACAACTAGCTCCTCATCAAAGACAGAACATCGTTTCACTGGTGTGAATATTTCTCAAAATTGTTGCAGATCTCACTAATTGGTGTCGCATCAGATGGAAAATGGTCTTCAATGCCATGAAGTCTGTAACAAAGCCTCAGATGTCTTATGAAGTCTACATTTATTTATTGATAATACATAGACAGATCGTAATACTAGCAAGATGCAAATGCACTGTACGTCAAAAGCTGTTTAATCCTGAACAGTGCAGTTTCTAAAGTCTTTGGCATCCGTAGACGCTGCGTTTATTACAGACTTTTTCCTTGCGAAATTGCAAACTGTGAAAATAGGTTTGCAAGAGTTTGCAACAGTTTGCTGCAAGTTTCTTTAATACAGCATCAAGATTTCCATGCCTAGTGCAAGCAAATCGGCTAATTGTCAAAATAGCAAAGGCAAATTCATGACTGTGAATGGTGAATCTTCCTTCATGAATATGTCCAATGTTCACATGTCTCACAGCCAAGTTAACTGTATAACAGGCAAATTCACGACGACCAATAACTGAAAGATTTGCGTGCATTCCGAATAGATTCCAGCATTTTTGACATTTCTATTGAAATCAAAATGAGAGAATCCATTCGAGATTCTTATGCTTGAATAAGTTCGCAAACGAGTCATTTCTATGGTTGCTTCCATTCGCTTCAACGTGGTCTTGTGAGACTGAATTCAATGCTCTCACCTCATCTAAGCTCAGGACGAGGAGCCTTCCTTAGGTTGAAAATGATCTGCTGTTGGCATTAGCTGAAAGCCATTCTCCGAACTGATGAGTTAATTGAAAATTCCTAAATATTAAGGCTTCATATCATGAGTCACGTGAAGCTTTCATTCATAAATTGAGCTTAACGGGCGGAGGTTATCGCCAAATGCAGTTTGAGAGCCACTAGAATAGATTGCCACCGTTGAGTTGCAGACCAGTCGGGCGCCGGTGTTTGTAACTGTGTGTAGACGACACAAATTAGATGCTAGTAGGCTACAATGATATGAAAAAAAATACCCATTTGAAGTTTAAATTGCTGATTATGATAGCTAAATCAGCTCAATGTGCTAAATGACCATCCCAACGACAAAAACATATGAAAAAGTGATGCAACTCTTGTATTTCATGGAATTTACACCTCTATGGGGGCAATAGACACAAAATTGCACAGAACTGAAATTTTGAATTTTAAATGAATTTCAGTACAACAATAACAACTCAAATTACTAAATGGATTTTACCATCGCAGAAAGCATGCTCGAATTGCATGTGCGCCATCTGCGAGATGCAAATCTTAAGTACTAGTTTCGGAGAGCTTGAAGAGGGCCGAATCCCTCCCCTTAATACTTTGCCGACAAGAAATTCACCGATAGAGGCAGACAGGGCCATGTGTTCAGTGACAGAGGCTGCATACAAATTGACTTGAAAGGAAATTAATTGAAGTATCTCAAATCGTATTTCAGCCTTGGAATTACGTGCCTGGAGATTCAAGATTCAAGATATATATTTTTCACTACATCTGGGATGCATGTGACACACAAGACACACAAAAAAAGATAACATGAAGAAAAAAAAGAGAAAATCATTGAAAGTCATGCAAGTTAAGCGGTGTAAATTGAGGTCTGAATACCGGACTGCTTCTGTAAATATGATCTTAAAAAGTCAATGATGGACGGACTTTTGCACTTTACTTGTCGTAATGTCTCAGGCACTTTGTTCCAAAAGCTAGTCCCATAACTTCTAACACTATTTTTGCCAAACTTAACACTGCGAACACGTGGCTGCACGAAAACATTGTGGTGAGTATTCTCACTCAAAATAAACAGTTCATCGAATACTAATGGTGCATAACCAACACTAAACTGGAAGTTTTTAATGAATGATCCTGTGTCACGACTTGCATTCAGCTCAGTCTTCGTTTTAGCGATAGCTTGCATAAGCCGGAAAAGAGCCATGTGCCACCGAACAGGAATTCTAAGAGCATCAAATTTGGAAACAAGTTCACAAACTGGGTTTTTGAAATCTCTCGCGGCAGCACGAATACACCGATTAAACATCGTATCGGAGAAAATATTGCACTGAACCGCAATCCTCATGATTGCTTTATGCAGCGAAGTGACTTGTTAAATTTGTTTGTCGATATGAAAATTGTGAACATTCCATAAATAATCACTACTTAGCGAGAGACGTGCTTTCTTTGAAAATTGGTGATAGTCGCTGAAGTAAATATTTTGGACTAAGAAAATGCACAAGCAGTACCGTTCATGAGCCAATCGTACACGACTATAACGCCGAATATGTTGCGTCTAAATGAGACGTGGTTTCATTACTTCCCACACCTTCAAAGCGTAAATTGTGAATTCAGGGAAAGGAATTTGATTTACAACAAAATTCAACACTGAACTGATGCTTCGATGGTTTCAAATCATAAAATAGTGCATATCACGTCCTCTGAGTGCTTATAGTAAAATGCAACTCTGCTTGTCACTGCGAAGTGCGCAAGTTTAGTAATGAATGGAGAAATAACTAAGATTCAACGTTTCCCTTGAGCAGCACTTTTTAAAAAATCAATTTTTTCAAAATCAGATAAATAATATAATACAACAACCAGAAGCAAGAGGCTTTTGATCTGATTGACTTCACTCTATCTTATTGCACATGTTTAAATGTCGAAGATTGAATTGATCTTCTCAATTAATTGTTGCTATTCCACCAAATAATCGGCTAGATTGACTTGTATCCATACTTGAGAGAAGCCGAAAAAACATTGACTGTGTGATTTGTGCTCTGATTTGTGACATGAATAATGTCTCATTCGCCTGACGATGGCTGGCTGTGCCGGTCAAAAGGCCTTGTCTGAATAGACAAACTTTACAGAACATAACGGTTTTTCGGCTTCTCTCAAATATGGATGCAAATTGTGGTTATGATTGCCGAGTTTTATCATTCACCGGTTTCTGATATTCACTGTGAACATAAAGAGAAAAATATATTGCTCTCCTTTACGAGATATTAATTATCACTTCTATAATCACGACAAAGTTATCACAGCATGTTTATAGTAAGTCACATTGTCTGTATTCAATCAGAAAACAATACAGTACCATTAGTTCAAATTTATATAGTAGTTACTTACAGCATACAACATACACCATGTAAATCATACTTTTACAATGCAAAGTATTTATATTCCTTGGTATAACTTTATCAGATTATTGCTGCTTGATTAGATATAGGGCCTGTTTAGGATTCGGTTCAGCAACGACGATGGAGAGCAACTGCATGTGATGAGAGACGACTTTATTGTGAAGCATGTATTGAACAAAGCGCAGATCAGCAGACACCGCGGGATGTACTACCGCGGGGCAGTAAGTCTGGGATCCTGTCTCTCTATGTTATCCCAAGGATCTTTTGGGGGCAGCGGATCTGAAAAACTTCGAGTTTTTTGATGTGCTTGCGATCTTTGATTAATTATCTTTGATTTAATTATGATTGAGTTACACATTGCTCATGGCAAAGCAATTGTTTTCATTTTATCATTCAGAAATGTAAACATACTTGATAAATATTATAGTTGCGCAGTAAGTGCATGATCAAACATATTTAGAATGCGAAATCGGAATGAATTTATTTTTGGATGAATGTCGGCTATCGCAGAAAGTTAAGGGTGCGAAGATGTAAAATATACGGAATATATAAAAATTCAAAATGCACAAATGCTACAAAATACATGTAAACTTACAGTAGATACAAAATGTATGAACTTTCAATGCGTGGTATTGTGAAGCCCAGAGTGAAATAGCTAATAATCACAAGTATTTCACTTTTGAAATATTCTGTGAATCCAGTGGAAATTTGATAAAATATCTAAACTTTATGCTCTTATCCTGTAGCTCTCCTAAGATTCAAATCAAAATAATGTATTAATTTTTGTAACTTGATCTGCATATATTCAGCATTAATAGAAAACCCAAGGTCCAACATTGCGTGGACAGGACGATGGCACGGAAGACGTCACCAAAAGTTGGATATCTGCATGACAGGGATAAACGTTATTTGAAAACATTGCTGTTTTGCTTGCAGACATTATTGCATGCATGTGTTATACAAGCATTTGCGTCATTTGCATACACATGTCACTTCTTCACTCTCTTGATTAATTGTCCAAAAATCGAGACACTTTTGAATGATATTGTAAAAAAAATTCTTGTTTCATGTGATAACAACAGATTCCACACTCTTCTCATGATGTCACGAAACAAGGTCGAAGCCATATGAATCTATCTTTTAACTATAACGATTATCCTTTAAGCCGGATTACCTTTCACGTCCAAAATATCGTAGAAAATGGATAACTCATTTAATTACTTTCTTCACTCTAAACTTATAAATGGTTCATTGTGCAAACATAATTGGCATACTGGCGAGCCTGTTTACAATCTTTATGGTACCAACTATAGAAATGCACCAAATATAGATTGTTTACTTTACCGCATTAGCTTTCAGATCTGTATTTTGTCTATATGCTACCTATCTCCTTATCGGTGAAAATATGTTTCAAAGTAGCATTGCAATATTTCCCCCAGGAGGCGATGTTTGGCTGTATAAGTATTATACGACGGCTTATAACCCATTTTACCCAGTGGGTATTTAAATACCCAAACGTTTGACTCGGTACACAACTTACAATATGCCTGATTGCGATGGATGGAATATAGCAATAGTACCTCTATGTTCCCTACTAACAAATTTTATTTCTATCTATTTTATGCTTATATTTCATTTGAGTTGAACTAAATAAAAACATATTGTAGAAACTCGGTTTCACCAATTTTGGAAAATGGTGAAAAGGTGAGTCATCCTCCACTCTTCTAATAATTCATTCATCTAATGCTAAATGGTTTTCAGAAGTAAATGTTATAATTCATTTCTAGTGACAAAAACCTAGTCTTAAATAGCTTTATTCGGAACACTGATGGATCTTTTTCATTATTGGGTATTTAAATACCCACTGGGATAATATGATGTCAATTCTGTCTTGTTTAGAATTTGGACATAGAATTTTGAATGTGCATTTTGATACAATGTTTATGACTGGAAAATTGTCATGACGTATATTAAGACGTAAGTTTATATTCCCTGTAATCAAGTAATGATCGGCTCTGTTTAGGATTCGGTTCAGCAGCGACGATGGAGAGCAACTGCATGTGATAAGAGACGACTTTATTGTGAAACATGTATTGAACAAAGCGCAGATCAGCAGACACCGCGGGATTCAGCCAATTACAGTGTGCCTTGCAGTGAGGTGACGCGTCAGCAGTGTCTATCACCAAGAACAATAAAATCAGTACATGTAGAATCGCTGACACTCCCCCGTATTTTTCCACAAAAAATACAAACATACAAAGAATGGTAATTAAACTCAAAAATTGAGAGAATTCACATGGCATGTGGTAGAGAAGAGTCACATAGCATTCACATGGCATATAGAGAAAAGTCATTTCACGTCTATGAATGCATACATGTACATGTAATTGTTTACTGTATATACATGTGTCAGCACGTCATATACATGTACAAACAACGATTGTTTCGAACTGTTTATCATACGAAAAAATCAGTAAAAGGTACAATACAGCATAGTGTATTTCTTGGGGAATGAGCCGGGCATTTAATTAGCATCATTGTGCTCTACGGGTACAAGTAAGCGAAACGGCCTACGCAAACGAGAGAACCTCGACTCACTCTTCACGGAGACAACAGCGGATCGCACGACATCATCACGGCCTTTGCATAGCTCAACAATCGCGCCTATTTTCCAATTCAATCTAGGAATCTTATCCTCGACTAGCATGACAACATCGTCCACAGATGGATGATCTGCAACACCCCTGTGATGTCTCCAGCCTCTTTGTCGTAAAGAAAGGATGTACTGCTTTTTTCACAAGTCCCAGAAGCAATTGACCAAATTTCTGCGATGTCGGAGTCTGTTACCTAGATTCAATTCGATTGATCTATCTTGACCATCAGGATTCTTCGTCAGAAGTATTCGTCGTCGGAAGTATGAGGAAATGTGCCGGCGTCAGGAATATTTCGTTGTCGGCTCCTATGTACGTCAAGGGTCTTGAGTTGAGAATGCCTTCAACCTCGATTACGACGGATTCCAGTTATTCGTACGACAGCACTGATTTTCGAATTGTCTTTTTCAGCGCTAACTTGAGATCCCGAATCATTCGATCATAGAAACCCCCATCCAGGAGGCCTTTTCAACGATGAATTTCCACGCAATGCGCTTCGGTGTGGCGAAATTTTGAACTGATTCTTCTTCAGACACTGCATGTAACAACTTGAAGGCGGCCTTGAAATTCTTAGCGTTATCGGACACTATCTTCGGTATACCACACCGACTCACGAACCTTTTCAGGGCCCTACAGAATCCTTGTGCAGTTAAATCCGGAACCAATTCAAAATGTACTGCTCGCGTAGAGGCACATATGAATAAGCAAATATAGCATTTCGTTGAGCAACCCTCCCCATTATTGCGAAAGTAAAGGCGACCGCAATAATCTGCTCCAACAGTTGAGAAGGCTCTGACATCTTCTACACGAAATGAAGGCAAATCAGGCACAACAGTATGCGTGTAAGTCAATCCTTGCAGCTTCCTGCACAAATGGCAATGTCGAAGTAACTTCTTTGCAACTTGACGTCCTCTTAGCAACCAGTATCTTCCTCTTAGTTCGGCCAGCTTGGAAGAGACTCCCCGTGAAACACGCGTTGATGAGCGTCCCAAATTACGAGAGCAGAGAATTCATAATTTCGTGGCAACAACACTGGATTATTCGTTTCCATTGGCAATAGTGTTGGCACGCGTCCTTTCGATCTTAGGAGTCCATTCGAGTCAAGATAGAGGCACAAGTCCTTGCATAATTTCGTTTTTCTTCCTTCGCTTCCTTCGCTCTGTGCCTTTCCGGATGCACAATCGATCTCCTGCATGTGCTTCATCCAAAGAATTTCCACTTCGTCAATGTCGGATGCAGTAACAGCTGCTTCGTTTACTTCCTTCTTTAATAGTCGAATAAATTTGAGGACTAAAGCTGTTGTTTTCAACAATTTTTCGAACGATGGAAATCGATTGATCTGGAGGATATTTGTCAAGTTTTTGTTATCGTCTTGGCTTGTGAGAAGACATACCTGCCTCGTTTCAGTTTCCAGGTCTTCTTGGCTACCTTCGTCAAAGACATTGCTATCCTCTAGAGGCCAGTGAAGAGGACTTAGGTACAAAAATTGTGGTCCGTTCCACCAACTCTCGAGCTGTGACAGTTGCTTGGGACTAGCTCCTCGTGACGGCAAGTCAGCATGATTATTTTCAGATCGCACGAAGTTCCAGCGTACGTCCTGCGTATTCTTCCGAATCTCAATTACTCGATTTTGCACGAATATTGGCCATATCCTTCCTTCATTGCGTAACCAGTTCAGTACCGTCATGCCATCAGTCCAACAAAAGACTGAGCAGTTGAAGAGAGACCGTACATAATCGACAAGACGGGAGCTGATCAGGCATCCTAAGAGTTCCAGGCGAGGTATTGTGAGAGGTTTCAGTGGGTCGACCTTTGACTTTGCTAATACCAGAGAACACGTCACATGTCCATCTTCATATTCCACTCGAGCATAGATGACACATGCATACGCTTTATTCGAGGCATCTGAGAAAGCGTGTAGCTGAACTTCTTTGACATTCTTTGAAGTTTGAAACAACTGTCGTGGAATTGATCGGTTGAATTGCGTCATTTCAGTTATCCATGTGTTCCACTTCAGCGTGATCTCTTCATTTACAGGTGCGTCCCATGACTCTTAAGACTCACAGAGACTTTGGAAGATGATCTTGGGTATTATCAGTGTCGGGGCAAGCAATCCTAGAGGATCACAGAATTTCGATGCTTCTTGAAGTATTGTCCTTTTCGTCATCATGCCTTGAATCAACTCCTTTTTCTGGAAATCAATTATAAATTCGTCTACGCTTGGATTCCATGGAATTCCCAGAACAGACACAGTGTTGTGTGGATTGCTTTCTTCATTTCCAAGGCTCTCAGAAACGAACGAATCTTTCTCAATGGAGTTCGTTCCTTTGCATGCGGAAGTCGATTTCTTAGGATCAGTATCTGCATCTCTCTGGAGATGCTTGTTCAACTCCTTGTGGCTTGTTACCCATTGTCTGAGATTAAATCCTCCGAGTGAAAAGAGGTGTCGGCAAACAGAGTAAAGCTCTTTCGCCTCTGTGAACGTTTTACATCCGGTGACGAAGTTATCGACGTACACATTCTTCTTTACTCTGTCGAGCAGTTCAGGATGTTCATCACTGAACTGATGTAGATGCTCATGATGACCCTCTCCAAAACAGCGGGGCTGCACACCAGACCAAACACCAAGGACGTGTGTCTAAATATCTTCAATTTATTATTCGCATCCAACAACAGGAACCGTATAGAATCGCGATCGTCTTGCTGTATCCTTATCTGAAGGAACGCCTTCTCGATGTCCGCAGTAATTCCAATCTGTTGTAATCTGAATGCGCACAGCATGGCAGGAATCTCAGGAAGATTGTATGGACCTTGCTTAAGACAGTCATTTAGAGAGGGTGATCTCCTGGTTTCTCTACATGATGCGTCGTATACAATGCGTACTCTTGTTGACTCAGATTTTTCTCGAACTACCGGACGATGAGCCAGGTAATGTTCGGGTGAAGAACTTCTCTCCCCTGTAGACTTGACTTCTTCGATTATTCTAGTCTCTAATTGTTGATCAAGAATCTTCTGATACTGATATAGCATCTCTTCATTCTCTTTTATGCTGCTTTGCATTTTCTCTAGTCGTTTCAGCGCAACGTGATAATTTGATGAGAGTGGTATATTTTCTTTCGGCTGCTTCCACAGCAATGATACAGTATAGCGTCCGCCTGCGAATTGAACATCCGGAAGAAACGTCGATTCTTCTGTTTCCTTGGAAGTAATGCCAATGTGATCCAGAGCCCAAAATCTGTCGAGCTGACTTTTGAGATCTTCAGATGATTTGCATATCATGACGGTTGCAGTTCGATTCGTTGAAGGATTCGACACGTTTGGTGGTAATACAGGTCCTTGTATCAACCATCCCAATTTACTGTTGACAGCTACTAGTTTATGAGCGTCATCACGGATAATCTGATTGCCATATACTATGTCATAGTAACTGTCAGCAACGATCAGAATCTCAATCTCCAGATGCATTAGCATTAGCATTTAAACATTTGTTTTCAATGTTATCGCTTGTAGACAAAGCAATAACCGAGTGCCGTTTATGCTCTTGTGCGACAGGACTTGATGTCTTTGAGAACGGATATATAGAAAGCGAATAATTTTCTTCCATGGTTTCTCGAATGCTCAATTCAATCTTGAATAAGGCCATGAATTCGTCTAACATATCAATCTGCTCCCCTGAGCGTCTGCATATAGCTAACTTTATATCATTCGGCAATTTCGATATCATAGATGGCAGAACTACAGATTGTTTCATAAAAAATGGATCACCCTTAGACATCGCCTTAACTTCAACTTTGTCTAACTCCGCCAAACTTGAACGAATTTCTCTGAAATTTGGAAGATATGTCAGTTGTGCTTACTAATATCATTGTTGGAAATTTCAAGCATGAACATTGAGTTGTTTTCCTGTTATAGATACAAAAGTAGTAGATAATTTGATCTTCATTTAGCAATGTTACACAAAATCATACCTCACTCTTATAAAATTACATTTGTTTCCTTTGTTATGTAATATGTTGTTCTACAAGCCAAAAGCTATCAAGCAAAACAAAAACACAGAAAATCGGTCAATCAGAGCCAGTATAGCACCATTATTCATCAACAATAATGTAACTGCTACATGTGATTAACTGGACTTCATGTTCCATAGCTTCCTGACTTCGTTGCGGTGGTGTTGGCAGCACTCCAGATTGCTTTCAGCTAGAAATCTATCTCTTACCGGTTGAAAACAATACAAAGCACAAATGAACAATAACGAGATCGCATTCACAAAAGGCAAAGTGTCAGCCTTGCTAGAACTAGGCTTTTCTTTGCGAGCTACAAGCAAGCGACTAAATGTCCCTTACACAAACGTGCATCAATGGCATAATGATGATTTTCGACTCTGTCGTAAAGAGGGCTCTGGCCGTCCACGCAAAACATCCAAACGTAGAGACCGCCTAATTTTGAGATTTGTTAAAGTTGATCCAAGTCTCTCGTTAACTGAGATGGCTGCACTAGACTCGTCTATTTCTAAGTCCACTATTCGTAGAAGACTTATTGAGTCGAATTTCAAGAGCTGTAAGAGGCCTTCTCACATCGAATTATCAGATCAGCATACAAAAAGACGTCTCAGATGGGCAATGAGTCATTGTCACTGGCGAAATCAATGGGATCGGGTTGTCTGTTCTGATGAGGCATCAGTCCGTCTGAAGGATTAGGGCTTAGGACATTATCTTGGCCAGCTCGTTCTCCTGATCTGAATCCCATAGAAAATGTATGGAGTATTCTAAAACGTAACGTTCGTCGTTCACTGCTACCTACAGATGGCGTATCACAACTTACGTCACTGTTAAAAAGAGAGTGGAGAAAGTTAGATCAGTCAAAAATCAACGATATCATCGAATCAATGCCTAGACGAATTGGTAATGTCATTGACAATAAGGGTAGGGCCACAAAATATTAGCTTCTTAAGAACCGTTACTGTATCATAGCTTATCAGATTATATAAGGACATTTAAATATATTAGGGACATGAAATAACATGAAAAATGCTTTCTGTATCATACTTATGTTTTATTTAGTCAAATTTTAGGATGATCCACTTTTTATGAAACGGACTGTACCATTTCATATGACGAAGCTCGTACTCCTAAGTTTGCTAGAGAGCGAGTATGTAATGTCAGACAATCAAAGAACTCATGCATATGCAACACCGACTGAGATCTACAGCAAAGACACTGATGAGCTCCGAAATGATCAGAAACAACGTTTTTGGAGGATCCAAACTTCTCTTTCAACAAATCAACAGCGACATCAAAATTACTGAATGCCAGGCTCATTCCACCAATTACAGCTTTAGCAGGGCCTTTTAAACAGGACTGCAGGTACACCAACTTTTGCACATCTGACAATAAAGTGTTTTTCATAATAGCAGTTTCGAAAATTTCATGAAAGGCCTGCCATTCTAGCTTATTAACCGAAAACGTGGACAATTCCAACTTGGGAAGCTTCACAGAAGTAGATTCAGAAGTGGACACGACTTTTGGCGTACATTTAGGTTTTTTCAAATTATCTAACTCAGACAAAACAGTCTGGACTCTTAACCTGTAATCTAAACAAGCATCCACTTCTGCATCGACCTCTCCTTCCTCACATAGGTGTAGAAACTCCTGATTAAGGCCTTCAAGTTTATCTAAATCTCGAGTAAGACTAGTCTCCATAGCGTTAATCTCGTTTTCACTCAGTTCATCATGAACTCGCCTGATACATCTAGTCAATGCACTTCTCACCAGTGCGCGCTGTTTGACGATTGCTTCTCTGTCCATTGTACATGTAGATTCGTAGTAAGCACGTACACAAGATGAGCTGCGATAGTTGATCAGCGTCCACCGAAGTTGATCTCAATTCCACTAACGACGTTGGGCGCCATGTTTAGGATTCGGTTCAGCAACGACGATGGAGAGCAACTGCATGTGATGAGAGACGACTTTATTGTGAAACATGTATTGGACAAAGCGCAGATCAGCAGACCCGCGGGCTTCAGCCAATTACAGTGTGCCTTGCAGTGAGGTGACGCGTCAGCAGTCTCAAGGGATCTCAAGTTAGCGCTGAAAAAGACAATTCGAAAATCAGTGCTGTCGTACGAAGAACTGGAATCCGTCGTAATCGAGGTTGAAGGCATTCTCAACTCAAGACCCTTGACGTACATAGGAGCCGACAACGAAATATTCCTGACGCCGGCACATTTCCTCATACTTCCGACGACGAATACTTCTGACGAAGAATCCTGATGGTCAAGATAGATCAATCGAATTGAATCTAGGTAACAGACTCCGACATCGCAGAAATTTGGTCAATTGCTTCTGGGACTTGTGAAAAAAGCAGTACATCCTTTCTTTACGACAAAGAGGCTGGAGACATCACAGGGGTGTTGCAGATCATCCATCTGTGGACGATGTTGTCATGCTAGTCGAGGATAAGATTCCTAGATTGAATTGGAAAATAGGCGCGATTGTTGAGCTATGCAAAGGCCGTGATGATGTCGTGCGATCCGCTGTTGTCTCCGTGAAGAGTGAGTCGAGGTTCTCTCGTTTGCGTAGGCCGTTTCGCTTACTTGTACCCGTAGAGCACAATGATGCTAATTAAATGCCCGGCTCATTCCCCAAGAAATACACTATGCTGTATTGTACCTTTTACTGATTTTTTCGTATGATAAACAGTTCGAAACAATCGTTGTTTGTACATGTATATGACGTGCTGACACATGTATATACAGTAAACAATTACATGTACATGTATGCATTCATAGACGTGAAATGACTTTTCTCTATATGCCATGTGAATGCTATGTGACTCTTCTCTACCACATGCCATGTGAATTCTCTCAATTTTTGAGTTTAATTACCATTCTTTGTATGTTTGTATTTTTTGTGGAAAAATACGGGGGAGTGTCAGCGATTCTACATGTACTGATTTTATTGTTCTTGGTGATAGACACTGCTGACGCGTCACCTCACTGCAAGGCACACTGTAATTGGCTGAATCCCGCGGTGTCTGCTGATCTGCGCTTTGTTCAATACATGTTTCACAATAAAGTCGTCTCTTATCACATGCAGTTGCTCTCCATCGTCGCTGCTGAACCGAATCCTAAACAGAGCCGATCATTACTTGATTACAGGGAATATAAACTTACGTCTTAATATACTTCATGACAATTTTCCAGTCATAAACATTGTATCAAAATGCACATTCAAAATTCTATGTCCAAATTCTAAACAAGACAGAATTGACATCATATTATCCCAGTGGGTATTTAAATACCCAATAATGAAAAAGATCCATCAGTGTTCCGAATAAAGCTATTTAAGACTAGGTTTTTGTCACTAGAAATGAATTATAACATTTACTTCTGAAAACCATTTAGCATTAGATGAATGAATTATTAGAAGAGTGGAGGATGACTCACCTTTTCACCATTTTCCAAAATTGGTGAAACCGAGTTTCTACAATATGTTTTTATTTAGTTCAACTCAAATGAAATATAAGCATAAAATAGATAAAAATAAAATTTGTTAGTAGGGAACATAGAGGTACTATTGCTATATTCCATCCATCGCAATCAGGCATATTGTAAGTTGTGTACCGAGTCAAACGTTTGGGTATTTAAATACCCACTGGGTAAAATGGGTTATAAGCCGTCGTATAATACTTATACAGCCAAACATCTCCTCCTGGGGGAAATATTGCAATGCTACTTTGAAACATATTTTCACCGATAAGGAGATAGGTAGCATATAGACAAAATACAGATCTGAAAGCTAATGCGGTAAAGTAAACAATCTATATTTGGTGCATTTCTATAGTTGGTACCATAAAGATTGTAAACAGGCTCGCCAGTATGCCAATTATGTTTGCACAATGAACCATTTATAAGTTTAGAGTGAAGAAAGTAATTAAATGAGTTATCCATTTTCTACGATATTTTGGACGTGAAAGGTAATCCGGCTTAAAGGATAATCGTTATAGTTAAAAGATAGATTCATATGGCTTCGACCTTGTTTCGTGACATCATGAGAAGAGTGTGGAATCTGTTGTTATCACATGAAACAAGAATTTTTTTACAATATCATTCAAAAGTGTCTCGATTTTTGGACAATTAATCAAGAGAGTGAAGAAGTGACATGTGTATGCAAATGACGCAAATGCTTGTATAACACATGCATGCAATAATGTCTGCAAGCAAAACAGCAATGTTTTCAAATAACGTTTATCCCTGTCATGCAGATATCCAACTTTTGGTGACGTCTTCCGTGCCATCGTCCTGTCCACGCAATGTTGGACCTTGGGTTTTCTATTAATGCTGAATATATGCAGATCAAGTTACAAAAATTAATACATTATTTTGATTTGAATCTTAGGAGAGCTACAGGATAAGAGCATAAAGTTTAGATATTTTATCAAATTTCCACTGGATTCACAGAATATTTCAAAAGTGAAATACTTGTGATTATTAGCTATTTCACTCTGGGCTTCACAATACCACGCATTGAAAGTTCATACATTTTGTATCTACTGTAAGTTTACATGTATTTTGTAGCATTTGTGCATTTTGAATTTTTATATATTCCGTATATTTTACATCTTCTCACCCTTAACTTTCTGCGATAGCCGACATTCATCCAAAAATAAATTCATTCCGATTTCGCATTCTAAATATGTTTGATCATGCACTTACTGCGCAACTATAATATTTATCAAGTATGTTTACATTTCTGAATGATAAAATGAAAACAATTGCTTTGCCATGAGCAATGTGTAACTCAATCATAATTAAATCAAAGATAATTAATCAAAGATCGCAAGCACATCAAAAAACTCGAAGTTTTTCAGATCCGCTGCCCCCAAAAGATCCTTGGGATAACATAGAGAGACAGGATCCCAGACTCAGAAAGCCTTCCTCGCGCAAGGACAGTGCAGAAGCCCTCATCAACCACTGCGTCTTCACTGGGCTGGACGCATCACCCGCATGGCAGACAACCGTCTCCCCAAGATCATTCTATTCAGCAAACTAGAGAACGAGTCCCGACCACATGGTTGCCCCAAACGCCGATATCCAGACCACCTGAGAGACGTACTAAACAGCTGCGGAATCCCCACGGACACTCTGGCGGAGAAAGCGTGCAGCAGACCGACTTGGAGGGCAGTGCCATCAAAGAGTCGCCAACTTTGAGGAGAACCGAAGTCTGACCTGCAGGAGAAGCGTCGCCAACGACACCAACGCCGCCTCCACTCACTGTCCATCCAAGCAAGCGAATTTCCTTGTCCTCATTGCCTCCGGATACTCAAGGCAAGGATCGAACTTTACAGCCATCTCAGACATCGACACTAACAAGGAGAGCGTCGTCGTCAACAATTGACGGACACTACGGACAGCCATAAGCAGTTAGCCAACATTTGGACCTTGATGTGACAGAAAGGAGAGTGACTTTCAAATGATGCCCAATTCGATTTCGGACGATGTTTGGAATGCTGTCATTTGCGATTGAAAACATCCAACAATTGTTAAAAAATTCATTACAAAATTCTTTCGAATGATATATCATTTGCTGATATTGCTATTGAAATGAATGCTCAAATGACAAATTGCATATTCAGTCTAAAATCGCAACAATTTTCAAAAGATTATTTTCTTAGATTTTGCCAATCGTAGTAGTTGAGGAGGACCAAATCACCGGTGACTTTCCTAATGCTCTCAAAAGGTAGCAGATATACATGTAGGACACTCAAAATGGACAGTGACTGCATCGAGCTCGTGGTATTGGTTTAGCCAGGGTAGGGTGCTGAATATTCTTGCTTCAAATTTCATTATCGGCATCATGCACCGGAGCCGGTGAAATTTCAGACACATTCATACATATCACGATCATGCAAACACCCACAGCTAGTCGATCAATTCGATGAAGTTCATGCAGTTAGCAACAGCCATTACCTGACACATGATATAATGATGCCCCATGTAAAGCCCAATATCAGGGAAACGCTTTTATCGATGTACTATAGAACTGCTTCATCGATGTTTTTGTGTCATTCATGAATTTTCATGGAGAAGTGCTGTGATTGATCAACATAGTGGCTTGTCAAATCTCAGGCAATACAAGACGTGATTGCCATAAATATTCTACTCAGTTTCTGTTTGAACTGCGACAATGACACGTGAAAAAGTGATGAACGTTGTTGTATAAAAAACAACATTTTTAAGTTAGAGCATTTCTTTAGATGGATAAAGCAGCCACATCTCCAGCTAATTTGAAGCCAAACTTTTATTTTTCACGTATTGAATTGCATGTCAGAAATGAATCTGCAATTAACCTATATACATATGCAGAAGTCAGCCTATAATAATATTGACTAAAATGGGCCTTATGTGGAGCAGTTAGGCCATTGCTCATAAAAACATCAATTTATCACTAGTTC
The DNA here is from genome assembly GCA_907163375.1 of Prostheceraeus crozeri. Classification (NCBI taxonomy): domain Eukaryota; kingdom Metazoa; phylum Platyhelminthes; order Polycladida; family Euryleptidae; genus Prostheceraeus; species Prostheceraeus crozeri. The sequence goes on from CAJQUW010013064.1 coordinate 184,053, forward strand.
ATGCTTATATTTGCCCGTACTTTAGTAGGCCTATGGCAATTTAATCTAATACTTGTTGAATTTTGCAGTGATTATTGCTTAAATTGGACCTTACTGTAGCTCGATGAGCACATATTTTTTAATTATCCATCATCGACTTCACCTCTATAGCAAGCCAAGGCTAGATTGCAGGATAACTATCTCACTTGTCTGATCAAGAATAGAAAAACAATTTGCCTATCAGCAAGTCTTAACTTTCATCAAAAAGATTATGCATTAAAAACATGAATAACTTTGAAAACGTGCTTGAATCCACGGCTATGAAAAATGTGCATGGAAGCACATGTTTAGAAAAGGTTGTAGTACATTGAATTTACAGCAAATTATATCAAACTTGATTTTCAAAAGTGTGGTTGATATCAGAAACCTGATCTTAGCAAAATACAATATGCCACAATCGTGACTTGCGCTACTGTGAAAATTAAGCACCTACCAGTATTGCATAAATGTGCAATTAGCGCCTCAAATCCATCCAAACACAGATAGGGTGCTTTTGAAAGCCGGAAATATGTCATTAATTTACAACATATTTGCTTGCATAAGTAAATCTTATACAGAATGTCACTGCTTGGAATTTTCAAAAAATACAAAATAAACTAATTAAAATTTACAAAATTAACATTAAAATACAACATTTCAATGCAGTGGTTAAAAAACAGGTCAAGTTCTTTAACCCTGTTGTTTCAACCAGTGAAGTGACGTGACCATATTCAGCTCATTTCTGTGGATAACCCATCTGAAATAGATGTTTTTTGAATAAACAAGACATGCGTGCCTAACTGCTCCTAATAAAGCCCATTTTTATCAATATCACTGTAGTCATATTTAAAATCTTTCAATCAGCATTATGCGCTATGCACAAAAATAAAGTTTAGATTAGAAATATAGTATATTTATATAGTAGAAAAATAGTGCCGCATCGAAAAATAAGATGGCTCTTCCTAACAATGACTACATATTGTCTGAATGATTCCATTAAATGCACGTGCTTATTTTACTTTAATAAGAATTTCAACAATATCAAGTTGTTTACGTTAATACATTTATGATCTCTGATTTATATGATTCATGTGTAGTTCATTTCTTTCAAGAACATAGATAGCTATTACCGCAGAAATCCGACACTATAATAATGAAGGACTAGAACGGCCAGAGACATTGAAAACAATAGAACATTGTGGACATGAGAACATTACCCAAACGATGGCGGCTTCCAGTGGTTGACAATAATGGGAAGGCACCGCTAGTTCATCGGTGCACATTGCAAATATTCACGATTACTATCATTTCTTTTTTTATGCAAAAAACATTTTGACAAAAAAACCTGTAATAAATCGTCTTACCGTAAGAATCTACAACTATTGCATGCTTCCATCATTTTATTTTTCTAAAGATCTAGCACACAGCTGCTGTCCATTCTAGTCTCACTTACGTTAACAAAGCGAAAATTCGGTTTTCTATGTTAGCTACAAAACAAAATTCTTCAAAGACAAAGAAAGTACTCGTCGATGTTTATAGTTGCATTAAAAAAACGGCGAGAACTTTCTTTGTTAAAGAATGATGTCATTCGTGCCACAATTAGAATGATCCACACACCATTCGTGAAATAATCTCAATGTCTCATTTAATTTTTTCTGGTTAATCATTTAAATGTCTTGTCAAGGTTGCATTATTATTCTTAATCAACTATCATTCTTGTCTATTTCACGACATTCTTTTTGTATATTTTTCAGTGACATTGTCTCATCCAAGGATATATATTTATAAATCCATTTATATCAAGGAACAGCAATTTATCTTTCTGCGAATGTAGAACAGCATCTCGTTTATGTATCATCATGCGTTTTTGTAATAATATAATCCATAAGTGATATAACATTTGTCACATCACATGTTCGTGTTCTCTGCAGATTCGTGTTCTTAACATGTTGAGAAAAAAACTTTGACATTTCATGTTTCTGAAGGCAATATGACATCGTGCTTTTCATTTCTCGGATTAACTAAAGATCTTTCTTATGCAAAAAGTATATAAAAGATTTTAAAAGCATCTTTGTTATGTATTACTGCCTTTTATCTACTCACCGCAATGACGTCATCTTTCACTACTCACTTTCATGCTGCCTAATCTTTATTGAAATGCTCATGATTTAAAACCATTCCGTATAGCCATAGCTTTCAAACAATTCATGGTGTGTTAATTGATATTAACCTTCTGAGAAATATAATCGCAGTCAATTGCTTATATTGATGATTTCTTCTAATGTTTATGAAAAGTGTATAAATCAACAAAATGACCATCATCCTAAGATAATAAGTTAGTGAATTTGGAGATGTTTTCAGATTCAGGAAAAATTACAACATTTTGATGAAACAATTTATTTGTTAATCTCGTTATAATGTACGATACTCCATTATTTCATTTGAAAAAGAGAGAATAAATCAATATACATGTAGATACGAATTGCACAGCCTGATACAGAAAGGAAGAAAGCTGTCACTCGCTGATGGGTTCCTATATAATAGGTTTATCAAGAGGATGTGGAATAACAATCATCCAGGCGCGAGGTGGTGAAGACCTCTATGTGGATTAGCACGTTGTAAAACAAATCTAAATATCTACTGATTCGACCATATTCGACCATTATTAAATATGTTATTTGAATTTTACATAGGAACATAATGCAGTCAGGATGTCAATCGAGGAACTGCTTAAATGCCTGAATTTGCAACACAGCAAAAATCGCGATTCTCTCAAAAAGACTTACATTTACCTGGCGCTTGTCATATTTTGCATTCAAACTCTTCAAATTTGTTTTTATAATTTTTTATAACTTTGTTATTCACCTGCTCATTTACAAATATAATCACTGAAAAGTGAAAACCTCTAAACGTGTTTGTGAACAAAGTACCGCAGGTAGCCGGTTAACAGTGTGAAGAACGCACAAGATGTTTTACATAAGAGAAGAAGGAATGTTTAAAAAAGAAGGAATTTTACTTCTCTCAATCCCACACATAAGGTTACTAAAAATGATTGAAATCAAAGTGCAGGAAAAACAACTGATAACATTTTATACATCTTGAAGGCACATGATGCAAGGATGACTGCCTGTAGCCATGTTCATTTGACATTTCAACATTTCAGCTTTTCAATCTGATCTTATCATAACTGCAACATGTGAAGCGGCACACATGGAAAGTACGACAATTCAAAAATGTAATATAGATCTTAACTTTCTTAACATAATCACTTATTTTTTTGCTCAAGCGCAAGATTCTGTAATTCCTATACGGTCTTGCAAAAGTTCCCGCACAGTTGAAAATCATATATCATTGCCATGTGTTGTGTGGATATAGATGGCTATGCAAACTTGACCACAATGTCTATGACGATTGGATTTGCATAGTATTCCAATCATACAATAATGAAGACATTCATTGTAATCTGAAAACAAATTTAGTAACAGAAAATGCTTGATATAATTGCAGAATACAAACTATAGATTAGAAAACTGGTGTGAAAGAAAAGGAAAAAGTTAATATCAGGTTGCTCCTCCGGAAGCAGCAATCACTTGCTCACAACGTGACCGCATCGATCGAATGGGCCTTCTTACACGTGTTTGTGGTATTGCAGACCATCGCTGCAGGCGCCAAGTCTTTCAGATTTCGGATCGATCGCCTGGAAATGGCTCCTTCAAGTTGATCCCACAACTGCTCAATAGGATTGATGTCCGGACTTTTGCTTGGCCACTCCATGTGGGTGCAATCTGTCCACCCTTCATGGAAAGCATTGACATATGTATTGCGGTGTGGTGTGACATGATCGTCTTGGAAGATGAAGCCAGGGCCAATGCCTTCCCAGCCGAACGGAATTGAGACTGTCTCCAAAATTTTCTGACCATTTAAAGTATCTTCTATGAGCACCATGGCATATTGTGTTTCCAACTTATGGCGGCCCACACCATTATGCAACCTCCTCCACCTCCTGCTCTGTCACACCATTGTACTGCAGTCTGATTAGTCAGTCTCGTTCCTCGAAGCCTCCGTACTCAATTCTTCCATCAGTCCAACGTAAGGAAAAACGACTCTCATCACTAAAAACAACTTGCCGCCATTGATCCACAGACCATGGAAGATGCTGCCGAGTCCACTCTAGTCGGTCGACTTTGTGCCTTTCGGTCAGCAGCGGAAACTTAAGTGGACGGTAGTTGTTGAGTCCACGAGCACGGAGGCGACGACAAATCGTTGACTGTGAGGTTTATTGCGGAGTTCTTTTTGAAGTTCAGGCAAGGTGGCGAATGGATTGCTTTCAACAGTCGCTATGACACGATGTGCATCGTCAGAATTTGGGGCTTGTTCTGATCTGAGCATGACTCTCACAAATAATTTTATGATAGTCCTATTCGTCTTTCCATGAAGTTTAACCGACAGTTAACGTGAACTTCATACGCAGTGTAGAACGACCGCTAGCTGAGATTTTCTCAAGGTGTGCGGGAACTTTTGCAAGACCGTATATATATCAGGGAATTTTTTTAATTGGGTGACCATTCGCTCGAGTGGGTACTTCAGGACTATAAGCTCACGGCAGAGTTTTAGAAATGCATCATATAACTATATACTGTAAGCCAGCACCTCCGAACTCACCTGCTAAAGCAAGACACTATTCGTAACTAATAAAAGAATCCTAAAGCAAAGCGTTTTAGGAGGCTAGCGCAATAGGGTTATTTATTGTTTTCTTTGGTATGTCAACATTCTATTTCAACGTAATAGAATATTCGCAATATTACAATAGTCCTAAATTCTAGCTTGTGGCGCTTTAGGATGCAGGTTTCTTTGATTTTTTTTTATTACAGTGTAGTTCACGCACATTACCCAAATTTCGCGCATTAAACTCTTTCAGTATCAGCTTACAGACTGTGTAAATAAATAAATCAGGTATCGTCGTTTCCCACTCTGAAGCGATGATTCGAATGCATTTGATAGTGTAGTGGGATGCAATCTTTCCGTGGCCACTGTGTTGTGTGAAATTGCAACAAATGCTCCATCAAGAGCTTTCTTCAAAATTCTAGTCTTTTTGGCAAGAGTAGGCGAAGATGAAAAGATCAATGAAAAGGCTCCATTCACCAAAGATCGTGATGGTGGTGGTTCCTCCTATTATCACCCATTGTTGGCAAACACTTTCATCAAAAGTAGATATTTGCAAGATATTTGACCCTCTCGCAATGTTGCTTTATCAAGTGGAAAGCTGTTCTGGAATGAATTCTCTTGGATTCGTAACTTGAAACATTCGCTTGAACAGAGATTTCAAGATTGTGTCGCTGTCGTCATTCAAACGCTGGTTGAGGAATGTTTCAGTTTCTGAAATGATCGCTGTGGGTACTTTTGCTGCTTCCTTTGTTTTACATGAGTTAACTTGTTTCTCTTGTCCACCAACAGATGTATTGTCCTTTAGAACAGCCAATTTTTGAAGAACAAGATCAATGCATCTGGCATCATGAGATCTGATCTGCTCAGTCACTTTTTACTTGACGAAAAGATACAAAAGATGTCATAAATGAGTACAGCTAATATCTCTTAAAGAGCACCTTCTTGCCGAAGAGCCATTTTTGCTTTGAATCTTTCCTTTGTCTGTCATTTTCTCCATGGAAGCATGAATTACGTTTTCCATTTCCCACAGGACAATTTAACCACGAATGAGGGGCCAGGTAGCCAATTGGTTACCTAGTTGCTATGTAGAAATATGCCCTATGCGATACAAATATACACGATATCAAGGCACCAATATGCATCTACGAAAACATGCCAATTTCAATATCAAATACTACTGAGATGAACAACTTGACAAGCTTAAGGACAACTACCTCTGATGATGGGCAGCGACCATGAAAGCGCATTGGTAATGCCTCTATTTTAAAGTTGCTTACTTGTGATGCTCTTTTCATTCAATGTAGCTACTGATCAATGTACTGTAGATGCCTGTGTCAAAAGCAGCTATTGACATCATTTGGTTATTTCGCTGCCTACATTTGTGATATGCACAAGGTTGAACCTAGATCTTGAGTTTAAGTGCTCTAGCCAAGGTTAAAGGCTTCGGTCGTGAATATAATCTTGGCCCAAGTTTTAAACATTGCTTTTGGCTGATTTGCAATTTAGTTTGCAATTCACAAACACGTCATTTTTCAGTGTAGGACCGATTACACGCAAGGATGATTCATTGCATTCGCTATCCGCTTGCCACTGAACAAAGAAAAATTTTTGCATTTCACAATGCTTGTGGGTAAATCAATATTTGAACACAATGTGCTAGATAATATAAATATCATCGAGACATGCCACGTTTAAATGATATTTATAGGAAAAGACAAGTTGTTCAAAATACTTAATAAAGCAAATGCAGAAATTGGGGATAAAGATGTGGACTTCACAAATATAAGATGGACATTCATGGTGGCACATCGTGTTGCTCAGCAGTATCCAATACATTAATAAAAATGACCAAAAATGCAAATCTCATAATTTAAGTACTTTTGCTGCATTTGAGTTCTTCAATGGAACACAATGTGCTATGTAGGTCATTATGTAGGTATACAGCAAGCGTAAAATAGCTGTGTGCTAAGGAGAGGGATTCGGACAGTTCTTTTCAATCCAAACCCCGTGACTTAAAGTAATTGCATATTTTCAAATTTATCCTCCAATACCTATTGATTTAGTCCGCTTGAAGGTAATAGGTAATTATTTAAACTATTCTGAAAAGTGCATTTTCGAAGATTTTGCCACGTTTCGCAAATATTTTGTTTGTATGACAACTTTCAATGAAACGTATCCATTTCACTTTTAGTGCACTGTAATAGCACTTTAAGCAGCCATAATTAAAATTCTCATTTAGTCCTTCTGTTGTCGATGCGAAATACAATTTTCATAGGTCGTCAGTAAGATAAAAAGAAGCACTGGCAAAATAGAGTTCATTAAGAGAAATATTGAGTGTAAATTGTTAAGAAAAACTTGGTTATGAGCTAATTGATCGATGAGTGCTTTGTGGAGATGAAATGAAAACAGTTTTGGATTAACAAATTAAGGACAAATGAATATAAAAAAGATACTTATCAGCTTTAAGTAGCTAAGTCGTCATCACCCACTCCCGTAAATACATAATGAAAAATATCGGTGAAAATATCTAAATATATTAGTGGTTGAGAGAATCATGCCTGAAGAGGGAAGGGGTTTGTCTTTCAGATTGAAAGTGACACTGATGTGAGGTCATTTTGTTTTCTCCTTCTCTGCTGATATTTTACCGGGTCTCCTCCAAAGGTGCACTTCAGAAAATCGACAGGTGTCATGAATTTGAAAAAAGTGCGCTGCCTTTAATCCCTTTAACTCTTTCCATTCTATGGATGAGGTATTATTCTCTCGGAAACTTTTATAATTGGCTTCTCTGACTCATACACACCTTGAAATTGACGGGCCAAGAAGGCATCACATACTCACTGGTCTATGCTCACTGGAGAGAGCAGTGGTCTCAATAAGAGACATGAATGAAATTGAACCGGGGTGGCTTCGTGCCTTTCACAGACATTTTAATCGCTTCTATTTTTAAAAGTTTGGGTCTGTTAGAATAAGTAGATCCGTACGTGGATATAATCGGCAGCCATTAAAATGGTAACTAGCCGAAACTCAGAACTAACCATAACTTTGCCGAACTAGTTCCGAAACTGGAAACAGAATAAAGGCAGCTTTATCTTATCACTATGATAATATTTTCTAAAATTTAGAAGTGATAAAAGTATGTTCGAAGAAAAATAGTGGAAATTTTCAGTTTATCTGTCTCTTTCTTCGAATGTAGACATGATTGCTCCTTTAATATCATTGATCTGGAGTTAAAAAATTGTTATCAAATTTTTTAATCTTGGGCTTGGGAAAACTTGGGGGTCAAACCGAACCCAAGCTTTTCACCAACCTTGATGTGCAGATTGCTACCCATATGTATGGCATGCTAGAGAACACAAGCAAGATAAGATAAGACCAAAGACAATGGATAAGACTAATAGGCATAATCCCCAGTATTAGACATCTCATGTAAGACAATCTGATATCCATCGCCTTAAACATTTACGAGACGAAACTCCTCCATGCAAACTGGGCCTATACACATATTTCCTAATATTGGATGGAAAAGTGGCCAGTCAGATCGGTTCCTCTTTTACTGAGGTCTCAATCTTCAATTTTCGCACTTGTTCCTCATTTCCTGCATGCATGTAAATATCACTTTTCATGCTTTTGTCATTCCCTTTTGGCCGAACACTTTTCATTGACATACCACAAAGCTGAGCAAACTCTTAATTATAGATTAAATCAGCGAGACAGTTAGAAAGAAATGGAGTTGAGAATGAAGTGAAAATGAGCTTGATTCATGCTCTTCCGAAGCATCTCAAGATTGACATCGCAAAGATGGTAATGGCCTGCGATTATGAGACATTCCATAAGCATGACACAAGGGATAATTGAAGCAGTACAAGAAACTTGGCAATCCAAGCAGCTGCTTTTCTTCAATGGCCCTCACGCGAACAATGACATTGTCTAGGACATGATGCAATTTGAATGATTACCATGAAGCAGACGAAACGGATGAACCCTGGAAGAGATTCTGATCATGAAATAGATCACCGACATTCTCTCCAACTGTGATGCGTCAATTTTAATATGAAGACTCATTTTCTGGCGTTTGAGCATGACAGCTCGACGGGAAGGCATTTTAAACTCTCATTACTTCAATCCCTTCCATCATCAGCGGAATTTTTTAATCTGCGTGACTTTGTCATTGATCCTCATAGCTGTTACGTAAGACATTTTTATTTATCTAAGTCGGAGGATCCTTCCTTAAGTTGGGCTCTTAGCCTTCTCATCTTGATGTAGTGTTTAATTCCGCAAATCACAGAAATAATTGTCGATCGATTTCGCATCGTTTATTGATACATCATCAGGACATCAAGTTGCAAATCAGCAAAATGCGGTTTATGTAGAAATTGAAATGATCAAAGAAAGACAATTAAGAACATCTAAAATGAAATTTGCAATAGAATGGAGAGGCAATCGCGTATCTACAACAAACACTATGTACAGAGCTGATCATAAAAACGGACACCCTAAATAATGTCGAAATTCAATCGATTCTCATGCCTTCTGAGCGTGTCGCACATCAATGTACTATACATCATTCGAGAGCTTACATTCTCAGATTTCAAATGAGCTATGATAGATTTGCATCCGTTTACTGACTGCTAGACAGTGGTCAAAATATGAAAGTCACTCAATATAAAAAAATTCTCATTTGTAAAAATTTGTAGATTCTAACGGCATTTCATACAGTCCCTTGACATTCAGCTGATAGCCTATTGCAACAAGAAGCAATTAACATTAAAAATAAATGAAATGACATACAGTTTTACATGAGGAATTTTTTGCCTACATAAGCGTTAGGAATAACATATGCAAGCGTTTTGATAGTCAATGAGTCATAAGGTATCTTTGAGTTTGGATAAGAGCTTTGGCAACGTATCCTGCAAATTTCGATATTTTTGCGATACCTCTGAGCCTCTGCCTGAGGGTCAGTAACCACGGGAAGTGTTTGTCTATAAGACATGGATTATTATTGAGTTATCACTTCTTGGCTGAAATTTCAAGTTTCTAATTCAGTCTTCATCGGCATAATTTTGTAATTCATTAAATTTAAATTAATGTTTCATTTCCTGAATCTGAAGTTATTAGTAATGTGGGGCCATTTACATGTACATCTTTTAAAGTTAATTATGATCATTGTCTTTGATTATGATGTTTTTCTGTTTCAGTGGCAGGTTTGTAATATGATCACGCTTGAGAAAATACTCTTATTAATAAGGTTTAGCGGTTGAGCAATAAAGCTGCCATCCTCATCGGACTGCTAGTTCAACAAACTATATTATTACCTCTCCAGAGTTAACATGACACGAAAGATTTGTAAAATACTATTATTCCTTCAGTCAAATCTGTGTTCATTTCTCCAAAAGTGTAATAATTTGCATATCTCACAAGTGGTGCTGGGTCTCAACTCAAGTTCATTCAATGAAATAGAAGCTGTATACGCATTGGGGATTTAATTAATGCTGAGTTGCTACTCTATCTAATATGTTTATATGCCTACTAATATATTTATTTATAAGGCTAATACCAAACTTACTTTGGCTAATACGAATGGGTGACACAACATGATAGTCAGTCAAAGCAGTGCTTCTAAGAGCATCGATGATATGTTTCTGTTTTGCTCTTCAACAGCTTCTCTGATTGAGCATCAAGTAAAATCATTTGCATATATGTCCTCGCAATCAGTCAAATTCAATTACCGAGATTCGGAGTTCACTTTATTGGAATGCTCTCTCTCCCATAAAGAGTTAAACTTTCACTATACGAGAAGTCTATCCGCAGGCCTGTAGCCACCGGGGCGGCAATGATGATGAAATCACACGCAAACAGGGGAAATTTTCGATCGCCGCCCCCCCTGAAATCACTATAGCCCCTCTGAATATTTGGTCTGGCCACAGCGCTGTCTATCCGTATCCATGAATGTAATCGCTCGGACATGTAAAAATGCGATGGAACATGACGCAAATTAACAGGTATGCACATGTTCACTGTACTAATTACTCAGTTCGCTATGTCATGAACGCCGCTGTCAATTAAGGCCTATTGCATTCTACTCAACCAATTGCCAATAATCAACCTTTTTGAATATTCCATACATTGTTGTTTTCCTATTGTCATCAAAACAAACCTAAAATTATGTAATTGTTTATAATACACTATAACGTTTTGCAATCATTAATTACATCGCAAAAGAGAAACTTCGTGCAAACGAAATGACTTCATTTGTGCAGGACAGGGCCTAGAAATCCTTGCCTTTGAAGAAAAAATCATGCTTTCCCATATTTAAAAAAATGAATTCCACTATTTTACATTACTTCTTTCTATAACATTCAGGCAGTGAAGGTTGTATAGGATTGAGTTAATGCCATGTATCCATATGTTCCGCGGTTAGCTTTTTCTCTGCAAATATTTGTTTTCATCATCCTGAAATACAATTTGCAATCACTAAGTACATTGGCGGCATCAGTCAAAGACGATTATAAGTGCATATTGTTTGTATTTTTACAGGTTGTGACTATCGACCAATGAGAAGCCGTTGACTTGGCATCAGCTGCATACCGCCATTTTTTAAAAAATGTGACACATTCTTAGCCACTGGTAAATTGATGTTTCCCGGACATTAATTTGGGAAAACAGAGTATCACCACAAATCGAGCAAACTTTTAGATTAATTAACGTCAATTCTATCGGAACACCAGCAACATACAGGCTGGAGCTGTCAACATTTTTTAATTTGAATAGGCAAATTACAGTTCCACAGTTCCAAAGCGCCATTATTTAATACATGCAAACATGAATTTTTTCTCCTTTTTTCTAAGCAGAAAGCAATTATGATATATAAATTTCGTAAGAGCGAATCAGTCACCGCCGCCAGATTTGAACGAAGATTATCATAATTATTGCAAACTATATTCGTGGTGAACAAACAAACTAGTCTATGTAAAAATGCTACAATCGATTTAAAATAAGCTGTATCAAACTAGTTGCAAGCTTGATCAAGAACAGTTACAACTAGCTTTCGTTAATACCAACAAGTATGAATCACAGCGAAAGCTGTGTAGCGACCTACTTTTGCATCAATCGCTGTTTCATTCAGTGTCGCATTGAATCCAACTTTGAATTGCTCACCATGATCAATTTGTGAATTTTCCTTATCACATCATTTGAAGTGCAAAATTCACTGTCAACTGTCATCGAGAACGTTGACAAGGCAAAAGCCGATGTGTTAGCGAATCTGCAATGCCTAACTTTGATCCTATGTCCCTGCTTGTTTTGGGATCATTGGGGACATTGCAAAGGCCTACTATCTATTGTAGATGCGTGCGCGTATTGCATGCAATGATGACGACCATGGGTGGCGAACCGCGTTTTTATATTAAGGACGCCGCAGATATGATATTGCTACCTTTGATATTTATGATATGTATATGAATATAATGATATGATATGTATATGCTCAAAGTAATTGAAAGAAATATATTAACAATAATAATAATAATTAACTATAATAATAATAATAATAATAATATTAACAATAGTAAGAGGGTGAGCGAGTGGCACAGTGGTTTAAGTGTCTGCCTGTGGTCTGGATGGCCCAGGTTCGACTCCTTGCGCAGTCAACATTATTAATAAATTTCCGGCCGGGTGTTTGGCAAGCACCTGTAATCCAGCTACTTGGAGGTCGATAACAGTGGATAAAGATCTCTAATAACTATATTCTGATATCATCTATATCCTTACAGCTGACCGGGTGTGTGGCAAACACCTGTAATCCAGCTACGTGGAGGTCGCAAGTGGAAAGTGTAATTGGCTGATTATTAACCAGACTGCAGACGCTCAAATCACAATAAGTGCCAGCTCGGGAAGGAGAAGCGGTTTCTTCCTTAATCTCGTCCTTGCCCAGCACCCATAGCTTACACAAAATATGGAGAATTCAAATAATACAAATTCCATACCGGAACAGGCGTCGCCCGGGTTACCAAGGCCTGCGTTGAATGTTGGGGAACCAGGATGTTCAAGCAGAAGGGCTACTGGAACGTATGATCACCAGCAACGTCATAGGAGGAAGTGGACACATGCCGATAATGACACCGTAATTGTGTGTTACTATATGAGTCGACCAAATGAGAGAGGATATCGGAAACGTATGTACGCAATTTGGAAACAGCAATACCCGCAATCGACAATATCCGAGCAAGGATTGCTTAACCAGAAACGGTCTATCATGAAGAACAACTTGTTAACAAATATCGAGATACAAAGAATTGCTGGTCGAGTGAATGGAACAACTACAACTATTGAAGATGACAGGACAATCGATAATTCAGCTAGTAACGAATCAATACTTGAACTTGCGACAAACCAGACAACTATTGAAACACTTACCGACGAAGAAGAGAGCCTCAAAAATAAGATGACGCAATATATGACGACTTATATGAACACAGACAATAGATCCGACATCAAGAAGATACGCATCAATAAGAATACAATCAAGGTGATTGAGAAAATCAATAAAGTGGTAGAACACATACCTACACAAAACATAACGGAGATCAATGCGCTGATTTATTCAGCAGCAAAAGTTACGCAAGAAATTGTTACAGATAATGCAAGAACTATACGAATACAACCCTGGAAACAAAGATTGTTGAATAAAATAAATACTATCAGGAAAGAAATAAATCAAATTAAGTCAGCTATGGACAATAACGGAAGACTACCACACCACTTGGTAAGAAAATATGACATGAATAACAGATTCATTGAAGAAGCATATGAAGATGCCAAACAAAGGTTAATTGCGATCAGTCATCGATTAAAAAGATACGAAGAAAGAAATGAACAAGTCCGAATAAACAGGTTATTTCGAGAAAATCCGAAGAAAGTATACTCACAGATAAGAGGCAGAGATAAATCAGATATAAGTGTAATCGAAAATGCGGATGGAATAATGGATTATTGGAAAGACATATGGGAAAATGAAGGACAATACAATACCGAGGCTGAATGGCTAAAATTAATGGAAAGAAAATACGAAAGTCTCGCTTATCAAGATGACGTAGAGATAACAGAGGAAGATACAAAATTCAAACTTGCAAGTATGGGAAATTGGAAAGCAGCAGGCCCTGATAAAATACAAGTGTTCTGGATTAAGAAACTGAATAAGTTACATGAAAGACTTGCCAAGTACTACACTGAGTTCCTGCGGAATCCAAGTATGATTCCAAAATGGATGGTCAATGGTAGAACAGTACTTATAAAGAAAGACGAAGATAAACCTCCAACTCCAGACAATTTCCGGCCAATAACATGTCTCCCAACCCTATGGAAATTGTTCACTGGAGTAATAACAAAAAAGATAAACCAACATGTAAAATCACAGAAGATAATACACAGCGAACAAAAGGGCTGTCGTCCACACTGCAGAGGCACAAAAGAACAACTTGCCATAGACAGAACAATCACCGATGAAAGTAAAAAACGGAAGAAGAACTTGTCAATGGCATGGATCGATTATCGCAAGGCTTTCGATTCCATTCCACATTCATGGATCATGAAATGCCTTGACATGTACAAAATCAATAAGTCCATACAAAAAGTGATAATAACATCAATGAAACATTGGGAGACGAACATTACACATGGTAAGCAAGTTATTGGAGCAATAAAGATCAAAAGAGGAATCTTCCAAGGAGACTCACTCTCACCACTGTTGTTCTGCCTTGCAATAAACCCACTGAGTGAGATCTTACATGGAATAGATAAATCGTATGCACTTACAAGAGGAAGAAAAATCAATCATCTGCTATACATGGACGATTTAAAACTATACGGGAAAACCGAAAACGACATCAACTGCCTCATCAACTCGGTTAAGATATACAGCGATGATATTAACATGAAGTTTGGAGTCGAAAAATGTGCGCGACTTATAATCCATCGAGGGAGAGTAATTGAAACAGACGGATTTCAAGCTGAAGAAGCACTAATAAGGGATGTGACCCAAGATGGATATAAATACTTGGGAATTCCTCAGAGAGAAACCATACTTGATGATGTGGCAAAAGCAAGGGCAACAAAAGAATACAAGAGGAGATTAAAGAAACTGCTGAAATCGAAGTTGTACGCCAAGAATATGACTGAGGCTATAAATGCATATGCAGTACCCGTAATCAGCTACACTGGAGGAGTGGTGAAATGGACAGTGCAAGAACTAAGTGAACTCAACCGAAAGACACGTAAGATACTAAACATCTACGGTGCACTACATCCAAGAGCCGATATCGACCGTCTCTACCTACCGCGGGATCGGGGAGGTAGGGGGTTCAAAGATCTGGCGGAAGTCATAGAACAAGAAGACAGAAGCCTAACAGAATATGTACAAAACAGAAACGATGACCCACTGCTGGCAGTGGTTAAATCGGGCAATTTGTACAGGCAGCGACAAGATACCTTAGAAGATTGGAAGATGAAAGTTGTAGAAGATCGATACCATAAATGGAAAGATAAGATAATGCACGGACAATACACAAGACAAATGCTGGAAATAACATCTATGCAGGCTTGTTACGGTTGGTTGAAATCAGTCAATTTGAAAATTACCACAGAAGCGTTATTAACGGCAGCTCAAGACCAAGCCATCAATACGAAAGCACATGCAACATACATCCTGAAAACCAGCAATGATGCAAAGTGCAGAATGTGTAAGTCAGCAGATGAGACAGTGTCCCATATACTCACAGGATGCTCAAAACTGGCATCAAAAGAGTACCTCAATCGCCACAATGAAGTAGCCAGAATGATACATAGAGACATCTGTCTACAGTATGACATCAGCGTATCAACAGAGCCATGGAAACACATGCCGATGCCAGTAGTTGAAACAGACATGGTGAAGATCTTATGGGACTTCGAAATAAGAACCGACAAGAAAATTTCAGCAAGGAGGCCCGATATAGTGATAGTGGACAAAGAAGAGAAGATGGGATACATAATCGATATCGCTGTTCCCGAGGATAGAAACATATGCAACAAAGAGCGAGAGAAAATAGCAAAGTACCAAGACCTGAAAATAGAAGTACAGAAGCTGTGGAAGATTAAAGCAAAAGTGATACCAGTAGTAGTGGGATCCTTGGGAGCCCAAACTGACAACCTAAAGAAGTACCTCAAAGAGATTCCCGGTCGACACCAAGTACCTCAATTACTTAAGGCTGCCCTGCTCGGTAGTGCCTACATCCTTAGACGCACTCTGGATCTCCCTGAGTCCTGGTAGGATTCCGAGGTCCTGAGTTACAACCGACCATTGTGTGGTCGTGATCCAAAAAAAAAAAATAAAAAAAAATAATCTATATTGAATCACTGCATACAGAATCGGTGATCATTACAAGCTCAACGATGACAATAAAGGTTCAAGACACAAAAAGAAGAGAGCATAGGTTACCACAATCCAACGAGGAAAATGAAAACAGTGAATAATCCCAACTATTTACAAAAAATAATAAATGATCTCTTAAAACGGCTAGTTTTGGTAGGTGGTGGAAACAGCTCACAAGAACGACAAGTGCTACAATTACGCGTAGGGCGTACGCAAAACAATTCACGAAGTGGATGACATTGGTTTTCAACTATACACTTGAACAGCTTGCGACAGGACTTATCAGCAGCCTGCAAAATGTTGTTATTATTATCAAGATTAGTGCCAATTATCTTAGACTCTTCGCTCAACATGTAAAATGTCATTTTTCAAATACTCTGCAGCATTGCAAAAGCAAGCAAACGAATACAGCAGAACTGAGCGGATGATTGCTACATAGCAATTATACATAACTTTGGGATCACAACCAGCTCTTTTAAGGTTGCGGAAAATATGAAAGATATAACGTATGAAAATATGACGAGACGCCTTTTTCACAATAGAGGAGAAGTGCGCATTCCATTTCATTTCTGAGGAGAAGATAATCCCTAAATATGAGAAAGTCGTGACCTGGTGTAGATAAAAGTTATGGTCAACAAGTACTGGCGAAAGAGACAAATTCTTTTTTGTAACATTTATTGGCAGAAAAGCATTTGATGACCAAGAAACAAGATGGCTCCACTCACTTTGTAAATTATCATCTTGATAATCACGGACAAAATGCAGGTACAAAAAATCATCAGCGTATTTGATTGGTTTCGTGTTACAGCATATCGGAGACAATTCATCAACCGAAAGAGCAAGACTTAGGATTAAGGCAAGATCAAGTATTCAAAGGAAGATTCCTTTAGCCAATTGATCATTGGATTTGCTCTACAGGGAATAAATTCGAAAGTTCGAACATTCCGTAATTTTTTTCCAAGAAATATCACAGACGTTGCACTGGGCCAGGAGGCTTAAGATGCGCGATCAGGCTGGGATGGTAATGAATCCCCTGCTTGGTCCTTCACAAGCATTTTTCAAACGAGTTGCTAAACATCACAAGTTAATGCAAACAAAAACAACTGGACTCTATAGTATGTCATAAGCTTGTCAAATTATTTGATATATCCCTAAGGCTATATCCCTCGGGCTAAGCACTCGGGATGCATCAAATAATTTCCCTCTTAGTGCGAGAGCTACTGACATTTTCTTCCTAAATTCGCACACGAGCTTCTTATTAATTTTAAGATGTATATTGTCACCCAGCATCAGTAAAACGACAATTCTCATGTTGTGCCTCCAGTCGTCTTGCAAGTTACAGAGCCTCGAACTTAGCAAAATCCCATTTGTTTATGTAGATATATGTACTTCCGAGCTTCATACACTCAATAACGCAGTGATCCGCATACATTTGAAAGCTAAAAATGATTTTTGTCATTATTTTGATTATGATTGCACTTTTAGGGCAGAATTTTCCATCATCAGATAGAAATGCGACATTCCTCATTACCGGTACCTTGACCGATTTGCTGCTAATGATAATGAAAACGTCATGACAACTGATGTTATTGTCGCAGATAAACAAACATTCTCTCCTGATCACAAAAATGATATTCACAGAATTTATTGTCGAATAAGAGGTGAACCAGAATTCCGGAGAATTTAAAGACAAATGAGGCATCTCTGCCGGACCAAGCGCAATGCCAATTGATAAGCAACCTGCAGGCATGACGGATCTGACTCGCGTAACGAAGGATGCCCGCCCCTCCGTTATGCGAGGTAGTAAAGCGAAGGGATGATGGGAGTAGGGAGTAAGTCGAACCGATAGCATCTTTTATGAGAATTAAAAGCAAATTGTCTGGATGGATATCTTCCTTTTAGTTGGAGATCTCATGCGAGGTCAAAGATTGCTGAACGTGCGGTCCTCATGAGACCAACATCGAAAGGAAAAATCAATTATGTCATTGGCGCTAACTGCCACTGGCGTGTTCAAATGTAATTTTGGTAGTAGACAATGCACTATGTTATTCGAAAATTGAAGAATATGAATCTTTGTTTCCTCAATTGACTGTTCTGAGTCTGGCTGCCTATTCGCCAGCCTTTTGCCCTATCGAAATGATTTATAATATGAATAATAAATAATAGCAATAATGCTATTAATAATATATGATTTAGAGTAAAATCAAGAGCTTCTGAATAACATGGGAGTGCAAAAATGCAACTTCACTAGACCTCGGTGATCAAAGGCTGCATTACATGAGGAATTGATACAGCAATGGATGAAACCATTCAAGGATTTCTCGTTTTTGAAAAGGTCCATAAATATTAAATAAAAGGTATTTAGAGGAAGAGCCGCAATGTCGGCGTAAATTTCAATAAAACTAACTTCAAAAATTAAGGCTGTTTCTCTAAAAAATTTTTAGGATTTTATTCTTTGGCATTGAGTAAACAAGAAGATATTCTTTGTTAATGCTTGCTGCAAAATCGTAGAAAGAACTCGATTTGCCACTTGAACAATACGGTTTTCTGTCAAAAACAAAGAAAACATGTATTTCCACTTGATCATTTACGAAGAAAAAATGCAAGAATATTTACCTCACGGTGTAGTCATCATGACTGTCACAACAGTTCAACTGAGACTAAGAAACTGAAGGTGCAGACTGGATCGTCTCATTTTCTATCACATGAAAAATATTCACCCGTCGATTGGTCACTTCAACATCAGCCGTCAGCAACATCCACACAAATGCATAACCAAGGAAAGTCAACGACAACAACACACAATCGATGCTTCAGAAGTAGACCCCTGCGCCGCCGCCGGCGAACGCCGCTGCCGCCAGTCACTTTTTCGGCGTCGCGCGGCGGAGACATCTTTCGATATATATTATGGATTAACTGTCTCCACTGTTCCACTGGATTAACTGGAACTTTGGAACATATCGTTTGTTCCTGAGAAAAAGTCCAAATATACTTTCTAGCTAGATATAACCAAGAGAGTAGCCCTGCATTCTGACAGTAACAAAGTTGTAGGTGAATAAGCTTGCATGGGTATCGATCGGTCGAGCTATAACATTTTCACTTCGCTAGAATTCAAGTATAGGATGTGCATGCGTATTACGTGTACTGTACAGTAATGAAACCGTGATGTCATGCAAATAATTCATCGGTTACTCAGTTTTATATAAGGATGTCGTATTTCTGTTAATTACACAAAAATTATAATTGTTGTTTAATTAAGAACCCTTAGTTGATAAAAAGCAATTTGCGTGAATTTTGCCGACTGGGTAGGCTATATGCATCACAACATTTCCAGATGGTGAATATTTGCCGAATTCTTCTTTACTTATTTCAATCAGTAATGAGATTTAGACTATCCGTTTTTTTTCGATTAAGCGAAGGATAGCGAAGAATAGGCCTATACTTAGATACTAAGGAGATATCCAACTTTTATTCTCATGAACTCAACAAATGTACGTCGATAAACGCCGCCGCCAATTGTTTCGGCGCGCCGGACGCCGTCGCCGATTAAAATTTTTCAGCGCGTTGAAAGCAAACGCCGCCGATGAAAAATATATCGGCGCAGGGGTCTATTCAGAAGCAATTAAAATCACATGCACACAGTAGATGATAATAGAACAATTAACATCCTCTACTCCATTGAAAGACTGAGTTAAATCTACGAAAAACAAATTAAAATAATGATGATTTTCTAACTTAGTTCAAGGTGGATTAATTTATTGATGGGACGAACTAGCAAACCCCGCTGAGTTCGCAGATATACAGAACGAACTAAGCCATTCCGATCCGTATTAACTTTAATGACCCTAGCCAGAGGCCATTTCCCCCCCCCCCGAGGAGAATTTTAATCTGCCACTAGAACCATATCACCAGGCTTGAAGTTTGAATATTGTTTGACCCATTTGTTTCTTTTTTGCAGCAGAGGTAAGTATTGCTTGATCCATTTCTTCCAAAACACATGGGAGAGATGCTGTAGCCTACTTGCCTCCAGCGTCTAAGAGGACAATTTTCATTGGCAAGTAAACTTGGAGGCAATATCACGGGAGGTTTGAGAAACAGTGCACGAGCCGGCGTAAGAGGATTACAATCATTCGAATCGCTACTAACCGATGTCAAAGGCCGCGAATTTAAAATATGTTTGATTTCAGTCAATAATGTCTGCAATTCTTCATCTATGAGAGTCTTCATCTGTGAGTTCTTTGAGAGTCTTCTTAAGGAAGCGCTATATTTCCCGAATGAAACGCTCCTATGCGCCACCCATGTGATTAAAGTTGTCGATTAAAGTTTCATTCAATTCTCTTCAACTTCATATAATCTTCACTTTGCTTCATGTTCCAATTCTTGATTTCTCTAATCAGTTCCTTTTCAGATGCCATGAAGTTAGTGCCAATATCGTTGTAGACGATTATTGCACGAGTACCCCGATGATTGACGAATCGACGAAATGTTTGAATAAATGAGTGGGCGCTCAAGTCATAATTTAACTCAAGATGGATTGCACGCGAGTTGAAACAAGTGAATATGCATACATACCTCTTAGCCAGTGGTCGGGCCAGAGAGTTTTCTATTTTTTTCGCAGCTCTACAAAATTTTCGCAGGCCTACTAATACCAGCAAATCATAGCATTATATTTCATGATTATGAAGAGTAAAACACCGCTCTTATCAAAACTTGACCAACGCCCCATATCTGTTTGGAAAAACTGATTTTTCAAAATGTCTTGTGCAATTTCCGCAACTAAGTGCTTTCTTGCAATAAGCCAGATTTTTCGAAAGTAACTACGTTTCGTCATTGATGACTCACAAAGGATTTTTCGCAAATATCTGATTACATGAATACGCTACTACCGCCATCTATTGTTTCTTAGGAGCCATTTTGTTAATATTAAACTACATAAATTAAAAAGCTGGCATTTTGTTACCGAATCCATCTTATCAACCAGTACATACATGTGCACGTTGCAAATATAGCCAAAAGTCACTAACCTTACAACTAAACCACAAACAAAAACTTTGCAACAAAAATTCTTTTTATCACATGTCATTTAAGACATGATCCGTTCCAGTTGATAACAGGCGCTGACAGGAAGGTCACAACAAAAGAGCAAATTCACCAATGACCAATTGACAGAAAGTAGAAGTTCTCATCAAAAGAAAACAAGTAATAACGGATCGAAAGAGAAATAACGGATGATGTAGAAATTCAGCGGTGTGGAAATCTTAACTTGTAAAGATGCAACAATCCTGCACATAAAACCTTGAGAGATGATGTCTCTGAGTATGATAGTCTCTTTCCATTGACTCCTGCTCCTCACGCAGCTGTCTTGCTTTGTTTTCCACTAATATTGCACTGATATTTCCCATCAATTCTCTCCGTCTCGGAATTCATCGAGCTTAAGGGTACAGGTCCACCCCAAATTTCCCGGCACCAGGAGAAACTGAAGTCGATCAGTGGCGACTGCACAAGCACAAACATCTGTTTGCAGGAAATTGCAGGAATAATTGGTAGCCGAATTAATCTTATGATCACATTATTCCTGCAACAGACGAATGAATGTCTTAGACCGAAAACTTGTGTGCCAATGAATCTGATTCGAGTAGAACAAAATTTGCTTTCCTGCAATACTATCAACTCCGGCTCGATAGTTCTACATCACATCAATGTTTTTCATTCCCTCGTGTGTTTCTTTTTGCCCGATGCCTCTATCTTTTATCTCTTAGGGCTATGAAGCATCGAATTTGTCACAAAGCTATTTTCCTTTTTTTGCTGTAACTGTTTTCAACTTTTGCTGATGATCATCTGTCGTCTTCTATCCTCTTTGTCCTATTGTTCTTTCAAACAAGCCTTGAAATGCCGCTTGCCCAACGATATTTTTTTACCAAGACTGTCTGTGATAGGCAACGTGTGGAGAACTGATTGTCGGCAGTTAGGTCAACGCTCACACGCTATGTTGATCCAAAAACAGATGTCTCGAGATTCGGATATTTTATTTTGATGGACTTCGCATCATTGAAGCAAAAATTCCATAGCAGTCTATTTTCCAGGACCGGCTATGAAATTTTCTGCCTATCTGGTACAAAATGGGGCAAATTTTTCGCAGCATCCACGTCTTTAGAATGCGTTTTCAATTTTCTGAATGGAAGGAAAGAACCGTTTGTAAGATGAGAGTGCATTCATTTGACATCACTCATCGCTTGATATGATTTTTTCGGGTAATCTTCAAAACCACCAACTGTTCGAGGATACTTTGGACAACTTAATGGCAATGTGACTGATATCACAAGTCTAAACATTATGTTTTCTGCATCCATCAGGGCCGTTGCATCATTAACTGAATGTAAAAAATATGAGTAAATCTTATGGGAAGTGTGTTGAAACTTACTTACAACTTACTCCAGTTGCGTTCAGAATTTCAGGTATCGAGCGACTGTACAAAATGAATTTCAATGCTTATATTCGACAACAATACTCATATTAATTTGAATTTTATTTGTTTCGTCTATACATTAATTGAAAATTATTTGAAATCAAGTCGGCTATCATTCTTTTATAGCACTATCGGCGACTTCTGAAACATGGCTTTGAAAGTTTCGCATGTGGTTACAACATCCACAGTAACTCAGAAGATGCTAAGAACTACTGCTGCAATTCTTATATTTTGCTGAACCTGTTACAAGGTGTAAGAAGCTGTGAATAATATAAAGCTTTAACTAAATGATAACAAAATGAATAACATGTTAATTAGTTATCATCAGTTTGCCTTTTTCCATCCTGTAGCCCAGTATTTATTCTATTTGTCAACGTAGGATCATTTAAATGTAAGAATTACAAGGTTTCAATTTTTCGTAGGACCAAGTCAATTTTTTTCGCAGAGATCTCATTTTTTAAACATTTTCGCAAATTTACGTAGTGCGAAAATTTTCGCAGCTGGCCCGACTACTGCTCTTAGCTCTTGCTCTTCCAACCTTAAAAAATAATAATAGCGAATAAAGGGCCAAAATAATCGACGCCGGTTATAAGTAATGTTTGAATATTTGGCTTAAGTCTTTCAGCTGGGAGATCCAGCATTAGTTGTTTTCCCGGTTAATTTCTTGAAACTTTGACAAGTAACACATTTTCTGATAATATTCATGACAGATGACTTTCTTTGAATTATCCAATACTTTCCTCTCAACAGTGATAACACGTGCTCAGCACCAACATGTCTGTGAATAACATGATGATTCTTAATCAGTAATACCGGATGAGATGACTTTTGGGCAAGATGATTGGGTGTCCATTCCACCCGAGATAATCATCCTCCTAAACGCATTACATTTTCTTGAACGAATGGATGCAGACTTCTCAATCGACTAGATCTGCTGAGGAATCGCGCGCAAATTAATTGCCAATATTCTGTAAATTGTGTTTTCTGTACATAAATTATCAAGAATTTTTCAGCAGTTTTCACATCATGGGCAAAAATCCTTCTCATCGGAGTTGCAGTTTTTGTCAGAAATACCTTGTACTTTAGAATCGTTGCAGTTCCAGCAATTTTTTTGTTACTTTACTTGGTCGTTTAATATTTCTATACTATACACGTGTTGGGAAAATATGACTTTTATTTCACAATTTCCAAAAAAAAAAAATTTTCAGTAATTTTGAAAAATATTTGACTGTTTGTTAAGTCAAAAAAACGCATGTACGTAGCTAGGGTTTACGACAGAAAGTTCGTGGAGACTGCGAAGTGTTAACGTCAGAACCTATAGCTCGTAAAAAAGTGGAAAATGAAGAAAAAGGGGCGCGAAATAGGGAGATGTGTAGCCTATGTCCGGTCTCCAATAATTGGAAACGGAAGCAATGCAAGCGGAAGCAATGTAAGCTGAAGCGGAAGTGGAAACGTTTGAGTGGAAGCGGAAGCGAATAAAAATCAATCGCTTCCGCAGCCCTGATATTGTCGACACTTTTGTGTCTATCTTTTTCAGGAATCTTTTCTATGACAGATTTGTCATTACAGAAAAATTCAGCAAGATTGAATATACGAGAGCACAAAGCATCCTTTACGGTAATGATCATTTCAATAGCTTCACTTCAAGTTTCTACGGATTGTAAGAAATCGTCTACATAGAAATTATGTTTTTATCAAATCAATTGTTGATTTAGGACAGAAGCCGTCATTTTCCTCAGCTGCTTTCTTTATCGCATAATTCTCACATGCAGGTGATGAGGTTAGACCAAATGCGTGTACATTCATTTTGTATTCATGAGTCTCCTGATCTGCATTCACGTCGTTTCCATCCCACCAAAGGAATCACAATGAATTTGCATCCTTCGGTAGCGCATATACCTGATGAAACATCACTTCATTGTCCCCTGTTATGGCGATTGAATTCAATCGGAAATTCAGCAAGACCTTTGACTAAATTGGTGGTCAAATCAGGACCAGACAGTAAGTTTGTATTGATAGATTGATCACTACAAAGCTGAGCAATGAAATACAGCCGACATTTTGATTAAGTGGTCGATCGACCCTGTGATGAGGTAAGTACCACGTTGGCGAAAGACAGTCAACATTTGAATTTGAATTAATTTTTGAATCATATCCATTTTTCAAACAACTGTCAATAACAGATTCTACTAATGTCCAATTGTCTAGTAGATTCCAATTGTCTGAATTTATTTCTCTGTACGCGTAAAAACCTTTTTATCATGTTGAGAAATTGACATTTTATCATAAAATTAAGTACGATCAAATCACGACGCTTCGGAATTCTGCTGATTACAATTTCAAGTGACATATTACAAAGGCGCAAGTATATTCAGTCATTAGTTAAATACTAGACACACAAGTCTTAAAGTAATACAGTTTAGTGAGCTCTCAAACACGACAAAATTGTAATTTCCCATGTCATCCTTGCGATTTAGTGTGGGCTTCAATGATCTGATGAACGCTGCTTCCAAAATTCTGAGAGAGAGTGTTCTATGACATTTTGCCAGAAGTGTGAACTCTTCTTCGTCACACGGTAGACCATCAGGGTTAGACATTTTGTATATGCAATGGAAGAAGTCAGATATCACGCATACGGGTCTTTAGTTGCCGGCTTGTTTGTCCAACATATGTCGCTTGATATAGACGACATTGAAATTGATAGACAACCTGTGAACAGAGAGAATGATCTGGTTGCTTCCTCCTTCGATTAATGATAGCATATATCTTCAAGGTATCAAAAACGCAAAGTGGCTTGATTGACTGGAATTGGTCTAGACCACTGGTTCTCAACCGGGGGCCACATGACAATTTGCTGGGGACCACGAGAGGACCTCGGAATATACCATGCAAGGCCTACATAGTAAGTATGTTTTGTTTTGCATTTAGTCAGTTGATCAATCCTCCTCAAAAACGCTCCTGAAACACATGTGTAGCCACGCTGCCAGAAATAAAGTGAGGAAATTGTGTGAATATCATTGGACAAGGAAACAGTAAGAGCTATTTTTCACAGGTGTGTGCGTCAGGAGAAGAGAATTTAGTCTCAATCAAAACTAAATATAGAAATCACCTTGATGTTGAATCCCATTGAATCCTTTGGTGTTACTTTTTCTTTGTAATTTTAGTATCATATTTAACTCAGATTATTGTTCATAATGATTTGTGTTTACTAAAAGCGGATATTCTATTTGCTTAGCCTGCCACTTACAAATCTAGAGAAAAAACGAAAAAATAACTCGAATAGTCCTTTTGGTTTACAGTATTGTTTCAAAATTCAAGTCTCTTCAAAATATAGTGCTTACATGTACATTAACGTAGATCAACTTAGAAATGAAAAGAGAGTAAAATAAAAATCGAACATTGACATGAGGTGTATCAAGGAAATAATGAAGACATGCAATTTGATAGTACCGTAACAAAGAAATTGAAAGAAGAAATTATTATCTATCAAATTAAGTAGTCTACATAGCATTGAGCCGCAGTAAAATGATTAATTTGGAAGTGGGCCATG
Organism: Prostheceraeus crozeri; assembly: GCA_907163375.1. Lineage (NCBI taxonomy): Eukaryota > Metazoa > Platyhelminthes > Polycladida > Euryleptidae > Prostheceraeus > Prostheceraeus crozeri. The sequence continues at coordinate 210,156 of CAJQUW010013064.1, forward strand.
CAAAATAGAAGGTTGAGAACCACTGGTTTAGGTGGTCTTTTCTTAGTTAAGCGAAGTCAGATTTTATCTTAGAAGCCCCTTTTTGTCCGGGATAAGGTACTCGAAGGATAATTACTCGCGAGCCCTCATTTTCAGACGGAGTTTTATCCAGATTCTTTGAAATGGAATCTAAGAAGCTATTCACAACATTTTCAGGGCATCCATTGTTTACAAATAGCTGTTTGAGATTATCGATTTCATTGTGAAATATCTGATACGAACTGAAAATCTTGAAAGCTCGTGAGACCAGGTAAGTCCCAATTTATAGCTTTTATCCGTGATTGAATTCCAATGCAGCATCAAACCAGTGAAAGTCGATAACCTTTGAATATTTCATGTAGAATCCTTAGGTTTTCTAAATTTGCGTTTTCAGTGCTAACAAACGTGTAACTGCCATTTGTCGATTATCTGACAATGATGGTTCAGTATCACGCCATGGCAATGCCATTTCATAATGATTACCATCGGTAACTCTAACACTCTCATTCAAAATTTTGAGTGTCTTTCTATCACTTTGAAAGTGTTCAATACTATCAATATATATCAACCCAAGTGAATCAATTTGCCACGATTTTTGAATGTCGTTATTTCAAAATAAGAATCCTGTGTCTTATCATTGGCTAATCAACTTTCGATGCGATGTTCACTTCAGCTGAGTTATTGCTTGTACTTCTGGTCGCAATTTTGGGTGCATTTGCATGTGTACTTGTATATGCATGCAAATCAGTATCCAAGATTAGATGCGGATTTACATAGAAACTTTACACATGTTACTTTCACGAAATGCATTAGCCCGATGGCCTGGTGTGAAACAATTGATACATATACCCGAATTACGGACAACTTGGAATCAATCACATATGTTTTTACCTTGAAAATCAGTGCAATCCTGCATGAAATGATTGTTGGTATGACAGTTAGCGCATTTCATCGTGATTTTGTTACTTTGAGTAGCAGACGATGTACTCTTCTTTGAAGAATTGAGATGAGTGTCAGCCCTTTTGAATTTCTGATAGTCTTTGTCGAGTATATCTCCAAATAATGGGTCATTCAGGTACCTAACTTTCTTTGATGCATGTTCAAGTCAAATGACGAAACTCTACATCGATACCGCAATCACATAAAGCTCCAACATTATCCAACCAACCCGTTTTGAACTGAAGGGGCAGCCCTTCAACTATTGTGTGACGGTTATAACTGGCATTTAATTCGGAAAGATGACCGATTTCTCCCATCAACAATCTGCAGTTTTCCATTTTACTAACTAAACGCATCAAACTGTCCTTCTCATGTATTTTTAGACTAAGACACTGTCAGTTCTTGTAAATATGCATTTGAAATGATAAAATGTTGACCAAACTTCCTTAGCTAGCCCATTCTTGACGAATTTGCAACATTCAATCGCATTATAAGCATCACCCTTACAATGAGACAAAAGTATAACGACAATCGCTTGCTATCATCATCGGTCATTTTCTCAACTGTGTTCTCGAATTCACACATAAAGTTCAGGAACTTCGTTGGTTGACCATCAAATTTTGAGCATTCCACTTTTGGCAAGCAGAATCCTAATACGATTGTGTATCCAGAAATTCCGCCCTCGAAATTTTGACATCCGACACTCGTAGATGATTTACCAGTCTTCGACTTTTTCATTCCGATGTCGAATTGATCTTGTCATAGATTGTAGTAGATTTGATCTTCATCGACATCATCCGGATCGAGTTGCACTTGATGCTCATCGTGAGCCTTGTTGAGCTTGTCCAAAATTTCACTTAGAAGATCCTCCACAGATGAAGTTTTTGACTGCAACGCTGATCTGATTTCATTCGGCTTCCTCGAGAGATGTGACGCATACACAGCCCTTGCCCTCCGCAATGACTTTGGATCCACAATTGCAGACTACGTGAGAAAACCATGTCAATTCTTGTTGCAATACCGTAGAAAGAACTCGATTTGCCAGTTGAACAAAACGGTTTTCTGTTAAAAACAAAGAAGACATGCATTTACAATTGATCATTTATGAAGAAAAAATGCAAGAATATTTACCTCACGGTGTTGTCATCATGGCTGTCACAGCAGTTCAACTGAGACTGAGAAACTGAAAGTGCAGACTGGATCGTCTCATTTTCTATCACATGAAAAATATTCATCCGTTGATTGGTCACTTCAACAGCAGACGTCAGCAACATGCACACAATGGATAACCAATAGAAGTCAACAACAACAACAACAACAACAACAACAACACACAATCGATGCGTCAGAAGCAATCAGAATCACATGCACAAAGCAGATGACAATAGAACAATTAACAAATGTGGAAGATAGCTTTTCTTATCAAATGCTCAACTTCAATGTTTGTCATACAAGTATATAGTTGTTCCTCAATGATAGATTATGTTGAAATTATGAATTACTGTTATTTTTCTATTTGCATGAGTTTTTATATTATCTACATACAAAGAGGGAAGGGCTTAGTTTTACAAAAATATTCACGTGGCATCTCTCAGAATGATAATTACTGCTGTCGTCTGAATGTGAACATTAAAACTAAATACTGATTTTGACTAATGAGCTATTGTGAAATTAAGAATCAGGAATCTTGATGTTGGTCTTCTCATTCACTCCCTAATGCCGTATGGTATAAATATATGGAGATGATAGAAAATAGCTAAATGCTAAACCTCGATCATAACCTCGATCATACGGCAATATCTGAACTGAATAAAGACATCATAAACTCACAAACATCATCTGAATAGGAAGTGAAGATAAATGAATATTAAATGGAAATAGCAGAGTTTTAATCATCAGATCTGAGATGAATAAATATTTCATAAACTCATTGAAGCCATGTGATTATCAAATGAAGATATCTGAATTTCAATTAGAAATGTCTGAATATACACGTAAATTGCACATTCTGAAGATGAATAATTATATCTGAATGTTAATTTCAATAGTATGAATTGAATTCGAAAATTGTGTAAAACAATAAATTGAAATGGAACCCAGTGACAATGCAGTAACTGAATTGCATTATACTCAAATATGAACTCAATTTACAACATGACCTCTGAAACTTGTGACTTCATTTTTGATAAGGAAGTTTTACTTTCTTACCATGTGAAAAATGTCTTCCTACATTACAACCGTACATCAAAAGAGTTTCCTTTTATCTTTTTCCCAATTCTTACATTAGCAATGAAATAAGTATTTAGCTACAGGATAGAATGAATAAACTAATACTTCACGCAACAAAGCGGCAACTTGGTTCCCGTAAAAGATTTATTAGATCAACGAAAAAGCGATGCGCACAGTTAATCAAGTTGCAAATTGTTGATGAACACGTATGTGTTTTATGTGGTTGCCGCAACAACAAGCATAATCCTGTCTTAATTAGAGTCATTTCAGTTAAATATTCCCATTCTCTCAGATTGGCGTTGAAGAAAACGACGGACAAGCATGCGTCATTTCGCATTTGGATGGTTTCTCATGTTTGATTTCTCTTCTGCAGATTTCACCAACTTTGCAATAATGAATGTCTCAAAGTATCTGGCACATCAAATAGTTTACTAATTGTATCATTACTTGATTACAAGGACTGCGTTTTGAAGTGCCGATTAATGCCAAAGTGTGTCGGTGGCTGTTTCATAAATTAAAAGACTGGAGGGATTTGTAAACTGCCGAGCGATGTTTTTATATCGGGGAAGCCGGAAAGTAAGTTGCAACCGGATTTTGTGGTCTTCGAAAATGCCTGTCCTGTTGAACCAGACAGTGCTCTTTCCATGATTGTGAACGATGATGGAGCCACGCACAAGAGTACGTGTGATATAAAGAGTTGCATTTCGAGCAGGGCAGTGAAATATTATCCTGATAAATCGCTTTGCTTTTTAGAATTCAAAAGAGAAATGAACAACGGAGTGCTCCCTGGTGCTGGCAGAATACGTTTGAAGGAAGCTTGATTATTTAACATTGAAGCAGCATTGAAACCTGATTGAGACCACATCATACAAATGCGTGTGCAAGTTGCATGTTGATTATAGAATGTAACTCTTGAGTGTTTATATATTTGACTCAATTAAATATCTTCTTCAATGTTTTGTCATTTCTTCACATTTGGGTTATTTTACAATCCAATACTCAGTGAGTAAACACTGATACATAAGTATGTTGCTCGAGGTTCCTCGCTTATTTACGAAACAAATCAAATAGAAGTTGTTAATTGTTCAGATAACTGAGGCATTCAGTCACGCTTTCTTTCGATCCTACGATCGTGCTGTGGAGCATTCAGTATATTATTTAGAGTGTACCAGATCTCTATTTGGATATTATTCAAAGACCATTCACGGCTTTGGACTGTGATTGTCTAAAGAGTAACCAATTAAAAACTTTCTCTATTTATATTTGTGTCATTCCCCCAATCACAACAATAACGATTTAAGGTTAATCATGAAGCTAGCAACTGGTTATGAGATTATGACAATCCGACAAACCAAATGGCCAATAGAGATGGCCTTCGTTATCTATGATTCATGCATCAAGGAAATGATGTCAGTTGGTCAGAAAGCTGTGGCGACAAATCGGCTACATCCACAGAATTAGACAGGTCGTCTTTTCTTCCGTTTGGCTAGAAGGGAAACATTGGAACATGTAACGTAAATGAAATGGCACAATCAGCTGACTAAATACCATAGCAATCGAACAATGAGCAGGCAGTCCAACATTAAACACGCCAAATTGTGCGAAATTTCAGTGACTGTTATCAACAGGATCACGCAGCAAAGAGACACATCAGACGATGTCAAGTTCTACAGTGAAGTTTGTGAGCGTTTTTTCATGCGCCTGTTAACCTTTTTTTTTTAATGATCGGAGGACCCAACATTATCGAGAAAACTTTTGCGCAAAGATCTGAATTCTTCGAATCTAAAGGAGTCGTGGCTATCTGAGCATTTTGAAGGAATTCAGAGCAATCCGCAAGCGACGCACGACTATTTTTCCTATATCTGCAAGGTATTAAAAATTTCTTCTTGCCCACTTATTAAGTTCCTGCATGTGCCATCTGTTTGAATCAGTTTGCACTTCTAGCAAAGTGATACGATTAAACAATCTAATTCTGTGGCTACACCACTCGATTAAACTTGTCAATTGAAGTTCAGCCGTGTTGAACTTTATCTGCCTCTTTTTATTGACACTCAGAGGATGATAAGCTGATGAATCAATGCATTTCTCTTCATCGCCATTCGCTAGATTGCTATTGTCTGGTGATGCACGAAGCACTATTATTGAAGGCATGCATTTACTTCAATTGTTTGTCCATTATTTTCTGACTTATCCTGGATTGAAAAGTGTCAGCAATCAAGTTGCACGTGTAAACGCAGCCTAACACGTCAATGGCATAGATATCTGATATGTATATAAAATAAATAAATAAATGAACGTTGTTTATACTCGGAAGCACATTAGGCACGGAGCCTTTCTTCCATGTGGCCGAGTTGTCATTTACCACTCTCATTCTTTTTCGTGCTGAGTGTTTTTAGCAAGAATGCAGAGTGTACCTATTTTAAAAGTCTTAGGTTTGACCCGAACAAGATTTGAACCAAGGTCTCCCGGACGCAGAGCGAACACTCTACCACAAGGCCGCAGCGCCGGTCACTGCCCTAAATAGTGGAAATCATCGATCGATGAATATTCTAAATCAATGGATGTACGTGCATACCCAGGCAGGCGGGAACAGGGGTGCTAGGGAGGGCTAAACCCCCTAAAATTTCACTTACTCGCAGCAGCTCCGAAACATTCAATCACACCATAGTCTAATTCATTGATAGGCTATTCTAGCAATAGAAACAAACATTTCAGAATGATTTCCTTTTAATTGCCATCCACATGGCTGCTTCTCCTGTCACGTGACTCATAATTGTGCATGAATGAAGCAAAAGCTGCTGCAGCGAGTTCAGAGATGCAGATCCCGACCCATTGATACAGGACCCCACAGATTTTGATTGTCTAATTTTTTCAGTTTGCTGGACGTTAGAATCAGCTCCCCACCACTTTCCTGCAAGCTGCTGTAACAGGTTGCGTCGCCCAAGGATTTTCTTTGCAACTGAATGTATGTGGTCCTTGTAGGTCAAGGAACGGTCAAGTGTTGCTCCGAGATACTTTGTTTTCCGATGATAGGGAATCGTTTTATCTGACAACTTGACTTGGAGCTCGATGCTAGCCATCCGATTGCAAGGTGAAAAATGCTGCCTGTTGTTTTCTTTGGATTCAAATTCAGGCGCCAGGAGTAGAAATAAGAGCTAAGTGTCTGTAGGTCCAAAGACAGAAGTTTCTTCGATCTTCTTGAAATTTTGAAATCTGGAAATTTTAAAAGATTTATTTAGATCTGTGAATTTCAAAAAAAATTGTACAAGAGACATCGAAGTTCCATCCAAGACGAATGCAGTTTGCATCAGAGTGAGCAGTACTAGAAGAACGCATACGTAAACCGCCTAAAATTTTAGCCCTCCCCCTACCGAAAAATCGTTCCCGCGTGCCTGTGCATACCCTTCATATTTTCTTTGGTATGAAGCGGCATGAACCTGAATTATTTTTATCAGTTCTATTTCAATCAGAACATGTGAATGAAGGGATGGTGATCATATTTCCATTTAAGCTAAATTTTTGGATGCCAACTATATCCATCATCAATTATATCAAAAAGGCCAGACCACAGCTAAAAATGTTGTGTCTTTCATTTACTAATGCTCAGGGGATTGAGAGTCAATAATTGTGATAGTTATGAAACCAGCAGGTCTGTTTCCACAACACATGATAAAATTAAAATATTCAACATCCGTTATGGTTCTTAAACATGCAATTAGCCGCAATTAACCTACCAACAATTAACCTAATAAGCAATAAACGTCATGAAACCTCCCGCCCTTCTGTTACAATGATTCAGATCTTTAGAGACACTAGATTGTCTTATGATTATGAAGATCAATGAAGCAACTGGGGGTTAACACAGGAGTCAACTCGCAAGAGAGCGCAAGAGATATCTATTATTTTCAGAGAAATTCAATCAAAATCTTTAATTCTGTACATCATGCTTGCCTGTAATCAAAGTACTGACCACAATTTTATTCAAATTCTGAGCAATGTAGCTCTGCTTAAATCGAGATAATGAGTAAATGAGATGCATGTGAAAAGATTATTTGAATTCAGAAGCGTTATCTAATTATTTCTCTAGTCTCGAATCATATGGAAATGTATCTTCAAGAATATTTCAACAACTTCTTTTAATTCTCAAAAGATAATCCTGCCATTCATGAGATAGATTTTCAGTGCAGTAGGTCACATATCGGTACACGTACAGTGCGTTCATAAAGTCACTGTGCACCTCTTCTAACTTTGTTTTGCCAAAGAAAACAGTCGTAATCTTACAATTGTAGATATCTATCACATCCACAGAGTCACTGGTTCGTTTGGGAAGCGCAATTGAGTAGCTTGCGACATTCAACATGATCTAGAATTTGAATTTAACTTCACATTTGTCAGCTACTAACTCGGTAAAGATCAGTACGTTGCATTTCGAAGCTAAGCATGGTATGCTGTCAATGCGAGAGAAGAACTTCTTGGTCGAAAATATTTTTCGCGCCAATGGGGAATATAATAATGAGGTGAAGAAGGGGTTTTTAGAAAGACTTCCTACATCTGATTTGCCTCATCGAAATGTTGATTGGAGTCCAATCAGTGAGTTCAGAAAAGCTGACTCGGTGCACGATCCATCACGCTCAGATCGACCATTAGGCCCTAATCTTAAGTGATAAAAAAACTTATTCCTGAAAATGTTATTTCTGAAGCTATGACTCATTGCCCAAACAAGTCGATGCGTCGCTTATCCCAAGAAGTGGGTCTATCTCTCGGGGCGGCTCATCCTCCTGTAAGAAAGAACATAGGCCTATATCCGTACCGCATCTCTGGCCAACATGAATTGAATGATGCCGATCATGACAAGCGTTTGTAATTCAAGTACTGTGTTTGGTTCAAGGAAAATCTAAATGTAAATAATGTTCTCGATCAGACTTTCTTTTCTGATGAAGCTTGGTTTCATCTATCAAGGCATTTCAGTAGTCAGAGTTCCCGTATATGGTCTAGTGAAAACCCACACGAATTTGTTGAGAAGCCATTACATTCTATTATGTCAAGACTACAAATGCTTGGGCCGATATTCAACTACTATTGCAAAAATTATTTGACAAAATTATTGCTTCACTCGTTGACGAATTAAGTGACGATGCAAGTTTGACTACTTATTTCTAGCAAGATGGAGCAACTGCGCATGCCGCCAATTCCTCAATTCAATATTTTAGTGGAATATTTCAAACAAGAGTTATCTATGAAGGAGTTTGGCATCCTAGATCCCGGATTTGAATGTCTTGGACTTTTTCTGGTGGTTAGCGGTGAAGCAGGAGGTTTACGGAAGCAGGTCACGAAATCTACAGGAGTCTAGAGAAAACAGCCGACACAAATTGACGCTATCAGGTACGAGGAAATTCACCGAATGTTTGAGAATATGAGACGTTGAATTGACATTTGTATTCGTGAACAGGGAGGACATTTTCAAATGTTTTTGTAGTATGTAAATAGATATTTTGTGATCACACAGAAGTCGAAGTTTCTACAAGATAAACTCCACTTTTTATAGTGCCGTGGCAAATTCTAAGCGACAAAGTATTAGGCATGCATTGATTTATTAGGTGCACAGTGACTTTATGAACGCACTGTATATCCATCCAGATTTATAGACCAATCAGCATTTTCCCCGTCTTATCCAAAATCCTTGAGGGACACATCCATATTTCGCTATCGGAGTTTTTACTTGAGCATGACCTTCTTTATCGTAACCAATCCGCCTTTCGAAATCACTGCTCGTGTGAAACTACTCTTACAAAGATGTTAAATTTATGGATCACTGACATATCAAACAAGAAACTTGTCAATTGTGTTTTTCTTGACTTAAGCAAAGCCTTTGATTCAGTTTCTATGGACCTACTGCTAACCAAACTACAGAGGTATCGATTCGCGAATGATGCTGTGAATTTCTCGAATCTCGGCTATCAGTCACTCGGCTATCAGTCACTAAATGCGCAAACAGAGGAGTCCCACAAGGCTCAATATTGGGCCCGCTATTGTTCCTTGTCTACATAAATGATATGCATCTCTCCTCGCGGAAATCGACAATTGACATTTACGCAGACGATACGACGCTATACATCTCATCGAATTCTCTTGATGAGCTCACAAGGACTACGAACTCTGAATTATCAGCCATCACAAACTGGTGCAAAGTCAACAGACTCGCTATAAATCCCAGCAAAACATTTGTTATGCTATTGACAGTTCCAAAACGTCGCCCTTTTATTACATCCCAGCCAAACATTGTCCTGGAAAACAGCGATGTTTCACTTGTTGATAAGCACAAGACTCTTGGTGTTGTAATCCACAAAAATTTATCATGGGGTTATCACGTTGACCAGATTACGAAGACTGTGAAACGAAGTTTATATCCACTCTCTAGAGTCAAACCCTGTCTGCCACATTTTGCTCGTCTGAAGTTTGCTCTATGCTTCATTTTACCACATATTGATTATTGCTTACCAGTATGGGGATTTGGCAGCTGAAAAAATCAAAGACGTTTTGATAGACTATTAGGAAAAACGATGAGAATGATGTTGAACATACGCCATAAAGACAATGTATCCATGAGCGCCATGTTTGAAAAATTACATTGGCTTTCTTCTTTATTGCGTGCAAAGTATAGGACATCGGTCATAGTCTATAAAGCTTTGAATGGATTGGCACCATCTTACACGTACATGTACATCAGTGACATGTTATCGTTTCGCAGTACCGTGCACTCTTAATTGAGATCGACCGAGAAAAATCTGCTAAGTATTCCCTCTAGCCGAACCAAGCTAGAAAGTACATGTTTTTCCGTCCTTGCGCCATCCATAGGCCTATACAATGAACTTCCTGCTACCATAAGACAATCACAAACTCTTCGGTCATTCAAGAATTTGTGCTTTGATCATTATTTTAAATTTGTAACGAGTTAACTTTCATCATCTTTTTCATTGTTCATTACCAACTGATCTTCTTATCTTGATATTTTTTGTGTGAGAGCGTTGCTCGGCCATTTTGTAAAAAGGATTCTTCCTAAAATGCTCCGAGGATAAGTAAAGTTCATTATTATTATTATTATTATTATTATTATTATTATTATTATTATCCAGTGATAGTGAATGCGGATTAATCATGAACATTGCAGAACTATCGAAAGTGTGGCATTAAGTCAATCCACACTAAAAACGAGTTAGCTCGGCATTCGTGAAATTGAAATACCCCAGCAGCCTGAGTTAGCTCGGTATTCGTGAGCAGTTGAATGTAAAAATTTATGTCACTGATACCTGCCTGTCCTACCGGGATACACTTAACTCGGGCTCAGTTTCCTGCTGTACTCCATTGTCACAGTCACCAGTCAACTGCTGCAAAACGACATAATGATCCAAGTATAATAATCGTTTGAATGATCGTATGATAATCAAGTTGAATGTTGACATATTTGACTACAGCCTGATTTCACCCATGGTACCAGTCGACAATTGTTCATTGAGTGGTGCTCTTCTAAGAAAATGTAACTGACTCACTAAGAAAATCTAACGGCCATATGCTTCTAATAGAATTCATTGTTGCCCGAAAAAAATAGGTTGATGCTACTGTGCGTAATTGAAATGGACTGGGCAGCAATGTTATGAATGCACATGTGCAGTAGATACACGCTTTCTGAGACTTCTGACAGTTTTTCACGCGAATAGATGCAGACATCATCATTATGAGACACACTGTTGCCTTCCTTTTTCCACATTATACCATAGCTAAATCACGCACAATTCATGTTGATGTTATATTCTATGCATAGACTCTCAGATAAAAGAATGAAAAAAAAGATGAAAGTCAATGAAAGAGAGAAACACTCTTGATTTCCCGACCGCACTCACCTGACACAGGAATCGAACCGAGGTCCGTGGTGGAGACAGACTTGCACCATCTGACCACGCTGACGGTACAAAAGGAATGCGAGTGACGGCAGTAGTCATCTCCCGACTTTCTCATGACTTATGGAATTTCATGGTAGAAGTTTATCATGAAATTCCATAAGTCATGAGAACCTGATAACAAGGAAATGATAGCTCATAGCATTCACTTAATTATATCTTCATCGTACTATCGAATTGTGACAGCACGCACAGAGCGTGCGTGCAGCACGTGTTATTGACCTTGGATATTGCATTGTTCATTAGGGATAAGCGTTTACTTTTTTTATTGAGACCACAGTTTTTGAATTGTGAAGTTAGTAATGAGTCTTTTTTAATTGAGAAGTTGTTTAAGTGAATTGAAAAAGCTGTAGTTTTTTACCAACTATATCTGAGCTTAAGAACTCCTGAATGAATCCGGAACATAATTTCTCTCAATGGAAAACGTTGGCTGGAGACGTCGGACATGAATAGTGTGCTTTCACTAAATAATACGCCGAACATAAAAGTCATATATTATATTCACATCTGCATTATTAAAGGTTTCTGTCAAAGGTTTCCTAGTACAAAGAAATGATTGAATTAATGCCTACAAGGACACACTGAGCGAATTATAGATCTCGTGACTTAACTTATGCTGACTTGAAAACGCCTGGAGCGATCGAGGTATACTATTATTCTAACACTCTTCTCTAATACTCTCTGTATTTTTGACAATAATTATCCTCATCTTTGAGCTCATGCAAGCTGAGGTTTTACTGAGACAATTATAGAAAATGAAAAAGCAATTTGTTACATTCAGTGGATTAGCTAGAGACATAAAATGTCAACTTTGAGCTCTTAAGAAATGCTTTTGGTCGAATCTTATTGCAGGATATTTCGCTGCCATCCATCTATGGTTTCGTGAATTCTTCTACAGGGTGCGGTATAAAAATTTTGCTAAATTTTAATGTAGTACAACTTTCTAACAATCCATCAAAAATTAACAAAGAAGGTCTTATTTTGAAGCCAATATACATCTCTAAATTATTTTTGCACTGATTGCATGCGAGGATGAGAGTGTGATATACATCTTGAGTATAAAAACTCGAAAGCTAAGAAGCTAGATGAAAGTAACGGCTGAGCAGAAAGGCCGCTCCCAAAACTTCACTTTAAAAGATAAAATCATCATGACGGAGTCCGTCACCATTGTTGCAAATGATCACACAGCATCAATTAGTTGATAATTGGATCAATCTTCAGTAATCGCGTTCTCATTGCATCGTAAAGCCAGAAATTTCGTATTTTCCTGATTTATTTCTTCCAAACTCTCCACGTCTCTTCCATGTTAAACCCCAAACATTTTCATCTAAAAAAGACATCACACGTACGCTTGGCCATTGCATTCAATTTGTTCACGATTGATCATGGAGGATCTTTAATGGAGGATCTCTCAATTTCTTCAGCATTTTCATGACGGTTATCCCAAACATGATGAAGGACTTCAACATAATGATTTACTGAAGATAAACTGAAGATGCTCAAAGTAGTTTTTCTGCTCAGTCGCTGCTATTTTCATCTAGCTTCCTAGCTTTCTATCTCTCATACTTAAGATATCACACTTTCATCCTTGCTTGCTATCAATGTAATGCTGATTATGAGGCAGCTTTGTATTGATATTATTTATATTTACATTATGATTAAATTTATCCAGGCGTACTCTAAAACAACACGGCGAATGAATTCATTATTTGCAATGGTGCGTTTTAATTAATCAAACAGAAATTCAAGATTTCACTATTTTCTTATTTTCAATGAATCAAGCTTACTTCTATATTGCTTTGATTCTGTGCATTGTGATGAACATGAGTGTATTATTACTGCACTGCAGCACATGAAGATTGTGATGTTGAGCTGATGACATTTTGAACAGATTGTGTATACAAATTACAGGTCTATGTATATGAACGATTTTCATGTTGCTAATTTCTGTTGGATAATTAGGAAGGTGTGACTTAGTCACATTTTTATATGCCGCACCCTGTCAATGGAAGTCACATTATCAAATTAATGGTGAATAATTTCGTGCTGTGATGCCGCGAATCTTAATTGACATCGTTCAAATGTTGGTTGCTCTATGAGACAATGGCTCGAAAAGTCTTAACAATGTTAAAGAACCATTATTAAAAGGTGACCAACTTCATGATGCCGACAGGAATCAATCCTATTGAAGTAAAAAGTTGGCGAACATTCAACCGACGTAGCCTTTCAAACAAACACAAAAACTCCAATTATTGCTACAATAAAAGAAGAATTAGGACAATACGATAACAACAAATGAAGAGAATAAAATCAGAAAGTTACAGGTACAGAAGGGACAGCTAATTCACAAACATTCAAAGTTTGTCGACTATTTGAATGCCACGCTTGGAGGAAAAGTCTTTTGTGGTAGTTGTTCTCAGTTTCCAGAATTTCTGCTTCATCCCACATTAAAAGTGACCACTCTCTATTGCGAGACCTGAGACCGAGTGATGATGATTAACTCTCCCAGACTGTTGCCAGATTGTCCAATGTAAAATTTATCACAATTGTTACAAGACAATTTAAATACCAATTCCCCACCTTTTGAGAACACTTAATGGGATCCCTGGGAGTGGGCAGAAATTCTGGGAACTGAGAACAGCTACCACAAAAGACTTTTCCTCGAACCGTGGCAATAGAAAAAAAACATAGCAATAGAAATATCATATTTACTGCTGTTATGTTTTGCTTACTTAAAAAATGAAAATTTATTTAATGATACGAACATCATTGCAAGATGTCAAAGATGTAAGGAAAGTCAGCAGCGGGGAAGAACTCAAGTGTCCATGCGGATTGATTAGAGTTTGAAATCGACTTTTCAAGTATTTAATATTTTTTAATCATTTCACTTTGCACCAGAGATGTAGCCTACTCTTCCTCAAAAACTTTTTTGAATTCTGCTATTTATGTTCATGGCCATGTAAAACTGTCTCAGAGGGTGTTGTTCTCAGAAATTATCGGATTAGCACCGGATCCGGGAGTTGGGATCAGCATTTTATGTCACTGTAAAGTGTAGGAATTACAGGAAAGAAAAGTTTAAAAAATCGATCAGTGAATTTTGAGAAATCGCCATTTGAAAAAATATGTGCTACTTTTGCAGAAAAATTTGGTAGTATGGTGACGACCATCAATTCCAAAAATTGTTATGATCGCATGATTATGTGTGTTTGGTTTTGTTTTGCACGAGATATCTACACATCTTGGATATCTATGACGCTGTTGTGAATTAAGTATTGAAATTCAGGTTGAGTCAAAATTATTCATGAACTTAAATGTTGAGTAACATTTCTAGTTTTCGATTTTTTTGGTGATCAATGTACCGTTACCGCATAGATAAATGCTCTGTGGAAGATTGTAGACGACTATTCATGTGTCACTGATTAGCCTGTATAGACAGTGATCAAGATGACAGTCGATATGATATTCATGGTTAAATACCAAAGATTTGAGATATATTCAGACAATGAATTTCCTCGCCATGAATTTGAAATGTCCTCAGATGTTTTTCGAGACAATGACTGTGATTCCCAATAGAGGTTGATAAATTAAAAATATTGAACATGCGTAAAACTTTTACACAACACAGTTGTTCAAATGAACATCAGCCACGACTTCAGCAGAAGACATCGTGATAAATCTTCCTCATGAAAGCAGTTTTACACCCAAAGTGGTTGACTTTTGCAGACAGCTTAATGTCCTTGCAGCTAAAGCGTTTGTCTGTGTAATATCTCTTGAATTCAAATAATAAATTATTCATGCGCTAAGAAGTCGAACCACTATGTAAGTCAAAACTCAGGAAGTCAGAAATTAGAGACGTTTCCTAATGGACATTTCTTTTTGTGCTTTTGTAATCGACGTGCCATCAACGGCTAGAACAATTATTTGCATTGACCTTTAATAATTCTGGAGACGCAACTCATCAACCAGCTTTGAGTGTGTTCATTGCATTCGATTCTTCTATTCTATTTTCAAAAATTAAAATACGAGCGTCAAACAACCGAAATTGATATCCGTCGGTTGACGTGGTCAAACCGAGTTCGTCATATTCTCCTCAACTCTTGTATTTTTAGAGGATTTGTCATAAACGAATTTCAGAACGAATTTCCTTAAAAACGTAGCGTCATGACTCATGAATCATGCCAGAACAGCTTCAAATATTCTTTCAAGATATGAAGAACTTGAGAACTGTGGAAAAACTAGAATTGTCGTGGCTGAGCGTGTTT
The DNA here is from genome assembly GCA_907163375.1 of Prostheceraeus crozeri. Classification (NCBI taxonomy): domain Eukaryota; kingdom Metazoa; phylum Platyhelminthes; order Polycladida; family Euryleptidae; genus Prostheceraeus; species Prostheceraeus crozeri. Next base: position 225,559 of record CAJQUW010013064.1, read on the forward strand.
GACTGACTAACAACCTTTGTCAACCTAGCATCCTAATGCAATCCGACCTACTGATTCTTCATTTAGAAAGACATCTGATCGTGCGATCGTATTCCTCCTATATTGAATTATTTGACCTCTGCAAAGTTGTGCAGACTCAACCAATTATTTCACGAATGTTGCAAGACTGAATTCAATTTGATTTATTTCATTAAGTGAAACTCATGATTTCGCCAAAGAACGCAATTGAAAAAAAATAGTGAGAGACATTCGTGGCTATGGATGATGCACACCGAAATCATGGTAACATTTTGTCTTGTATTTGAAAGCGGTGGGTTTCAGCTAAGTAGATTTCAATGAGGCGAAGACTCAAGATTGTGCAAGCATTGTGACTTCATTAAGTACGGCTCGTTTCTATTGCTATCCAGTTGCTTACTTTGCAATTCGGAGTTTACTCGAGGTATCTATCGTCGATCATTGAAAGATCAGGAAAATTAACCCTCATGGCAAATTCTACCATCATGTTAGCCACCTCTCTACATATGTAGAAATATTGTACTTTTAATCAACTGTTTAGAATTAAGCATCGAACTCGCAAACCAGATAGTATTCAAAGATAAATATCAACATCATATAATATCCCCATTAACATCATGATGACCCTTGACCTTATCGATGACCCCATCATTGACGCAGGTCCAATATCCGATTTTGATATCAGAAAAAACAAAAATCTACATGCATCCATCTATCTATTCATAAAGAAACAAGAACGGCAACATCCTTCATGAAAATAAAATGATTTTCTGTATGATATGACCATCATATCGAATTGTCCTTGGTATGAACTTGCGGTGAAAATACACAGTGACTACATAAAATCTTTTCAACGTGATTCTGGGAGCACACAACCAATGCGCAAATTGAACACGGCTTACGTGTCGATTTTCCACAGCGAGTAACCTGTCACTTTTTCTGCTTGTTGTCATGACTGGCTGTATAAGGTATCTTTGCCGGATATCTCATCGATTAAAAGGCAGCCTTGACGGTAGACCGTTGCAGTGTTATAGCGAGTCGTTATGTTGTCATTCGTAAGTTGCATGGCTACCTGCTTTATGAAAAACGAACAAGGTTTGTTGCACCCATTATTTTCCATTATCAAAAAGGAATTGAGCAATGCAACGTCAAGCATGTCAAGCAGAAAAAATGGAGAAGAGGATATCGTCTTGTCTTTCGGTGACATGTGAAATCCCCCACTCTTGAGTCCATCGCATTAACACTCATTTATTAGTGTTATAATCTAAAACAACTTCCAGGTTTCGATCTTCTCTTTCTGATGGCCAGGTCATTGTGTGATAACTGCTCATTAGGAGAACGTACTTACTTTTCTATGAGACATATGATGCTAAGAGACACGGTGATCATGAGTCAAGAAGTTCCTAGTTTCATGAAGGGCATGTCTTTCGCATTTTTCATAACATGCGGAACATCGCGGCGCGATGATGTGTCTTACCCATTACCTTATCTCAAACTTTGCAAGATATTGGGGCTTTGATTCTTTCATTAATCAATGATATCATGATAAGAAATCGGGATGTATGATGGTCAAGGGAAACTTTGAAAATTGCGTGTCAAAATTGAAAAGTAAGGTCTCCATCTCATCAGGAAATGCATTTCTGTAGAGAACACCTGTAGGGAGTTGGGCAAATGTGACAAAACAATAATTTACCTCATGTTCCTTTCGTTGAAATCAATTTATAGTACAGAAGCACAGTAAATGATAAAATTATACATGGAAACTAAATTTCAGCCTGATTGGTGGCTTAGAACAAAACTTACAGCAGCTTGAATACCTCGGTAGAGATGTGGGCCGATGAGGTTAAACAACAAGCATCACATTTTATTACCCACTGTTACAAGAGCTGCAATTGCCAAGAAGTCTTATACATTGCCCATTATGAGCTCCGATTCTTAACTTTGGCAATTTTGCTGTGACCACAATGCTAAACCAAGCAGCATGCTGTGCATTTTAGAAATCGATTGTTGAGGCTCTGGGAGATGCAGTCAGATTTCCAAAAGGGGTAGAAGAATCATCCGCGATCACGTGCTATTGTCATAAAGCAGCAAAGTTTTAGGAGTTGTTGAAGTCTATGGTGTCATGATGCCTCTATACATAGAATATGGAAAACTTGCGCAGCGTCGAATCCAAGAACTCTGTGAACAATTGCTGAATTAGGTGTTAAAGCTGTGGCTAGAACCCATCGGAAATCGGGTATTTCGCGTCCGATTCTCCAAACTACCAGTCAAAACGGAGGTCAGTATGGAAACCATTGCTCTTTTGTCTTTTCATCATCGCATTGCAACTGAATGGCGATTGGGGACAAATAGCCCGATAAGCCTAAAAATGAAAAAGTTCAAGGTTATTAATGAACTGATGCTTGGCTGTGTTGTAGCATGAGATTTATGTCTTCTATGTTCAAGACAGAAAAATCATTCAAAATGATATTAATTTTTGAAAATCAACGACATGGCTGACAAATGAGGACAAAATTACATAGTCGCCTGCAAAATCTTTTAGAGGCATTCTGAAATGTCATCCAACTCATGATAGTTTGCAATATGGGCGGTCATGTATTAATCGTTCGAGCGAAATTCAAAGCTGTGGTCACATGATCAACAGAATATAATAAGCCTGAAGTCTTTGTTAATGTTCCATTTTCAGTGTAACCTCTCAACTGGATCTTGCTCTCTACGTGTGAAAAGTTTAGCATTAGACATTTTGTTCAAAAGTTACCTCAAAACAAAGACAGAAACCTAAACTGGACTCGTTGTCAGAGGATATTGTAATATTCTCGAGGACATTGTAATATTGCAAATGTAATATTCTCACTATTTCATCAAAAATGTTCATGTTAGGCATCTTCGAAATCCTTGCGATGTGAGGATAGGAATATTTAACTTTTATTCAAAGATGTTCAATAGTTCTTTTTCAAACTTCTTCAACATTTCTTCTCATTTCCGCTAAAGTACACAAACACAGTGTAAGGTGAACGAAGTGTCAAAACAAGACAATTAGCAATGGCATTTCTTTGCTCTCTCACAGTGACTGTCGATTATTTGCCTTGATTGTTTGTATACTTTAGCGGAAATGAGAAGAAATGTTGACGGAGTTTGATAAAGAACTATTGAACTTATTCGAATAAAAGTGAAATATTCGTACTCCTTACATCCCAAGGATTGCGAAGATACCAAACATGAACATTTTTGATGAAGTAGTGAGAATATTGCATTTTCAGTCAAAGGAGTCATCATTTTGTGACAACTTCACGATATCACCGACTTTTTCCTAGTTAACCGATTTTGTTGTCCAGTATATCAAAAGAGAGCATCGTAATTGAGTGATCAGTAAATTGAGTGATTTTCATATTTCGAGCACTGCTCAGCAAATGCAGTGACGGATACAAGTCTATCATAGCTCATTTTAAAGCTGAGAATACTAGCTTTCGAATTATGTACGGCACGTCGTTGTGCGACACGATTGGAAGGCATCAGAATCGATTCAAGTTAGGAAAAAAATAGGTGGTCCGTTTTTATTATCTGCTTAGTATGACAAGCAACTGAGCGAAAAAGTTACGAAATTACCTTAGCGCGCTATCGTGGTTATTTCTAGTTGTTAGAGATTCAGAGATGACTATTCATGATTTAGCAATTGTACTTAACTCATCATCAAATCATCGAATTGCCATCCTTCCATCACTGAGGATCCTTTGATCATCTGTTAAGTAGCCAGATCAGCACGGCAGTTGCACAGGAAAGTATCACAATATCGATCACCGTCGGGATGCAAAAATGAAGTTTAATGACAAGTGCAAAATAATTGTTGAAGCATGGATTCCCTGGCGATTTACAAAATCCATGAAAGCGCGCATAAGAAATTCATCTCTCTTCAGTTTCATTGATTATTTCCGCTCCGAAATAGTTTGTAGCATCTCAGTGTAGGAATTAATATCGTCATACTCCTTTATGCATGGAATCTACCTGATGATTTTACGTGAAATACTAATGAAAGTGTTGACATTAGTTCCTGCAGCCTACGGTGCAAAGCAACCATGTGCATGCTCCGGCCTTTGACATCATAAATCGACATGTAGGAAATACTCATAATTGCTTCCGTCTTCTGTGTTCCTGAAGAATTTCTTCACAAATTAAGAACGTTAAGTAATTTCAGCCCACTAAGTGACTGTTTCTTAGAGAAGACCTCCATGTGAATGAACCTCCGTAAGTGGCGGCTCCATCCGTCTAGAATATCGACAAAAGGATTTTAGACATATCTACACCGGAATCCAGAAATCTTTTATAATGTCTTTCACCTGATGCCATCTTCCATTTTCAGTTTGTTATTATCATCATCATCATCATCATCATCGTCAGGGTATTATCTCTCCCGAAGGAGAAACCCCTCTCTACTGTCTCCACACAAATTTCTGTCTTTGGCCGTACGGATCCAGTTGAGTGCCACATATCGTACCAGCTCTTCACACCATCTGGTCTTCTATTTTCTCTGGGAATTCACTCAGTTGCTCTCACAGTCCACCTGTTGTCTGTCCTTCTTGCGATATGTCCTGCCCATCGGTGTTTGCATTCTCGGATGGTTGTGATGATATCCAACTGTTTCTTTTTTTTGTCACAGAGACTTATTCCCATCATGATTCTTTCCATCTTTCTTTGGCAAGTCACTAGGCTCTGCATTTGGGTGTTACTCAGTAGCCATGTTTCGGTGCCACAAGTCATGACCAGCATTCATTAAATGCTTTCTTTTTCACATTCCTTTTGACTTTCTTATCTTTTCAGTTTGTTTTCTACTCATAGTTTTTTCTAAATGCTGTTCAGCCTAATCTGATCCTTCTCCTCATTTCTGGTATTTGGTCAAGGTCACTGGTTATTAACTGACATAAGTAGACATAATTATTGACCCCTTCAATCTTCTTTTCATTCACTATGATATCGGCTTTGTTGACATAATAGTTATACATTTGAAGCTGGGACATTCCCATAACGACGTCTAAATGTTTCATAATTTTAATAAACTTATAGTTAATAAGACTTAAGGTTTGTCCTTAAGAGGACAGGTGGTGCGTTCCCACCGGCAGACATTAAACGTTCAAGGCGTGTCAAACTTTTGACTATCCTAGGACTACATTTTAGAGCCAAACTTGACGAGATCGGTGTGGAGGACCTTCCCACTAGTCCATTTTTCAATCAGCGCTTCAAAAGCGGGGCTGGACCTTACCCCTAATGGTCCTTTGACTTGTGATCCTCGGCAAATGCATGAATGCATGAAGGTCTTTAAGCACAAAGACTTGACGGATCTGATTGCGTGCCGGGCGGACCTTCCCGGGGGTCCATAACATAGCGCTATATGGGCTGGACTTCACCCTTAAGTGTACGAGATCGTACAAGGCCGCTTAACAAGTGATCTCCTTGGTCAAAGTTTCAGGCTCGATTGATTAGGAACTTATATATAAATAGACACTTAGTAATCACCATGTCAATCCTATGGAGACCAGTAACGGACACAGTCCATTCATCACACTAAGGCAGTAGGCGATAAAAAAAACAACGTTAAAACAAATAAAACAATAGCCAGTCGTCAGCAGGTACCCGCCTGGTCGCGTTTCGGCCCCTCTACCTGAACGCTCAAGCCCAGGCGGGCGGGGCCCCGCATAAACTTATATGCGGCTGGCATTCTAAAATCAATACAGTAATGATATGTGTAATAATAAGTAATACTGATAGTAATAGTAAAAACAAAAACAGAACAACCGCAAAAGACGGATACAACCAAAACAAACTAAAATATATGTGTGAAATACTGAAATGGTATAACCAATAAAAAAAATTAAAAATTAGATGCTAAGAAAACAAACAAACAGTGTTAATTTTATTGTTTAAAATGCGCACTGCGATGTCAGCTGCCTGGCTGAGAAATATCCAAACTTGACTAGAAAATTGTTATGACCGGTTAGGATTTTCTCAGTAACTTTCGTTTCCTCCAAATTCAATTTTAGTCCAATTGGTTTGCTGGTGTCGTGTAGGTCTTTCAGCATTTTCTGTAGTTCTTGGGAAGTGTTGGCTATCAGTACAACATCGTCGGCAAATTATTAGGTGGGAAAGTTCTTCTCCATCAATATTAATGCCTTTATCCTCCCAGCTTTTTTGTGGGATCACGGAGTCCTGGAGGCATGATGTAAAAAGTTTGGCATGACGGAAATGTTGTCTCCTTGTCTTGCGCCGCGTTCAATCTTGAATTTGTTGCTGTTTGTATTGAGTCGTAGATAGGATGTTGCTTCTTTATGCAAATTTTGTAAGATACATAAGTATACTTCCTCCATGCCTTGATTTCTTAATGCTTCGAAAAGTGGTTGGAACTCGATAGAATCGAAAGCTTTTTCGTAGTCCACAAAAGCAAAATAGAGTGGAAGATTGCAATCGTTTGCCTTTTCCTGTACTATATTTATTGCTTGTGGGTGGTCTATAGTTGACAAACCTTTTCTGAATGCAGCTTGCTCACGTGGCTGATAGAAGCTGAGCGTGCTAACCATTCGTTGTAAAAGAATGCTAGAGAAAACTTTGTACATGACAGGTAGAAGGCTAATTGGTCGATAGGCTCATAGGTCGAAGAACAATTACAGCATTTTTCCAGGATGTGGGAGTGTTACGGCATTTATTGAGGAGGTGTGAGAATTTCTGCGATAGTTCCTCCTCCATGCTGAAGTACTTCTATTGTTATAGTATCGTCACCCGGTGCTTTATTGCTATTGCAGCTTGTTATCATGCAAATTCAAATACAAAAGATGTCTTAGCATGAGCAGATATAGACGTTCTCTAAAGAACAAAAATCCGCACGTATCTGTGCACCTTTAAAAGGAATGTGAATAAAACTTCTCGATGCTGCTACGGCGAATATTTAAACAATTTATTCGAGCTAGCTTTCGTAGTCTGCACTGTACCTACTACTCCATGTTCATACATAGTGAATATCATATACTCAAAAACTTTTAACAATCATTGCTGTAATGCCGATAATGATGGTTAGAAAGCATTATTGCGAGAACCAGAAAATAATGTCCATTTCTAAGGCTTTCAGTATTATTGTAAGAAATGCCATCCATGACTGCTCTTCTTTCGTCACTTTCGATGTGTCCTCCATCGACATATCCTCTCAGCAATCGCTTTGTGCCAGAACAGACATCAACTGATGCCCTGACAACGACATGCGCAATGGTAGGTTTAATTCCATGCTGACGACTCTAGTATTGCTTCCATATTCCGTAAATTGCACTTTTCGCCGACGGATTGAGTTAGATCCCTTCTTGAAATTAAATTGCTTTACCTTTTTGCTGTATAAATGGTTGCGAAAAATTTGTCCCATTTCCTCAAGTTTTATTCATTGTGCATCAAAAGAATTCTACCAAACGAAGTCATTATACGCAAAGACATGAGGCATTTCATTGCGATATTTCATCTTCATCGTCCATTACAGCTGACAGCGACGATTGTCTTTCCTCGAAGCTTGAAAGCTTTTGATTTCGATATAAAAAGAGAATCACATCACACAGCGGCATTGCAATACTGCGATCGCATGCATTCATGGAAGGTGAAAGCTAAGGTTAACATCATTCAAATCGAAATGTCCTTTTGAACAACGGCAGTGACTGTGCACTATTTCGAGAAAGACAGAAGACAATCTCGCGGTTTTATTCACTGCTTTAATAAAAAGTCGAAAGCAGTGATGCAATTCTTTTAGTGTATAAACAAGCAATTGTCAGTTATCACTAATCTAAGCGATGATGCTAAACCAATTGAGCAATTCCGAAGAGGAAATTCAAAATTCCTTTGATGCTACTCCGTAGAGGAATTACTGATGTTGCAAACTTTGATTGAATCAATAGTTTATGCCAGTGAATCCGAACAATTTACGTTCATCACCTTTATATTCACGTTTCACATTGTGTTACATGCTTTAGGCCACATGGTTTCCATTCCATCAAAATCAAGTGCCGGAACGAAATCAGAAGTACACCTTGTATTCTCACGTAAATTTCATATTAAGATATTTCAATAAGCGGAAAGGCCTGTTAACATCTGTAAATTCTGGCGATGCATCACACATTGACTGCTTGTTGGGAGTTTTCTCTTCATCAGTGCAACAAACTGTTAGGAATTGTAATGAATTCGTAAACGAGAAAATTGGATAGGCCCACACGTCTAGTTATTAACCCACCCACCCACCCCCCAAGTAGCTCAGGAAATTTCGGAACTAAATATCAGTAACGCGGACGAAATTCATGGTGCCCTGAAAATTGGCATGCATGTAGTTTGGATTGTTCTTATTAACACAGCTAAAGTCACCATTGTGTGTTCTTTCAGTTCTTTCTTCGGAAGCTGACACATGGTATAAGATATGCCGAAGTCTATTTTGATCATGTCTGATTCTACATTGGTGATAAAGTGACGCGCGCGTAATCAACCAATGAGCGTGGAGTCAATGGGAACTTGAAATGTAAAATACTTATGATTGAAAGTTCTTTTTGGAGTGTTTATTTTAGCATAAATCTTTCTGTTTGACATCTCTGGATAGGTTCGCTCATCATCAGGATTAGCTGCAGAAAAAGTAATTGCAACAACGCAGTAACGTCGATCAGTCATTTATAAAGAAAATCATTGGTCAACGGTTTTTGGAATTGGACTAGATCAGAGTCATAAGAGCAGAGTCGTTTCACCGAAGATCACTTCACAATGTTTAGCTAAACACAGAATAAAAATATGTGATGATGTAGTCACAATCAATCAGTTCTCCTTAGCTTGCTGCATTGCATAAATTATGCATTATATAAATTCTCGCAATGAAAAGCAACCACAGTGATCGAAGAATAACTTCATTGCTAATCCGCAAGACAACATGCAGCGACATGCTATTAGAAGGGATCACTGCAGACGCAGAGCAATATAATTCAACAAAGAATGAAGCTGCAATAAGAATGTGATGTATTAGGCTACAGTTGAGATAGCATCAGGGTGGGTGCGTTTGTTTGAACCAACCAGCAAAAATATATTCGTCATTATTCATTTAGTCTTTGAACAACTTCAGCCGTGCAGTCGTTGGATATTAACTCTGAACAGGACATAGTCCGGCAGCCAGAACGAGTTTCTGCAGGGAACGCGGATGAGAGTGAGACTTTCACAGAATGATGTGCACCCTATGCCTACTACGAATCTACACGTCTGCCGAGTTCTAGTGAGTTCCTCTTCTTGTCAGACAGGATCAAAGAAAAACACACGTAAATCCAATGGGACCCAGATTGCAGTTTTTGGCTAAAATGAAATTTTGCATGTTTTCTCTGATTAAACGAAAAGTACTAAGCCCAGAGTCATAATTTTTGGCATGGAATGTCTTCAGGTAATTTCCTATGATGTACATGTGCTTTTGTCATGCATCTAATCGGCAATGTATATGAGAATGTGGTTGAGTGTGGATAAAGTTGCTCAAAATGTTTGTGTTTGCCGACATTGAGGCTCGCCAAATCTAAATGTGTCTAGCAATATAGACAGGGGTACATGAAAATGAAAGGAAATGACCTGAAGACATTCCATGCCAAAAATTATCACTCTGGGCTTAGTACTTTTCGTTTAATCAGAGAAAACATGCAAAATTTCATTTTAGCCAAAAACTGCAATCTGGGTCCCATTGGATTTACGTGTGTTTTTCTTTGATCCTGTCTGACAAGAAGAGGAACTCACTAGAACTCGGCAGACGTGTAGATTCGTAGTAGGCATAGGGTGCACATCATTCTGTGAAAGTCTCACTTTCGGCCTCGTTCCCTGCAGAAACTCGTTCTGGCTGCCGGACTAACACGAGGCACGACTGCACCACTTTAGCCGATCTCAATGCTATATCATCGTCATGAAATACAATGTATTCTACGTAGGTAGCTTGTCTTTAACAAGAACAGGTTACTTACTATGTCGAATAATTTCGATTTAAAAATTTACAATGAATCCTTGTCAACACGAAAATATAACACGCATATAGCTGCTGAACACGAACACGAATGACGAGACCCCACACGCCACGAAACAAGATCGTGTTCGTGTCACGATCGCATACCTGTAGTAGGGCCTACTGAAGAGACATAATAGGACGAAGCTCTGCTCAGAGTATAGAGGTGACTAATTATTCAACTTATTGGACAACTTACCTTTCTTTTGCATTAGCCAAGTGGCATTCTGCTTTCCTTTATGATCATCAGCCGCACGGTGAAACCAAGGTGAAACCGGTGAAACCGGGGCGCAGAGCATCCCCGGCCGACCGCACAGAAACACTATTCGGCTAACAACTCTTTAACAGCATCACTCATCCATTGAAATTTGCTTGCCACTAGCAACTCACTATCTAACACTGTTTCTGTGCGGTCTTTTTTGCACACTGTTTGCTGTGCAGTGCTTCAGTTTATTCTGTCATTCGAATTGCCTTTCCTTCAACAGTCATAAAAAGCCCTTTCATGCCAGAAGATTGCGAGGCTCATCCTCCTCAAGTTAAGACCCTTATTTATGAAAAATTATTACTTAGAATTAATAATTAATATGTTCATTGCGAGCTGCGGCAAGACTCGGTAAATTTTTCATCGAAGGACACAATCTTCTGTCCTTCAAGTTCAGCGAATTTATTTTGTATTTTTATTACCGGTGCCAGCAGATGCACGAAGGAAGTAATTACTGTCATGAGCTGTAGATTTGACAATCACTCTTGCAGCTTCATTTTAACAAGGCTATGATTTTCTGATGTCTCTTCTTTTTTTGCCTTTAGTAGTTATATCATTTCTTTGGTGTTTTGAACATAGTCTTTGCTGACCATAGATTTATCTAGGTTTTATAGTACTCTATAGCTTGATAATTTTGAATATCTTTTGTAGAAATTTATGTGCATGTACCCTTCAGCTAGATTGTTTCCCTGATGACGGTAGGTTGTTCCTACAGAAAGGCCTTGGTTTGCATTCAAAATTATTTAAGTACAATTTGCGATGAAAAGTGGTCATTTTGCTATTTTATTTGCTACAAAAAAGCTGTGATTGTTTCTGATGCATCTTGATTTTCCTCCTACGTAATGGAATGTCAGTGATCTAATTATCCTATCTTCTTGTCTTGTCAAGTAGTCGACGAAACGTGATTGCCGAATTTCATTGCTAAAGGATTTTTAGATTGGCATAAAATAAATTTCGGTGAGGAAACTCGTTTGAAGTATTTAGACAAGAAAATCAATAATAATAAACATATCCGCCATTTAAATAACATGCTTGGATAACAAGGAACATAATTTCAGTGCATCCATCAAGTAGAAGAACTATTGAGCACTGGGAAAATACAATGAAGTTTATTTCTATTATAATAGAGTATTTACATAGGCCATACACACACCTGTTTATAAATATTAATTTTTCTACGCTGACCATTGGTGATAAGGCGCTACAGTAACAATAGATTGCACATAACACAAAAAGCTGGACATGCCATCTTCGGGCACTTCAGCAAAGACAATGCAAGCACCATCTTACGTTTCGTTACACGAGTTCGGTTGGTAAACCGCCGCTAAACCTCACAAGACCCGTTACGCCATACACACACCACACAATACGGTATAAAGCCATACCTCAACGGAAGAATTGAAAACAGTTAATAGAAGCAAGTGCGTTATCAGGTTCTGCATCATTTTACATATTTCAACCTATATTTGCGTTTTATCAAGTCTCTTACATTAACTGCATCAAGTTCTACTTTCAAGAGGGTGTTGCTACAAGAGTAAGTGACTTGAAGAGAGATTTTATATAACTGCGGAACTTACTAAGGGATTTCTCTCTATTCACAGCTTGTAATGTCACAATCCTCATGTATGAGCTGTGACAGAATGAAGAACACCGTCGTTATGGAGAAAATGCGAGTTGTACAAGTATCTATTTCTATTAAAAACTACTGCGAGTAAATCTATTAGTAAATGGGTTGCTCCTTTGCCCCAACTGAAATTTCGCTTTAATTTCTGGAGCTTCATAGCCTATTTGTAGACTATTCAAAACGCTATAGCCAATTTGAAAATGCGCCTATTAGCTCAGTAGCTTATTTATAGCATTATGATAAGATGTCACAAAATTTTTGAATTTGGTCTACTGAAAAGTCAAGTGAATGACCTTGACTCAATAGTACATCCGCAAAGTTTTGAATGCTTTTGCTTTCTAATACATCACATGGTGGTTTCGGCTGTTATTACACAGCAACGGATGTGCTCTTTTAGGTGCTGTTGTGTGTTTGAAACGTATTTTTCTTTGTTGACAACATACCTGTGATACAAATGACCTGATTCCCGATAACCAGCAAGTTTCATAATCCCCTGAGCTCCATGGATATAGTTCCTACATGTGAATCATGAAATACTATTGCAATGATGCACATTACATCAAGTGACACTTTTGAATCATGTCAGGATAATCCATTCAATCATTGACATCAAACACAATCTTGAAATTTTGAATTTCATATAAATAGCCATATTTCTTACATTAATAAAAAGTAGGAGCTGCACCTTCAAACAATATGTATCATGTATGCTCAAAATTAATGGAAACATTCAATGTCTCCGAGAAGTCTGTCTTCCACATGTATGAAGTAACCTTGCGTGGACTTACAGTGTGTCATTTTACATTTTTGGCAGTCTATCTACTACGTTTGCTGCCAAAAAGAGAGAAAGCATGCAGTACATATGCAGCGGAGGTAAAGCCATCTATGGGTAAAGCGTTCTATTAGAGGGTTTGCGGTGTGGAATTTGAGTAGTATAGACCTATTCTGTACATAAATCAATGATGGTATGAATATCCTTTTGAACGTCGAAAGTGACTCCTCATTTTGCATGACAATTTTAGTGGCGATTTTAATGTTCACTAATACCAAAATTCAGTAACCTTTGGAAATTTTCAAAATTGTAGACAAGCAAACATTGAGGATCTAATATTTTGAATTGCTAATAATCGTTCGAAGATGAGCCAGAATGAATGAATGCCGACATAACTTCACGATTGGTTCACAATGTTTGAATAGTAATAGTTTGTTGAACAGTAGAATTGTAATTGTAGAATAGTTTTTTTTAATGAATTTAGGCATAAAGGAGGCGAGGTCCCTCTCCCCCAGGACCTCGATGCGCTTGAGATCCCTTTGGGGACAGGGCTCAAGCCGAATCTTGATGAATGCATTTGTCGAATCGAGTCGCACTTTCCACTATTACATGATGGACATATGCGAATGAAAATCGTTTCAAAAAAAATGCTTCTGATAATGAGATTCCTATACTGGTGACATCTCGAGCTGAATTCCTTATTTCTGTTTTCCTTGAGGTCGCACTGCTTCTCATTTCTTTATATCACCCTTTTTGGAATAGTGTCTCAGCTCATGAAGACACTATTTCATATATCGTCGATATCAAGAACTAAGTACTGACTACTCATTTGGATCATAACACTTACCGAACGGTTTTATATGGTGATTTTAATGACCTCAGACATCACAGTGACGAAATATTTTTTCAACATATAATTTTCCAACACGAGACGCAATGCAATGCTGGATTAGATTTTCACGAACGCTACCGGTGACCCACCTTCCCGCATTGCTAATTTATCATGTTCCGACCACTGTGGAAATTTCTGGGCTGGTATTCCTACTCCATTTATGTTTAAGAAGAGATAAGATAAGAATTGCTATATTTGCTTCGCAGAATGCGGCGAGCACATCACAAATATGAACATGTGCTACATAGTTGAAGATACATAAGTCAGGAACAGTATTTTACAAATGAAGAAGAGTATCTGGTTGTCTTAGCCATCGGTCGACGTACGAGTATGTTGCTGTGAATTTTTCTCGTATTTCTTGTAGGTTCAAGAAGCTCAAAAAACTGTCTTAGAGGATGCTCAGAGAGTTTTGAAACTTTATTGAGTGGGCTCTTGCATATATTGTTACCTGCATCAAATAACTTGACCTGCCAATGATCTTCTCCAATGATTCACATGGCCAAATAAAGAGATGAAAGTAACTAAATCGCTCCTCATTGCCTTCACCTCGTTTATCAATGATACTTGCTGACTGGGATTCATTCGCAGTTTCGATTATGTGAATGACGCGTTCGATAGATTCGATGATGCTTTGAAGTCGGCCCTGGATTTCTACTGTCTTCTAGTAACAGTTCGGTTGTCTCCTTCTGAGAAGCCTTGGGTCAAACCGTCCTTGAAGTATTTAATTGACGCTTGATCAATTACTGAAATATCATCGCCTCCGCGAAGAAGTTATTGAGCATGTGAGATGCTTTAAGTCCAATTATATCATCGATCTCAATCCCAGAAATATCCCAACATGTTTTGGCAAGCTGATAAATCTCTTGCGTGTGTTGCTTCCTCATCGCCAGTTGCTAATGATACTTCAATTTCTTTTGACGATTTCAACGATTATTTCACATCTGTGTTTCAGACTGATTTCAGTGTTTCTTCTCTTCATAAGCGGATTCCCTTCTCGACTCACCGTTACTGAGTTTCATCGTGAATTATCCTCCCTCAAACGTAAGAGTTGCGGACTGGTTTGCCTTACTGGGTGTTTCGTAACAACTCGGACTGTTTAGCACATGTCATCACCGTAATGTTTAATCAAAGCATTTCAATCGAAGTCCGTGCATGTATTAAAAGGGCTTTTGTTACTCCTATTCCTAAATGCAACAAGCTCAGTTCTGTCACTGATTATCGGCCAATTTCTCTGATCCGCACTATGTCTTAAGTTCTTGAGAAGCTTATCCTTCGCAAGTGGATCATTCCTTATATTCGAGCTAAGTCTTGTATGCAGTTTGCATAGATTCCTGGGCCACAATCTGGTGTTACATGTTCTTTGACAATGATCCATGATCGTATATTGAATTTCCTGGATAATCCAGGCGCTGTTCACGCCATTTCTCTCGATTTCGCAAAGGCATTTGACAAGATTCGACATACTCGTAGCATCATTTTGGAAAAGACAATCTTATTTGATATCCAGCCTAATGCCATCAAGTGGTTAAGGAGCTACCTTTCTGGTCGCGAACAATATGTGAGATTCGGAGATGTAATGTCTTCATGGTCCTCTATTACCAGCGGAGTACCTCAGGGAAGCGTCATTGGTCCCCTTCTTTTTTGTGTTGCAATATATGATTTCTCGTGTGTCCTCAAACTCCGTTTCCTTGAAAATCCGTTGAAGACATTACCATTTGACATTTCATCAGAACTCCCTCGAGAGAGGACGAAAGTCAACGTGAGTGGTTCTATGCTACGACTTGGTCGGAACACAATTATCATCCTTTGAATGTTTCTACTAAAATTGGAAAATTTCATGTGGTGATGCATCCATTCTGTCCAATAATGTATATTTATCTTTCTTGCAGGCCTAGACCAGGGTTCCTCAAATAGGAATCAGTCTTTCACGATTTATAGTTTTGCAGATTATCCCCTATATGGGCCCCAGTAACTGCAGTGAAGTGCTCATTTTTAGGTGGAAAATTATCATGGTGCTTTTGGCCTACAAAATGTAATTAGTTAAGTTAATTTGCTTGTAATTATTGAACAGATAGGTATACTTTTCATTACCGGATCACACCGGATCTCGGATAATTTACCAGATTATTACCCATCGGCTCTCGGATCACGCATGTAGTTATCGGATCCAGGCTCATGCCCATTCTGAGCCGATCCAGTGTGAGCCGCTAGGAGCTCTATAATGCATATTTTGTATAATTTGTGAAGATGCGATAGGCCAACAGATGTTTTATTATCACGTTTCACTTGCTACATTCGTGCTATTGTATTATATGCCAACTACATCGATCGAATCCCGTTCTGAAAAGGCTGTTGTTGACTTTCTGACGAAATGTGAATGTACAAGTAAAAAAGAACATCCTTTGAATCGCTGTTACAGAGAGAATGACTTTTACCTCTCACTTTCGTCTTCCAGTGCCGCACTGAGAGAAGAATAAAGAAATTTTTCCCAAATGCCTGTCAATTGGTCAACAGCCATGTATTTTCTACGTCAGATTGTGTATATCCGTTATAACTTCACTCCATTGATATGATTTGATGTTTTTCTTCTATCTTTTATGCATGTATCTTCATTCGAATTGTATATGAAACTGTACGTGCACTATATCGATTTTCAATCTATCAAATAAACGCATTCCATTCTATTCTAGTCCAACTCCGTGTTTCGCAACATGCCTCATTATACCTTATTAACAAATTTGTTTCCATCGAAAAGACAGCCATCAGAATTATGGGCATCTCTCCAAATTGTGACATCTTAAAAGCCAGGGAGAAGACCTGCCGTCGCCTTTTCGAGGCAATCAATGGTAGAAGATCCCATCCTCTCAGGTCAATCTTATGCGAAAGAACTCCAGCAGCTCGCAATCCTCTGCATGCTAAACCTCCATCTGCGAGCACGAAACGATATAGTTCGTCGTTTTGGTCGGTTTGCTAGACCTCTGTGACTTCTTGCTGTTTCTCTTTTATCACGTTTATTTCTCGAATCGTCAGATTTTTCCGGCGTTTTGTGTAATTCTCATTTTAAGCAAGCGTTCACCGAATGTTGAAATAGAGCAAATATAGTATATTATTATCATTATCAAAAATACAGTCATTTGAAAATTTCAAATCCAGTTGTGTCATGTCGTGAACAGGCCACCAAGATTTTCATTTTTCAATCTCCCTGATGACGCTGTGCTTACTTGATCAAGAGCATTTTGAGGAGACAACTTTGCTTTGAATTCATAATAATCTCAACGCTGAGATGCTCCTGCATCTCCCAGAAGACCAGGAAGGCTGAATCCGATCGAATAATTATGACAAAACCCACTAGGATAGATTGACAAAAATCTTAATTTACTCCGTCTCGCTCCCTACTGAGACATCATGATACTCAGTGGCATTGTACATCCTCACATCATCCATTGTTTTTGTATCTTCGTCAATTATTTTCTCGCTCCACTATTACATCATTGTCATGAAATAAATCTGTCTTGTACACAAAGCTAAGTATAAGAACATAAATCAGGAACGTTTCATAAATAATTGCACAAATTTTTCGCATAGAAGTTGTCGTCGAATTTTAATATTATTCACACCACATGAGACCTTGTATTCCATAAATTATTACATGGCATGCAATTTGAAGAGGCCATGATAAAGAGTACTGAAGCTTTTTGACGTCTGAATTCAACATGAATGCACCGGAATTACTTTATTAATTCACTGACAGCAAGTTCAATCTCATAGTCTTCTCATGAGGATTGAATTTTCAGATTTTCTGGATGTACAAAAAGATGCATTACGAATAAAACTTAGCGAAAAATGATTGCTCAAAAACTTGACCCGCTATATATATCGATGAAGATGCCATGGTTGCCGTCCACGGTCAAGAAATTTGAAGACCGGCCGGCCGGTTATTATGATTCGGCTTATGTAGACGACTGATAATATTCATTCTGGAATGCGTTGTCTAGTCAATTAAACTAGAATTGCAACATTGTTGGGCATATACAACATTACGAACCGCTTCTTGAACATTAGTCTTCAAATCGTTATTCAAAGCGGCTGACAAAACCGCGCAATATTACTGAAAGCTGGCGATAATAAAACAGTTTGGGTATCTCAGAATTACAGCAACAGCGAATGAGGAAAATTTGTTATTCTTCATTGCCTTTCCTTTTTGTAGGGGCTAATGTTCAGAGACACAACTATTTGGAAGTGCATTATTATGTTTAAGTAAGAAGTCTATTTATTACTGAGTTCACAGCGGCTTTTGCTCGATGATTCTGATCTATCATCGCGTATTCTAGCACAAATGAATTTTACAAGAAGTTCGTAGAATTATTCCAGACATTGATTGAATATATAAGTTTTTACGCGCATCGCTTCTCAATCTTTCTCATGCGCGTACAAAATATACCATCAAAGTGCGAATATTTGTCCTATTATCTGATAGAAGATCAGATAAATAACTTGCATCATATTGAGGACTGGATTATGGAAAATGATATGATGCTCAACAAAGAAAAGTCTCGGCAAATGGCAATCCAGCGCAGTCGAAGATTTTCTTGTCCAGTTTACGACAACATCAAAGTCGTCGACAACTTGAGGATTCTTGGAGTGACATGGACAAATAAGTTAAAGTGGGATGTTCACTTTTCAAACACCGTGAAAGCTGCGAACCGTCGACTATTTATACTGCGAGAACTAAAGCAGTTCATAGATCATCCTAAGCTAACATGCGTTTTTCGATGTCTGATTGAATCCCTTTTATTATACTGCACTCCGGTTTTCGGAAACCTACAATGTTCAGTCAGCGCTAAAATCGATCAAATTTTTAGACGGTCACATCGCATCATCTGTGATGAATCATGTTCTTGCCGCACAGTTTCCGAATTTAAAGATCGGCGAAATACCCTGATTTATAACCTTTTTGTGCAGATGATCACCCGTTGCATCATTTATTGCCTCCTCGTTTACCTCAAACAAATCATTTTTTCTTGCCATATTGCTTAACTTCACGTCGCTTGAATTCATTCATACCTATGTCATGTGCTTTGTACAACTCAAAATCTCGTAGATATTTAAAGTGAACTTTTCTTCATCATATGTACAGATTTGAACATATCAATCATTGTAACTGAGTCTCTGTGCATATTGTGATTTTTAATCTTGATCAATAAAAGCCTAATCATTATTATTATTATTGCAATGCAATTAATTTTTGATAACCCCTATTCTCAAGCCATAAATAGTAGGATTACTGTTTCAGTTATCTTCATCTGCTCTCAGCAGATATCAGAAGAGTCAAACAGGGATTCAGAGTGAACTCTAATGAAGCACATATTCTACAGTTAATAGACAATTTGATATCTCCACATGCAGGACATTTTCAAAAATATGATGCCATCTAAAGGGCGCAAGGGGCAGAAAACATTTTCATTATATTTCATATTCACAGACCTTGAATTGAGCCAAACATATGAGTTTGAAGGTGAGGTTTGGGTTTTGCTTATTGACCCGAGAATTTGGGAAACCGCTCTTATTGCTCCCTAGTTTCTGTTTAACTTGCTGATGACCCTTGTACCCTTGACAAAAACACACAACGGATTTCTTTTTGGGAGGAATGTGCTTGAGTCTAAAGGACAGTGCTTGATGACCATTGGTCCAATTATTGGGGGATAGGATTGGTCTGGTTGGATTCCTGATGAGAGGAATTGAAATGTCTGCTTGAGGCAACCGTGTGAACGGCGATGTGTCCTGAAGAAAGTGTGTGGCCTGTGAGAAGTGGCCTGTGAGAAAGCTAAAGAGATAGTAATATGGAGGATTGCAAACAGAGTTTTTCTCATTGGAAGTCAACATGACACGTGTTTACGCGAACCGGGATTAGCAGTCATGTCTGTTCTGTGGCTATCATGGAGTATCCCTGTATGCCCGCATCACAGCACATCTAGCAGGAGTGGTGTAGGTGTGCTGTTTGTTTGATACTCTGGTTTCCACTTTGCACACTGATTCTTTTGAACTTATGTCAATAAACAACGCAAATATCGACAGACGCAAGTATTCTAATCCAAGACACAGAGTCAATTTCAAGTGTCAGTTATAGGCCAAAATGTGATTCCGCGAAAATTGCAAACTGACAAGTTTCCTCCAATCTGCATCGTTCGTCTGGATATGTTATTTGATTCCTCGCGAAATCAGGTTTTTGTTGTCAATGTCTGATCATTTGTTTGCTCAATTATTTGCATTTCTAATGGGCTTATTTCTTTTTGTTTTACGAATAGATCCTCCAATCTCGGTTTCCATTGCAACTTCACGTTTTATCATCTTCGTGTAGACTTGTCTTGACATATTGAAAAGTCGGTGAAACATGACTGGTTTGAAACTCAGATTTGAACACCATTTCATTGGAAATTCATCCACCAATCAGAACACATGCTGAGAAATATGTTATCCTCGCATGAAAATAAATGAGAGATCAAATAGTTGAGAAAAGACAAGATCGTTTTGCAATATTCGGAAGATGAATCCATTCTTCGTATACTCAAACTGTACCACTGAACCAGAGAATATATCAGAAGTTTATGTCCCTGATCCTGAAATTATTTTCTTGGTAAATCTCAGCAATTTAACAAGCATATTGTCCATTATCCTTAGTAGCACTGCAATAATTGCCAATGGATTTGCGTTGTTCATTTTTCTGTTAATTCGTCGGGATGATGGAACTCTTCGCTTCATGTTACTTCTCCTCTCTGCAAATGAAATCTTATTTAACAGCTTCAACGTATTGTTTGAAAGCGCTGATAAATATTTCCGGGCCACGGGAGGAGAATTACAAAGTCACGCAGGGGTTCTTGGCCTCATGTTGGTCATCGTAATCTCTCGCATTCTAAATGACACGTTTCTCACTTGTCGTAACTGGTGTATTGTACTCATATGTTTCTCACGATTTGAAGTGATTGTTAAACCATTTTCCCGTCAAAATGGGTTGATATTTAATAGAAGAACACTGATGCTCATGTACCTGTCTATTCTAATTTGTTCTATTGTAACATCGACACTCAAAGGCACAGAGAGAACTTTCAACGCGTGCTTTCAATTCCCATTTTTCGGATTTGACACTGAATACGGGCCCACACAAGAATTTCTGATGTTTACAGTGGGATATTTCATGTTTCAATCATTGGTACCGACTGCATTTGTTAGTTTAGTGACCATTCTCATGATTATACTGTTTCGACGCCAAACCTCACGCCTTCGAGGATCTACTGCAGGACGTGCAAATAACTACAGCAAAGCTACCCGAGGTGTTATCATTCTCCTTGTTTCATTTATCTTGTTTGAATCATGTTCCTTTATTACCGTGATTTTGAATGTCACGGTGCTAATGAAGATCAACACGGGTTTGAAGATACGCACGAGAAATCTATTGACTGCTATCAGTAATTTGGTTATTCTCGTTGATTCCATATTTAATTTTATCGCTTATGTGGTTGGTAACAAAGTCTTTCGAAAACAAGTGGTTCAAATTTCCTATTGTCCACCAGGAAGAGTCAGAAAACGAAATCAGAGAGCCACAACCTTATCAAAAACATCTAATATCACCCTCAAACGACTCAGCCTCCGAGATCGACTCACAACTAGTCACGAAGGAACGTTGTCAGCTCCATGCTCCCGAATTATGACCACGGCCACTTAGGTAAGTACATGCTACTATTCTTTTCTAGCTGCAATGGTGCTAACCATAGAAATTGGCTTTTTTCTGTTTAATTTCGTAGGACTAGAATGGACAATAGCTGCTTGTTGATGGCAATTTCAGCAATTAGAGAGAAATTCCTTTGACTGCGTGTTTGGGTCTAGAGATGACTTTCCTCAATGCTGATGGTCATGACCAGAACTGGCATCTAGGGTCACGAAGATCGATTTTCCATTGAACGTAATGCAAATTCAAGCCTGAATTCTGATGATCCAGAACATTGACACCACATGAAACGTACACAGTCAGCAAATTTAGATCGTGATGAGACGAGCGGTGTGAATGATACTTCCATTTGATGAATTAATCACTAAGAAAAATAGAATTGAAGATACGCACTTTTTATTTGACAGGCGTACCTGCAATCTGACTGTTGAAGTTCGTGTGTTCGCTGATACGAGCTACGTCAGCGCACTCTCCAAAGATTCAAGGTCATCTTCATCTGTCAATATATATAACTTTGATAAAACAATGTACGAGAGATCGCCTTGTGCCACAAACCTGCGGCTAAATATTGCATGTCTCACAAATTTGATTCTTCTGCTGTTATCCGTTCTTGCTCCATTTACTTAAGCAAAGCTAAAAGGTCAACATCTACGCGTCCGTCAGATGTCATGCAGTAGATTATCAGCTCAATTTCTATCCTTTTGACTGAGCGATAATAGCAATTTGTCCAATGAACTTTGAATCTCATTATACTGCCTGCTACAAAATTCAGGGAGCGGCTTCATTGTGTTTGCTGCAACAATTAATGCAAAAGTTTGATTATTGTACTTAAAAAGACTTCTACTTAAAAAATTACTACATGCTGTACAAAATAATAAAGCTAAATTAAATTGCAAGTAATTACACAGAGAAGATAATTGGCAAGACATTGAACAGTCCAGCTAGGCTACCACATCGAAAAGGAAGGGCTCATCAGCAAGATGATCAGGTAGATCGCGTTTCAGGTCCTTTAGTATATTGTGTGCTCAAACCCTAGCTGGCGGACCCTAAATACAGTGACACAATCGAAAGCAAAATTAAGCGAAGCCATAAAGAATGTACAACTCTTTGAATAACAACAGTAACGCATTTGATGACTCATTGCAGAGCTAATGCATATGGTCAACGTATTAATTACAACTGCTCCAATCATGTGAAAGCCCATAACGGCTTCTTATTTATCACAATCATTTACACTAAAAACCATGACAAGCAACACTAAAGACCTAATCTTCATCACTAACTGGCAACTGCACAGAACACTTTGTCAGCAGTATGTTTTTTGACGGTATGTTGAACTCACATGAATAATTACTTTGAAAAATGATTTTTCATGATATAAATTAAAAAATAAAATAAAATACGGACACGCTATAAAAGCACACACGCGAATTCTTGTCCGCTGCTCGATAGTCCGACAGCCAGAAAGAGTTTCTGCAGGGATCGAGGTCGAAAATGGGACTTTCACAGAAGGTACACCCTATGCCTACTACGAATCTGTGCGTCTGCCGAGTTCTAGCTAGTTCCTCTTCTTGTCAGACAGGATAAAAGAAAAAAACATGTTTTTCCAAAGGGACGAAGATCACAATTTTTGGCAAAAATGAAATGTTCAATGTTTTCTTTTATCAACTGAAAAATATTCAGTCTAGAGGCATAATTTTTGACATGGAATATCTTCAGGTCATTTCTTATCATGTGTATGTGATATTATCATGCTTATGACAGGTGATGTATGCGACATTGTGGTTCAGTGTGAATGAAGTGGCCAACATGTTGGTGCTAGTCGACATTAGGAGGCTTGACAAATCTGAATGTGTGTAGTTTCATAAATTAATGTTTGTAAACATGATAGGAAATTACCTGAAGACATTCCATGTCAACAATTATGACGCTAGACTTATAGTCCGGCAGCCAGAACGAGTTTCTGCAGGGAACGAGGCCGAAAGTGAGACTTTCACAGAATGATGTACACCCTGTGCCTACTACGAATCGGTACGTCTGCCGAGTTCTAGTGAGTTCCTCTTCTTGTCAGACAAGATTAAAAGAAAAACACATGTAAATCCAATGGGACGTAGATTGCAGTTTTTGGCTGAAATGAAATTTTTCATGTTTTCTCTGATTAAACGAAAAGTATTAAGACCAGAGTCATAATTTTTGACATGGAATGTCTTCAGGTCATTTCCTATTATATGCATGTGATTTTGTCATGCATCTAATCGGGAATGAATGTGAGAATGTGGCTAAATGTGGATAAAGTTGCTCAAAATGTTTGTGTTTGCCGACATTAAGAAGCTCGCCAAATCTAAACGTGTTTAGCTTTATAGACAGGAGTGCATGAACATGACAAAAATTCCAATGTCAAAAATTATGACTCTGGGCTTAATACTTTTCGTTTAATCAGAGAAAACATGAAAAATTTCATTTCAGCCAAAAACTGCAATCTACGTCCCATTGGATTTACATGTGTTTTTCTTTGATCTTGTCTGACAAAAAGAGGAACTCATTAGAACTCGGCAGACGTGTAGATTCGTAGTAGGCATAGGGTGTACATCATTCTGTGAAAGTCTCACTTTCGGCCTCGTTCCCTGCAGAAACTCGTTCTGGCTGCCGGACTATTAGTACTTTTCAGTTGATAAGAAAATAATAGAAAATTTTATTTTTACCAAAACCTGCAATCTGCGTCCCATTGTGTTTTTCTGTGTTCCCATGTGTTTTTCTTTGATCCTGTCTGAAAAGAAGAGGACTAACTAGATCTCGGCAGACGTGACGATTCGTAGTCGGTATAAGGTGTGCATGATTCTCTGAAAGTTTCAATTTCGGCCTCGTTCCTTGCAGAAACTCTCTCTGGCTGCCGTACTAGATACGGACATGTTGGTAATCCTCCGCCACCAAGCTTTCTTGCTCTCTGACTTTTCACTCGTCATTGAATCATTGGAAGTCTTAATTATGCGTGCTTATTTAATCAGAGGATTTCATTTACGAAGTGCAGTAGCTTCGTAAGTAAGTCTTGCGCAGAATGATCAATTTTGTGAAAACTAAATTCGTCAATCCTTATTCTGCAATTACCTGATAGACATAGAAATCCGACATTCTATAAAAATAAAGAACTAGAACGGATATGGCCATAGCACGTCGTGCACATGCGTTGTCATAACAACGGTACCTAAATGATGGCGGCTTGCAGTAGTTGACAATAGCCATGCACTGGTTACTTATCACTGCACTTCCTAAATATTCATGGCTGTTATAATTTCTCTTCAAGCATAAAATGATTTTTACATAATCACAAAATTTCCTTGAATAGAATGCATATGCCCGAAAGTGATCATCTCAAAAGCAGTTGATTATTCAATTTTGACTGAAAATCCTTCAGAGACACAGGGAGAATTACCGATTGATTACTGCGAACAAATCAGGGCGACGAGTTAACTCGGGCTTCGTTGCTCATGATATTCCCTCTACAACGCCGTCAGTGACATCATTGTCTTATTCCATCGCTACGAGTTGACTGAAGCTCAGTGAAATTCGGTAGGTCTATATGAATTATGCAATGCAGCCAAAGGATTTACCTAGATTTTACCTAGATCGGTGCTTATATGCGAGGCTGAAATTACCAGCAACAAACTATTGTACACGCAAGTCCTTGTAACTGAAACAATGTAAAACGTTGGATTTCCATCCCGATCGCCAAACGCGACCACCAGTACACAAAAACTCATTCTTTTGAAGTGACTGTATATCAGATAAAACAAATTCTCTGGCTAAAATCGATGGATTTAATGTCGATGAACACTTCTAAAAGCATCCAAATTCATTATAGTGTAAATCTCTCTTTCATTGAGATATCAAGGTAAAGATAATGAAGAATTCGACATGGTTGCACTGGAATCAGTGATACACTGGTTTTCATTCATTTTGATCCCAATTGAATATCGCTGACCAATAAAAGTACAACCCATCTGCATCCAAAACAAAAAATGCATTCCATTATGGAAACGGCATGTCACAAAGTTATCGATTGCTTCCGCACCTGATGAAAGTGACGGCTTTTCATGTTATACATGTTTTCATTTATACTACTAAATCTTGTGGATACATGTTTTGTGCGATATGCTCTCGTGTTCATAAGTAGGCAAGAAGCAAAGTGTGCTAGACAACATGTTCACCATAGCTGTAACGTCTCATGTAATTAACCATGTATCATAAATTGCGAGGCGAGAACCCTAGGAATAACATTTCCTTAATATCAATGAATAAGATAAACAACCATCGTAGTGATATAATAATTTAATGAGACATGTTTGCAATCGTCCTGTGTACATGAAATCTATTTATTGTGGTCGGCAGCACGAGTTCCTGCAGGGTACAAGGACGATAGTGAGACTTTCACAGAATGATGCATGCCCTCTGGCTACTAAGATACTACGCTTACCCACCTCCTTTTCTTGCTAGTTAGAATCAAAGAAAGCATGCTAGGCAAATCCAATGAGAAGAAGACAGAAGGTGTCGGTAAAAATGACATTTGTGTGTACTTTAACAGATTAAGTTAGAAGTATCATGCTCAGAGCTACTATTTTTGACATAAAATGCCGTCAGATTATTTAATCACATCCTAATGTACCGTTGTCTATCAAGCTTGACACATTTAGCTCTCGAAGGCATCGTAATATAGGTAACCACGACATTTTGATTCCATTTTACTTTAAACTTTGCACTTCTAAGCACTTTCACGACTACATCACTGACCAGAAATTGTTGTTGGAATCAAAATCTCTGATGGAAAATGACCTGAAGACATTCCATGCCAATATCATCGGCTCTAGAGATAGTTAGTAGAGAAAACATAATCAATTATCACTTTACCGAAAACTTCAAACCTTTCCCCATTGGATTGAACAGTGCTTTCCTGATACTGTCTGTCTGACAAGATCAGGAACCGGTTGAACGCGCAGATTCATTGCTTTGGACCAATGTATGAAAGATTCATGTTCTGTCTCATTCTCTGCAAAAACTCCTGTTGACGTCGGTGTTAATGTCAGCACTTGTACAATAATCATACAAATATCGAGCCTATCTTGCAAGTTCAATCTTTTCTTCAAAAGTTTCGATGTTTTTGCAATATAATTCTTAAATCCTATTCTGCCAGCAATTATTCCACTGCCACGATCAATATTGAAAACAGTTGTGTCAGCTGGCACGAGGAGAGTTGGGTGATTTGCTGAGTCAATAAAGTTTGAGAATAATTCAGCAATGTCCTATTCTTGAAAAACAGCTTTTTGCATAGATTTCGATAGTTAAATATTAGCTTAATCCCAGATTGATTTGTCAATCCATAAGATGTCATTTAATGAAGGGTCTACTCACAGTAATGAATACGATAGGTGATGATGAAGTGGGTTTTATTTCGCATAAAGCACAAGTTATGCGAGCATACTTCAGAATGCCAAGATGCTTCTCTTAAAAAACTAAAATAGTGTATAGAGACATGAGGTTCTTGTTTATTGGGGATAAGATAGATAATTATCAAATACAGTCAAAGCTCGCTTATTCGTACTGCGAAAACTCAATTAACTTCGTTAATTGAGACTATCCTCTGTCTTGCATCGTTTTATTTAAGCCTGGTTGATTAAGATCGTGTTGATCAAGACATACATTTTGTGGTATAAAATGAGTCTGAGACGCTGGTTGAGGCTTCGCTGCTGACCACACTATGAATTTTGCAAAAAGATGCTCGTGTGCATGCAGTTTGCATTCTTTCAATTATCGCATGACGTTCGAAATTGAAAGCTATTTTGAAATACCAATGATGAGATTAGTGCTGATTCAAATGGTATCGCATATAAGTGCCATGAAGAAGGCCATTACTGTTGGTTTAAACTGCAAATTGTATGCTACGATGTTATCAACGACACGATGCGATCCCTTAACCTGCTTTCGCTGATTTCGAATAAACAAACATTAGAATCGGAAAGGAACATTCGAAGCAAATATTAAACAAACTTTTTAACAAACATTAGAAGCACTTTAAAGTTTAAACAGCTCTCGTTTGCAATTATAACTGGGTGCTATTCGTGCGTGCATGCAGTCAATCTACAATGATTAAAACAAAGTATTTAACAACATTGAACTCAAGCGAGAGAGATCCTCTCAAGTGAAAACTCCGGTAGCTGCATACACAGTGTAAAATAATGTAGCAAAAATCATGCTAAAAAATATCTGCAGTTCTCGTTTATTCTACTGAGCTTGAAAGCTGAACGATAGTGAGATAATTTCTGCTTATCACTGCACTGTTGCACTCGAAGATGAAAACGAGTTATTTCATGATTTAAGAATCGAAAGCTTCACGCATGCCGCACAAATACGTTTACATGACGTCTCCTTGTCACTCAAGTAGAAGCACCCTCAGAATAGTTAACATGTGTGTTCACAGATTATCTAGTCCACATTCGCCATAGAAATAGATTGTTTATCTGAAGTTTACTAGAATGGAAATTGACTCAAGGTCGCGGCACCGCCGGGGGAACTAAGTTGGGGCATGAATGACCAATGAAAAGCTTAGAATTACACATGTGACTGATTCTAACCCAATGATACAGCCGTTGACAGGAGTATCTAAGTGAAAATGCGTGCGATTTATGTGCCACTATTGTGTATTACATGAAGCTTAACCTCCGTTCTAGAGGTTTTATTGTTGTCGATTTCTATGACATTCGCCCTGTTTTGATTGCAGAGATGGTAAGAACCACCTGTTCTTCATCGACTAGGGAAAGGTCATTCATTACTGCTGCCATAGAAATCCGACGTTTCGCTTTACGTGCGTCAGTTGGACCAGAATAGATAACAGCTGCTCGACTAGGAACCGATCTCTGTAAATGCTGCTAGATATTGTGAAAAATCAAATTGCTGAGACCTGCAATATTGGCACCACAGAATTAGACAGGTCGTCTCTTCTTCCGTTTGACTAGAAGGGAAACATTGGAACATGTAACGTAAATGAAATGGCACAATCTGCTGACTAAATACTATAGCAATCGAACAATGAGCAGCCAGTTCAACATTAAACACGCCAAAATGTGCAAAGTTTCAGTGACTGTTATCAAACGGATCACACAGCACAGTGACACAGTCGATATCAAGTTTTACAGAGACGTTTTTTCATGCGCCTGCTAACTTTTTTTAAAATGATCGGAGGTCCCAACATTATTGAGAAAACTTTTGCGCAATGATCTGAATTCTTCGAATCTGAAGGAGTCGTGGCGATCGGAGCATTTTGAAGGAATTCAGAGCAATCCGCAAGCGACGCAAGACTATTTTTCCTATCTCTGCAAGGTATTAAAAATTTCTTTTTGCCCACTTATTAAGTTCCTGCATGTGCCATTTGTTTGAATCAGTTTGCACTTCTAGCAAAGTGATACGAATAAACAATCTAATTCTGTGATTGGCACATTCTTGCTGAAAGGTGATGTGTTGAAAGTTGTTCCATCAAAATGATTTTCTATTTAAAAGAAAATGAAAACATTTTGAAGCTGTTAAAGTACACTATCAAGTGGAATTATCCATTTTCAATCACTGGAAGTCGTCATCGTTCAGATACAGTTAACATGTCAACGCATGTCCACGACATAGCACTATTGCAATTGCTGCTTGAATTCTTCCGATCAGTTGTAAATCTCTGTTGACCACGTGAGAAAATATTCAAATGTGATAAATCTAAGTAGCAATAACGACTTTTTGAAGGATCTTAGGAGATAAACAAAAATATGTTTGATGCGAATACTGGTTGTCTATGTGCTATCGAATTTCAATAACACAAGATCCCCTGAGACATCGCTTGCAACATTTTCTCACCCTGATGATGATGACACAGGAAACTATTCAACATTTTTGCCACTGCAGTGAATACAAGTGCAGAGTATGACATCTATCAAAGAGAAAAGCCCGAGAACATTTCGCTGCCAAGGCGAAAGTATGCTCGAAGCAACATGAGATAGCATGCTGTTAATTAAAATAGCATAATAATAATGGAATTGAGTTAACCTCTGCAGATTATTAGATATCTTTGTATTTTTCAAACTTCAAGTATTTTAGAATAGGTATTGGTTCTCTTCTTTCCTTATATTTTCAATCATGTTCCATAGTAGATAATTTTATGATGTCATTTTGGTATAGCTGTGATTCCTGGCAAGTTTTGAAATGTCAAAGAGTACAACATTGACAACATTCTAAGTCATGGCAGACATGGAAGAAAGCGAGGTTTGAGATTGTGAATAACGAAATATTGACGCCAAGTTCTCAATGTATCAATTGTCGACAGAGTTATAATTCCTATATATTTGAACATCGTTAGTTTCCATTACACAAACTGATGAATGTTTAAATATCCAGGGTAGAAAATAATAATGACTTTGCAAGTTGCTTTTCTTCTACAGCAAATCTTTAAAACTTCTTTCTTCTGAAGACTTCATTCTGCTTCCAATTGGATTTACATGCAATTATTTATCCTGTCCAACAAGTATTGTAGAGGGAAGACATCGACAGACGCACTGGGTCGACGCATCCAAGGGGTGTATATCATCCTGTGACAGTTTCATATTCGACATCGTTTCCGGCAAAAATTCGCTCTGACAGTCGGACGATGAAAAGAACAGGGTGCGAATAGTCAAATAAAGAAGCTTCTTTGCATTGGTATTCAATTTCCAATTTTTTCTGACAATATGATAATCTCATTGAATTTATTGAGAGTTCGATTCGATCATCGGAACTCTCGACTGAGATCGGATCGAGACGGAAGAATGTTCTGACAATCGCATTATAACATTGCCTAGTGTGGTCGCTCACCTGTGGGTGACAGTGTATATAGCATATGTAGCACAGTAGTTAAGTGCTTGGCCAAGCGATTTTTTGGTCCATGGGTCGAGCCCCGAAAGTGTCATTGGAAGCATGTAGGAAGAGAATCCGGACCACAACTCTCCAGAAAAGTCCAACCTATATCAACACCGTCCAAGCCACAAGTATGAGGGAGAAATGATGTTAAAGCTTCGTGCTTCAATGACATATTATGCTTGTTTAATAGCTAGATAGCAAATGATGTGATGAATCCGACTGCTTGGATGCAAACATAGGATATGATGGTAATTGAGAAGAAAATGAACTATAAATTTGAGTTGACGATGATTTATGAGTCATGAATTGATGTCATGCAATTTACAGAAACGCTGAACATTGCACTTGCAAATTTCTCCGCTTTACAAACTATACTAATTTACCTTCATGATCGCATGCGAACCGACCGTTTTCTAGCGACTCATTGTGATAGCAATCTCATCACAGACGGCAGCTGCATTTAGAAAGAAATTACATGAACCACTCGCATTAAATAAAAATAAACATTAATTGTTCAGAAAATTTGTCTCTGAATGTTCAAATAAATACTTATGAGTCTGATCAGTGACCCTAATGATATGGAAGAAATCGCACTTACAATCATTAAATAAATGACAAGACGATGTTTTCTTATCGATGAGTCGAACGCATTCGCGAATTTTATTACTTTAGCTTAATCTCTTAATCTCTCTACTAAAGTGATTAATTTCTTTGTGAAGGTCCGCCCCGGTATCATGGTATTATAGGGATTATTGGAGGACATCTTTGGCGTCAAATGCCTCAAGATTTTTTACAACGTTTGATCCTCTCTCTCTCTGCCATCCGTATGGATGCTCTGTTACTGTCAAGGGCAGCTTACATACAATATTGACGCTGCAATTTGCTTTATATATTCTCTTACTGCAAGATGCATATATTTATATATCAGGATTCAGTTGTCATTTTATTAATGCATTCCATGAGGATATTCGATTATATTAGACTAGATTTCTATGCGCTTATCAATGAATAAGATCAGAATACTACATTGATAGGTCGTACAATCATCTGCAAAATGACAATAAACCCTCACCCCACTGACAGGGGAATTTTTCGCCACCTTGGAGAATTTTTTGAATATCTTTTGAACCAAGCAAGCTATGGCCACCCGATTTCTATTATCTTACCTTCTACGTATTGTGCAACTTTTAAAAGAAGGAATATAAATTTGCACAGTACTTTTGGCGTGAGAGCTATTTTAAAATTTGAATGCTTGGAATATTTTGGCTGATTTCGGTATATATTCGCTTCTAATGCACACTACAGCATCAATTCCTGATGAGATAAGTTGAGATTACACAAAGGATTTCTTCCTATTAATATATAGTTCACAAATGCAAAATCTTTGAATTTGGAATAAAATTATCTGCTTTCTATGTAAGCATGTTTGAAATTTGAAATTCAAATTTCAGATATGATTTTTTATTATTTTTTATTTTTTGGCTCTGTATCTGATCAGCAATTATTGAAATTTTTAGAATCATATTCCTTTTAGCCTCAGTGCCTCGATAAAAGTCACCGCATTAAGTTGTTTCTTCACCTGCAGACACTAAATACTAAAATGTGCTATCTTAGTGATATTTGAGTTGATCTAAAAGTTTGAATCATTTGACCTTTGACCTCATCCAATACAATGATGTACTCTCAGAGTGATTTATTATCATCGCTTTACTAACCACCTAGACCAGACCTTTCGAATAGTGTTTTTATATTGTTTTTTATATATTTTTATATATTTGCCGTCATTTTCCATTTCAAATAGTGATGTAATGGAAATTTGCTAAAAATTGGTGGCTTTTGACCTTTGACCTTTGACCTTCACCTCAGCCCAGGGATGACCTTAGAAATAAAACTGATGCTGTTTTTCTGAATCCCCTTTCAATGCCTATTTGATTGATGTGTAGTTTGGCAAAATTGGTGCAATAGCTTGGGAGATCAACGGGCTCAGAGCTAACGTTCGGAAAAACACGTCATGCAATCGTCCATGAAGAATAAAAATTTCATGAAAAATTCATGGAATGAAGGTGGAAACTTTTCTGTGTTGCTCAGTGTACCTGTAGTGCCACAAATCATTCAAAATGCGTGCAGTTGTATGTGGAAGCTCATTTATGGGAAATTTTGTAATTATTGCTACATTAAAACATCAGCAGTCCAATGTCTGAATTTCTCACTTTAAGGGATCTTCATTTATAATGCTAACTAACTTTGGACATAGACTTGGAATTGCTAAAACGCATTACAGGCAAACTAAATATACAATTTAACACAAAGTAATACAACTCTCAACGTTGGCCATGCAATAAGCATGCAACAAAAGAACTAAAAAAAATATAAACAAAAAAAATAAACAAAATCATGCATAGAAATCCATGGAAAGATAAACCAACGTGTGGTTCAGCCACTCCATAAAATAGTGTTGACTAACCGAGCATTGCTCGAAACAATATATCTACCAATCTCTCAGTCCTACCTCTTTTTAAGACCTCATTCACCTAGTGAGGTGTTAGTACAATTCTCACTGAAATGAAAAACTTTTTTTATATTAAACATGATAAAACATGCCGGTAGATATTTTTACCCAAGTAAATTTAAGCATTGAACTATAATCGCAGTTTGAATATTACAATTATATAGTTGAAATTGCAATTTATTAGTTAGCTATGATCATGCAATAATGCAACTTTTGCGTCTTTACCACATTCGTCACGAACTTCGATGGGACCAACATTGCCAGTCAAGGCTAGCATCTATCTTTTTCCTAAGTTTCATGTTATGTTCTCTTGGATCCGCCAAAATAAGTAAGTAATTTGCAAACTTTGAGGTATGTTTCGTAATCATCAAAATTGCGTGGAATATCTTAGTCCATTAACTTAGTCCATTGAATACCGCATGAGTCGTCATGTATCCATGTATATATTCCATGCAAAGATTCTCCTTCGTTATGAATCAGTTTTCGCTTGTGTTTTCAAAATAACAAACTGTGGATGAAGTATCAATTGTGCGTTCTGAGTTGATTAATATGAGAAGAGACTGTACTACACAGGCCTACAGTACGGGTAACCGATGTCGCGACTGGCCATGTAATTACATGTAAAAGTTACCTGTGTTAAAGTACATGTAATTTTGGAATGATTAGTAGGTGTTCGACAAAAGATGGAATTGTTTCAAATTGCAACCAATTTTAGACTATGCCTATTGTCTAAAATAATTGGTATTCAAAAATCTAGAAATCTTGAACGAAAATGATCTGTCGATCGTTGATTTCAATGAGTGTACAATTGCTGAATACTAAACACATTGCGTTTGAAAAAGAAAAAGAACATTTTGAGCTGCATTGAGGCTCATAGGGCAGCAACTCAAACGGAGTGACCTTCTAGTGCATCGTACACTTAGTGACGTCATCAAAAAATAAGTTCCTGTCTCGGAAGCGATTGCTGAAAGATAATTTTCAATGGACCGTCTGCTCCACAGCTCCGTGCAAATCTTTCTGCTGGAAGTTTGACCAGCTGTTCATTCGTTACAACTTCGAGCGAATAATGAACTGTGAATTAGTACTTGGATCGTAGTGCTTGATTGCTAGTTGGAGGATGTTTAAATGTAGATGTCACTTGTAATAAATTGTCTTGTACATATGTAGATTTTTAGGGCCCACATGGTTGTATACAAACAAGAATTTGTGTTGTGTCTTCATTTTCTCACCCAACGAGCGATTAACACTTCCTGTTTAAAATTCAGTATCAGATATAAAAACTCTTTCACTTGTTTCCATGTCAAACCAAAACATACGCATGAATGTTCACGTTTTACGTTTTAGTAAAATATAATTTCAACAGAATAAATCTGAAAATAGCATCTTTGAATTAACAATACATGTAGAGATATCATGATATTTTTTTAAGATGTTGAAAACATCATCGAATGATTGAATGTTAATTCTTCCTGTTTAAGCGCACTTTGTGAGCCAAATTCGACATAATCAAATACATGATGAATATTTGCGTATACAGCATCAAACGTTAAAATGCCATCAGCCAGCAAAAATCTGGTGGCGTCAGCAAATTGACCATCCCTGGTCATTAACTGTTTGTCCTAAAATTGTGCAGACATTACTAATCCTAATACCTTCACGAATTTCGTATATGACATTCAATAAAGATATTCCCATGTCAAAATTTTTTCAGATATTCAAATACATGTACGTATATACTATACATGCAATTTTTGGCTTCTCTTTGCTTTGAACAATATAGCAACTTTGCTCGTTTACAAATTTTGTAAAGTGAAGCCCTTGTTTTCGTAGTTTGATATGGTTTGGATGACAAGTCGGCACTTTAAAGGATAGGAAGATGCTAAACTGTACCGTAATTAGTCACAACACAACAAACAAGAACAGTAACTGTTTTGGACACACAAGACAGCTACGCAGTTTCTTAAGTGCTTCGAACAAATCATCGTCCCTACCGGGGCATGTTTTGTGATGACCTCGTTTACCATAAACTTAGTGAGTGAAATATTGATAGGATACGTAATCATGGCAAAATTGTCCATACATTTATCATTTTGTACATGAACCAACTATAAGTCTGCTGCTGTAACTTCCGTCGTGATATTTGCTCATTAAACATCGCGTCATAGGATGAATTGCAATCGGTAACGACATTTTCGGGTGCGGGAAATGCGATAGCATTTCCATGAGGGAGCAACAGTTCAAGTAAAATTGAAATTTACAGTAAGCGACGTGGTCAATCAGATATGTTAATTTTTCTGAACGTATACAAAAACTGATATAAGCTAAAAAATGATTCAAAATACAGATATATACAAATGCAGATAAGTGAGAAATATGTCAATAAAAATTTTTAGATTGAATTTTCTAAAACCTATTGTCATCATTTTCCTATACAATTAATGACTGACAAATTTTGCGAGTCCTTAGAAAATCGCTCCCTACAACATAACCTGACAGTTTAAATCAAAAACGATCATCGTCTACACCAGTGGTTTTCAAGCTGGACCATGTGCCCCAAAAGAGGATTTCGAAAGTGGACCTCTCAGGCCTTTGGAGCTACACTTGATTTGAGCAAGGGTAAAACAAATGTCAGTATTTGACAACTTTTTTGAAAGGTATTGCTTCTCAAAAGTAGGTCGTACGATTTGTAAAATATTATTCTTTCGTCCGCATTGTAGTCAATTTCGCGTTAATTTCTCAAAACTAATAAATATTTGCAGATCTCACATGTGATTCTAATCGACAACGAAAGTTCAGTTAGTGAAATCGAAACTGCATGCACATTGTGGATTTAAACAACACTGAGAACAACACAGGGATTTAACTCTAACTACCTATTATACCAGCTCCATGTGTCAGTTATTTGTCATTAAGGTCTGAAAGTGATGTCACTATTTCACTTCCGAGAATTTTTTTCCCAACACAAAAACATTTTAGTGAAACAATTTTTGAGAATAATTGTTTGGAAATTGTGCTTTTGATCCTTCCGATAACTTACGTTTATGGTTGTGAGAAATGTGAGGCTCATTCTTGCAATGAGACGGTCACCTTGCTCACCTTGGCTGGGCTCAATCCAGTTTCAGCCTCCCGGATGATCGGGTAGTACGGGGTGGCC
The DNA here is from genome assembly GCA_907163375.1 of Prostheceraeus crozeri. Lineage (NCBI taxonomy): Eukaryota > Metazoa > Platyhelminthes > Polycladida > Euryleptidae > Prostheceraeus > Prostheceraeus crozeri. The sequence goes on from CAJQUW010013064.1 coordinate 261,456, forward strand.
CCACAGTCCGTTGCTTCCACATGGCTCGGTCGGTGGCCATGTCTTCGGTTATCGATCTGACCTTCACTCCACTCTTTATCACAGTTCTCCAACATGTTCTCGGTTTCCCCTTCTTCTGTCGACAGGTTCTTGTTTTCATGCTGTTTTGCAGATGTCATCCTCTGATCTTCTGAGCAGATGTCCGAACCATCTCCATGGGCGAGTCTCGATTTCTTTGCTTATTGGGGGTACTTTTAGCATACGACGGATCTTATCGTTTCTTATTCTATCCGTCTTTGTCTTCCCCATTAACCACCTCAGCATCCTCATCTCTGATGCCTCCATCACTGTAAAGTCAGCTTTCTTCGGGGCCCAGATCTCAGCATGGTACAGCATTGCGGGTCGGACCACTGTGTGGAAAACCTTGCCCTTGAGTCGTAGAGGCATCTTTTTGTCACACAAGACACCAGACATAGCTCTCCAGTTCTGCCAACCTCTCTGTGTTTTCGCCTTCATGTCCCTCCCTGATGTGCCTTTGTCATCCAAGACAGTACCGAGATATTTGTATGCATCAACAGTCGGGATTTTGGTGCCTTGCAGATGGATGTGCTCACTTTCTTTCGTGCTGAGGCACACCGTCATAGTTCTGCTGAGTCGCAAACCATGGGATTCGAGGGCTTCCCGCCATTTTTCCAGGCCCGCTTGAACCTTCTCTTTTGTGTCTCCTGATATTACCAGATCGTCGGCAAACAGCAGTTCCAGTATGTCATTTTCTCCATTCCCTCTGATCGACTTTGATATTTCATCTAACAGTAGGAGAAGGAGGTAGGGGCTTAGAGCAGAGCCTTGATATACATGTAGACCTACCGAGACGTTGAAGCAGTCAGTATCACCGTGTTTTGATCTTACTGTTATCTTGCTGTCAGTATACATGTCTTGTATCAACTGGACGTTTGTTTCAGGCACATTTCTTTTCCTTAGAATGTAGGGGATGTACTCCCTAGGTACTGTGTCGTACGCATTCTCCAGGTCGAAGAACACCGCTCTAAAGTCTTTCTCCATGAGGGCATCCTCTAACCTCACTCGGAGAGTGAAGGCAGGTTCTGTGGTTGAGACACTCGGCATAAATCCGAATTGGTTTCTATCAATAGTTGTTATCTGTCTAAACTGTCTGTTCACACTATCACGATAACGATAAAATCGTGACGATATTTCATTTATCGTTCAGCTCCACTGTTTACATTGTGAATTTTATCGTGGAGAAAATCGGGCTAATGTGAACAGCAGCTATGTTACACATGCAGAGCGATTTTGTTTCAATTTATCGCTATAGTTATCGTTATCGTTATGGGTCTAATGTGAACGCGCCTTTGATCTGTCGCAGATGGTGCGCTCCAGCAACTTAAGACCGTGGCACAATAGATTTATACTTCCGCAATTGAGACAGTAAACAACTTTAAATGACATTTAGTAATATATCACAACCTTAAAACATCCATGGCTTGAAGAAAAAATAAGTTGTCTACACACGAAGGCCTATACAACATAGTCCTCTCAACCTTTATCAATTCAGTGATTTAGTTAAATTCATTCAACTTGATTCTTTCGAGCTGTATTTTGTTGCCTGACATTTGATTGCCAACACTTTATTTGCCAACAGACACAACAATGCTTCTCTCATTTCAAGCAACTGAAATTAAAAATATTCAAACAATGGCAAAAGATGTATTGCAACTTATTTGATAAATCTTAGTCATGTAATGAAATGTAATATCAATATCAAGATTTCATGTAGCTAGCTAATTGTGACAAATGATCTCCTGTGCAGATAAGGCTTTTATTGACTTTCTCAGAAAGAACAAGAGCATGTGTGTTGAAATGTTCTACTCCCAAATCAGGAAATTTCACAACTTATATAAGACGTTATACCCAAGAACTTACTTTCTTGGATTCACCTGCTTTTATAATTGCTGCACTGTTAAGTTTCTGATCAGAGGCATTATTGAGACACCTTGTCAATCACTGTATGTCAAAATAATATTTACTTTGAAACAATCGGTAGATGCATTTCGCCAAAGTTGATTGCAACGCTAACGCAATCCTTCGTTTAAACCACTACTTGTGGAAAGCTTTGTCACCAGCCAACTACAAATCGTTTGACATAGAATTTTAGTGGGAAAACGTAAATTTCAAATAGAAAATGCTTCCCAAATTCAGAAATTCTATGCGCCGGAAAGTTCATATTCTAAATTTGCTCTTGAAAAATTTCATGACTACACAGTTACTTATGAAGTCCCAAATTAATATTTAAAGGAGCGCTGAACCTGAGTATTAACTACGATTAAGAAATGAATCTCAGATTCTAGTGCTCGGGGTGCGGAGATATCTGTGACCATTTTAGAACTGATTTGGTTCGAAAGAACAGTACTTAATTCATACGCATTCTAGTAGCCTACTCATTTAGTGAGATGCATGGGACAAGCACCTCCAAGTCGAAAAATACTCTTCGGCATATCCAACTCGCTTAAGGCTTAAAAGCTGCATTGGAAATTAAACACAAATGCATTTGGATCAATAAAATATGCACAAGACTTAAAGCACAGTGCAGGAGGATGGCAAACGTTGGCAGGACTCAAGGTACAGTCAGAGAGAATGGCAAATGCCGATAGTAGACTACCACATTATGATAGTATTATGTCTAAGACCGTCATCGAACAAGCTAACAAGAGCAGTGAGCGATGGACACAATGGAGTTATGCACATAATGCAGAAGACGCTGTGAAGTGATGCAGTCGATCGATACATCGCTATTGTCCTCGTTATAGCTCAGTCAGAATTTCATGCTTGTATTCCATCTCCTTGCTGTATTGATATTTCATCATATTGCGTGTAGTACTCAATTAGAAATCAACAAGCATTTTAGTGCTTCTGTGAATGTAAATACGGAAATCTTAGTGCTCCTTCATTTAGTACTCAGATTGGAACTTAACTAGGGGACTTCATGATCTTCAGTTTATTCTCTTGACATTAAGTCAGTGCACTCATCTTTATCCAGTAGAATTCAGTCGAATTAAGTTTGTAGAAAAATTGTCTCTAGCAATGATTTGAATACATTGGAATCTAAAACATGAATGGAATCAATTTGATTAACAGGTGATCAGATATTTGATCTGCTGTATGACAAAGCACATTCGAAAAGTAATTGAAGTTAATGGAAACAAACTTGGATACCAGGAAATGCACCACCTGTCTTTTGTAGACTATGCCATTACTGGGTCAAAATATGAAACAAGAGCATTTAATGTGATAGGAAACTCTCATACGATGATGAGAATCATCCCAGCAGCCATTTATAGTAGAGTACAATGCTTGCTAATTTAAATTATTAATTGAAGTAGTCCAGATAAGGACTGACGGCGTTCTCCAATCCGCAAGTGTACAAATTCAATGCTGTTGTCATCATTGGATTAATCAGCTCTTAACCCTTATCAGGACATGTGAATTTTTATCTTCAAAGGGACATGTGACTCCATTTTGTGGTCATTGGAAATTAATTATAATAAGATGCATTTAGCCAAAGCATTCAGCTTTGTATGATAGGCAAATTCTGCGTAGAGAGTAGAAAATGTTGATTTTCAATAATCATTAGGACTACGGCTATATTTTAGTTTCACATCAAAGTAATAACACGTAATAACAAAAACATTTTTACTCAAAAATATCTCAAAATTTAATCATAAGCTCCGAACAGCTTACATCACGCAATTACGTCATCAGCAGCATCACTGTCATTCTCCAAAAACACTTCGATGTCACCTTCAAAAGGTTCATCAGTTTGGGACACCTCGTTTGAATCGCCTGATGGACCAGCCGGAAAGCCATCAAATACATTTTCTGAATCAATTTCAGTTTGGTCTGTGTCTTCAAAACCCATTGCCGGCACTGCTTCAATAAACGTCTTAATTCTTTCACTCTCCATAATAGTGTACTTGTACTGTATAGATGCTATCAGAATTGAGTTGAATGTGAGGTTCACAACACTAAGATAGCTATAATATTGATTCGTCTAAAATTTCAAATTTTGTCTGCAGCCTTTCACATCAATCTTGATGACGAATACAAAAGGTTGATTATCAATGCTTTGTTTGATGAGTTATACAATTGTGTTATGCTATAGCAGAACCGCCAATTTTACAGATATATCTGTGATTTCATCTGCGAAGGTAGAGGTATCAGAGATTCCATAGATAGCTTGCTGCTTGATGCTAAATCAATTTGTCATTTTAAGTTTTTGCCAATAACCACAATTTGGAGTCACATGTCCGAAATCACAAATTTAATCTTTTATAGCTCAAAGCTTTCAGATGATTAACCATAGATATAAAAATACACGATGATTATCATCTTTTGAATATTTTGTTCTGTCGCAGAAATGCTTGACGGACAATTATTTTCTTAAAGTTGCAAAATAACATGAAAATGCCTCGCTGACCACAAAATGGAGTCACATGTACTTTTGAGGGTTAAAAGAACTCAATGGAGCTTTCTCGTGGTAGGCTAACAAATTAAAATTGATCAGCTTTGGCAAAATAACTAGAAAAAATGGAACTCTTAAGACTTGTAACACTACTCATTGTCACCGTTAATATACTACTGCCATAGATTCCAAACACAGCCACATACGCGATCAAAACAGACGTCTAATCTACTCTACCGCCTACAGATGCTGGTATGGGAAATAGAAAAGGACAGTGGCTATTATGTTAAGGAAATTAAAAAATGGATATTATAAAACATTAGGAAAACGATGGATAAAAATTGGAAAAGTAGAGGTAAATCATAGAACTACAATGATACTGCTACACCGATTACAAGTGAACTAATGCTGCACTGTAACGGAGACTACATATGGTGGATGGTGGATAATGGAAAGTGGATGATGAAGGTAAACATTAGAACTCTCTAGTAAACACTCGACGAAGCCGAAAACAATCGAACTATACACAATATGCCTAAGATTACACATGGAAAATGCCATTTCCTCACTTGAATTTGTTATCGCCAGTTTCTTAATCCGCCTATAATACTTCATGGAATCCACCATTTCTTCATTTGTCTTCATCCACAATGAATATGATTAGAGATGCAATACTTCGACCACTACTTCAGCTACCGATTAAGGGATATAAAACATAATACTGCAGTCCGTCAGTCATCAGCAAGTACTCGTCTTGTTGTGTTTCAACCCCTAACCTGAACACTCAAAGCCAGACGAGCGGTGTCCCACACATAGTGGCTGACAAAATACTCAATAAGTAATGTCTTGAAAGATATGTCACAAAGATAAGTCAGACATCATTCAAATGCTACGTTTCCCACACGTTAACTCATCCTCTCATTAAATTCATCACATTAATAAATACAGTATGCTTTTTGCGATCCGCACATGTAAACAAATCCTAGACATCAATCTGTGCCTTTTTCGATTCCCAAAAGTAAACAGATCGTGTTCATCATAAATATGCAATCGCAGTGTAATAAATACACAATCCGCGATTACACAAACTCTACCTCATTCATTGAGATTAAATAGGAAGTCTCTCTCAAATCCCTCGCTCTTCACCGCCCCCCGTAAAAACAAATACTGTTATTTGTAGCTGGTAAAGCTTACGGTTTTCTGCATTATACTGTTACTTTAGCCAATTGAAAAATATTTATGAACTTCTGTAGGCTATTCAGTCTCACAATAGCAATGATTTATCATGGAGGAAATGCTTTTAGATTTTTATCTTTCAACTTTTAACATTTATAAAAATCATGATTGATGACGGGCATAGGACATGTGAGCAATTGAGCTCATTCCCTTTCCAGCATCGCAAGGATTCTAACACTGACAGCTTCATTGAAAACATAAAGAATAGCTTTTCTAGTAAAAAAAAGTCAAACGTCACATTTTGTGGCTAAATTGCGATGTCACTATTTCTCTTTGAGTCAGTCCGCCCTTTCCTGAAATGCATCAAAGAGAAGATGTTGCTCTTTCTACTCGTGCTTGATTCATTATAATAATATTCACATGATTCCTTCGTGAAAAAGTACCATTTCCGATAATATTTTGATCACTGTCAATTAAATGCGATAACGGATGCGAGAATTAGTTAGCTCTTTGTTCACTGTTTTTGCACAGTTGCGGAAATGGTCCGGTAATATTTGCTTCTTCAAATAATTCTAATGATGGTATGTGTATTTCTAGAAAAATCATGCTAATAAAAAGTACGTACAGAAATTCATTAGAAAGTACAAAGTAAGTAATGTTACAAAGCGCTTTTCGATTCTATATCAAATCAAAGTGCATTATATTCTTGAATCACTGATGACTAATAAGGCAATGAGTGGTTATCAAAATCTTTTACGTTCTTAGAGCGGTGAAGCTTCACTTCTAAATGATAAGTGTATTCAGCCCTTTTTGGATATACGTGGATAACAAATGACTGTCATCTTTTTCAATTTTGATGTACAATTTCTTGTTCAAAGTTTCTCTTACCTAATGGACATCAACAGTAATGCTACTGTATATTGAATTGCTTTCGTCACAGCCTTCATCGATTTCGTAAGTAAGGTAGTTCTGGTATCTACGCAGTTAGCAGTGTCGGAGTTAGCCAATTATCGCCAATGATTCCGTCTGTGGCTTTCACTAGAGATTTTTAAGATGAATTTTCAACGATTTCTAAACGGCTCACAACACCTACCACATACGAGTGCACTTGTAAATTATGTTGCATTTACTGCAATCGGAATTCCAATACTTTAGTTCTTTTGAAAAGTAGTTTATTTTGGAATGAGTATCATCAATGGTCGACGTAGATTTGATAAAGCAACCGTTCGGCCGATCAGCTGATCTTCACAATTCATGCTCAGGAACAATGCTCATTCTCCGAGTTGCAATCATTTCAATCGATTAAGAATGTCACAGCATCAGTATTCCAGGAAAATTGCACCTTCTTAAAAACTATGCAAAAATTGTCAAGGAAATGCCTATAAACTAACGAATTGTATATAATATAGGCAAGAGGGGAATCAAATTCCACTGCATGCTTTAAATCCGATTAAAGAAGGTATAAAAACGCACAATCAACCGATCGCTATCTTTTTTGAAAGTGAACATTCTTTACAATTCCTTCATTTGCTAGGTTTCGTCTTTTGAAGATGACATTGCTTTCCCTGAGATCGTCTATCTTGCAACTTAAGCTTCTTAGAATGCTCATCGGTATGCAAGATTACCAAAAACGTCTTCATATTGTTGGCACGGTGCAGCGAAATCCATCGTCATTCCCCTTTTCATGAATGTCTGTAGCAATCGAATTTCCACGTATATTCTTGACATCAAACTATTTTTTACATGTCTTAATCCACAGCAAATTCTATAAGATGAAAGAGTGTAGGAATCCAGTCTTGGAACAAGAAGCCTTTCATAATCAACGTAGACTGAGACATTATTGATGAATACAGTCGAAAAATTAAGAAATGCACTCGCTACATAAATGATAAGAACTTTCACTGAATGAACATCACAACTTAATATGCCATGTGCGAACTATCTCCTGGAAATGTCATTGGCAGATGGAATATGTTCTTATCTACAAGCATAAGAAGTGGCAAGCATCACGTCATATGACGTGTATCATGTATCATTTTAAATGCGAAATCTTTGACTTTAATACTGTGATTAAGGCAATTAATTGATTGATTCTTCAGGCAAGAAAATAACAGTTCTTGTCTGTTATCCTTCAAAAATTCTCCTAAGTAGACATGATGTAGAATACTAATCACAGCTTTGAAAATGTGATATTCTTAATACGTCCTAATAAATGAAGAACGTAAAAAAATTGAATAACAAACTTTATGTATTTTTACTAGGCCCATGTTTACTTAAACATTCTCACTTCCATGTTTACTTAAATACGATTGTGAGTTTCTTTGTGGAAGGTTTGAAATATCACTGGCATATAGAATTTGCGACCGATGCAGATCACTGAGACACTGACAGATATGACTTGTGTGCACGAATCACCGATAGCATTGATAGGATTGTAGCTGATAAAACCGTAGATTAAGATTTATAGTGTAATGAGATGAGATTGTTGATGATTTTCCAGTATTATCCCTATCACTGCTGATACCGTGAAGCTCTTGCAATCCCACTTTGCATTTTTTTTCAAACATTTCTAAGAAATGATAAAGTAAAGGCATGGCGCCGATTTTTCTTGACTTTTAGTTTTACGAATTTGTGATAACTATGTCAAATCATAAGAGATATGACCACCACGAAACAGGTTTCGGCAGAGACATGCCTCGTGGTGGTTACATTTGTTGATATTTGATAAATTTATCAATTGCCAGGTTGCTTGTCTGATGACCAATGTGAAATTCTTGTCAGCACTGTATCGTGTCTTTAGTAATGCTGAGGATCAAGAAATAAAACAGAGAAACAGAAGTATTTACAATAACAAGTCATGAATTCTAGTTTTCGATAAGTCTTGAAAGGTGCTAAGGATTTTGCGTTTTATTAAAATGTTGGAAAAAAGTGCACACCGTAAATGCTTTGCTGCGAATTTTTCACGAAGCTGAATAATTGGCAATGCTTGTGTGAGAAAGATTGTGGACAATGGACACCATGAAATACATGTACTCTTAAACTTAGGATTTCACTCAACCAATCAAAGAGTCACCACCAGCTTTGAAGACAACACCTTCATGCCGTATCTTAGAGTATTTTCCTGCATGATATTTGCAGTTTGCACCGCTGTCACAGGAAGTTACATACGCACTTAGTATTGTGAAACAACTATTCCGAACGACTAGCAGTCTGATTTTTATGTGGCTACATCATGTTAAAACTTTGGTATTCATCAACTCATCGCTCGAACGTGAATAAGCCTATACTCTCCACACTGCTTACACCGGAGCAGCCGTATAATCTTTAGTTCGTGATGACACGAATACGAATATGATATATGACCATACAATATATTCCTTGTATATGTGCAATAACGCATTATTCCACCCTTCAGATTTTATTACTTCTCGCCATACACTACTAAACGCGTAAATATTTCATTAGTGTATGTTTGACTGCAAAACACAGCCCCGATTAAAATATTGCGTGTTAAATAAGTAATTTTTGCAAAAAATTGTTTGGAAATCATACTATTAAATTGAAATTATTGCATTAATTCGAAAGAACAATTCCACTCGCGGTTATCACGGAATAATAAAAATAATCAAAAGTTATTTGAACAGAATAATTATTCTCCCCGGTCTGGCCGCTTCAGCTGTATCATTTGCGTTACAAAGATATTATGATTATTATCACCCTCCTGAGGAACTGCTCTATGTAAATCTCTAATCTGACAATTTGCAATATCGGTACGGGAATTTTTCAGATAGTATCAGGGACATCTATGATTAATATAGGATGTCTAAGGGACACTTAACTCCCATACCATGTACTGGAATGGAGACCGGTGACTTTGGTAGACTTCCTAAATAATAATGACGGTAGTTTGTGCACATCTGGATAAAACCGTGAAACAAGTTGTAAACAATTATCCAATACTCTAATGCGCGCATTCTGAAAAGAAGATTCTGGACCCAGTTAAGAAGGGACTAGAGAATTACAAAACTCCCACAAGAATAAGCAACTGCCAATAACAGCTGCAATGTCAACGGCTAGTGATTGAAACTGTTCACCGACGGCAGGCAGCATCAATGGCTATTTGTGTGGATTCTGAAATTTTATACATGTTTATTTTTTGTGATGAATCTCTTTATTGCTGTCTCACAAGTATACGATCCGGTGAGCACATAACACAATTACGATTACAATATATAAAAGATCAGAAGAAAATACAATACAATGGCATCGGATCGACGGAAAATAAAAGCGATACAGTAAAGGCAGATTATTTACAAAATTTCATAAACGATGTACTAACGCGTTTAGTTATTGAAAACGCACGACGAAAAGGAAGGCAATTTCGAGTTTCGACCACTTGGTTTGACCAGAAACATCAAACATCAGACTTATTGCAAAAAGAGTTACGTGCGAAAATCGATTCAGCAGTGTTTCTGTTTTTGGAGAATTCTGTGCACACAAAGTGCACTTCTGACATTGCAGATTCATCATTGCATCTATTTGATTTTAAATTCATTCATTATCCAGCTACTACATGCATCTAGAAAAAAATGCATTAGTTATACATGTGAATATCATTTATCAAAATCAAAATCGTTAATATCGTTTTTTCCTTTTAAATATCACCGATGGCGATAACCAATGCGAAAATTGTCGATTATCGGCCGATTCATCGGTGTATCCCAAATTATGACATAAATATGTCAGAGTAAAAGCTATAAGCTACTATTATTTGAATGTGACGTTGACATTATTGTGCTTAAAAGAACTAATGTGCCCCGCATGCGAGGAATGGTGCTGAAATTTCTGTCTCATTGTCAAACAGCTGACATAGAAAAATGTTTGATATTTTCTTAAATCTACTAAATGCAGATATTTCTCATTATCAAATTACAGCTGATAGAAACAAGTGTGACAGATAGCATCAAAATCACAAATCTCAAATCAAAAATTGCACGAATTACCCTGGTCTCCCCTATGACGACATCGAAGATTTCTCTATCATTAGTTCCACTATGTATAATGACCAATTCAGCAAGCATGTAGATCCATGTCGAAAGCGATGTTTGATGCCGGTTACTGCAATTAGTCCGAGTGTTCGATCTGGGGCCTATTGCATTACAGTTTATGAGTTCATGTATATGAGTATTCGATTCTCTCATGAGAATTTGGTTGCATAAAGGTATGAAAGATGGGAGATGAGTGGATAGTGATGAGAATCATAACTTTCGGTTGCATAATGAATTTTGCATGAGTGGAACTATGATCCTTTTGAAAGGTGCGATCTTTCATATCTAACATCCGATTCGTACTTCTATTGTCCGATATCTATGTTTTATTGAATCAAGTTTAGTGGTTATAAGAGATTACTTTGTTCGATCACTGCATCTACGAGTAAACGGAAATTTTGGATGGCGATCAGCGAAGATGAGGTAAACAACCCAATTTCGGCAATATTGTTTTATACAGTTTCACTCGATGGTCAATCGATAACTCTTCATAGCAGGCAGGTCATTCAATCTTTCATAACAAATTCTTCATTTCACCCTTTCCCCCTGAACTTAGAAAATGCACAGACAGCAATACAATGTCAGACAGTTGCCAATAGTAAGCTTAGTACGAGTAGCTTCAAATCGATCAGTCATAAACTTTCACCCGTTCTTATGAGTGTCATAATGGCTTTATGGAACCGAGATACTCATCTCTCATCCACTATCCACTGTCCACTATCAAATTTTCTCTCTTACACTCATAAGCTTTAATGCAACAGGCCCCGGTGGTCCATTTGGTGTAAACCCCATGCCTATACACTTGCGTCAAATGGATCTCGCATGCAAGGGAGTGAGTTGCGACAGCTTTGGCAATTCAACTTTCCACATAGATATCGAACACCTGCGGTTGTTGGATCATTTGAAAGAACACTTTGTCGAAGTCACATAGCCTTTCATGTAACTTCATTTTGTCAGAAATGAAGGTTAAGGCAAATAAACCTTGACACGACAAATTTACTAACCACAATTTGAAAAGTCGTCAAACAAAACATTTAGCGCACTTGACAAGATAAACAAATTATTCCGAATTTTACTGCAAATATTTATAACAAAATCTGACATGTGTGGTTCATGTGACCTCAACAAGAGTACATCATGCTTTCTAGTGTGATTTCAGATTTCTCCACAGAACGCATTAAGTACATGTATATGGGGGCAAAACCTCCAACTTTCGTAGTTAGCAGCGAGCTGGTGGCGACGTTGCTGCCAGCATTTTCAATGTGCAAAAGCATCAAGATCTACGAAGTTTCAGTGACTGTTAACAACTGGATCACACAGCAAAGAGACACCGACAATATCAGGCTATTCAGAAAAGTTTGCGAAAGTTTTTTTTCGTGCGCCTGCTACCATTTTTTAATGATCAGAAGGACCAACATTATCGAGAAAACTTTTGCGTAATGATCTGAATTCTTCGACTCTTAAGGAATCGAGGCGATCGAAGCATTTTGAATGAATTCACAGCAATCCGCAACGACGGACGACTATTTTTCCTATCTCTGTAAGGCATTAAGAACTTCTTTTTGCCCACTTAGTAAGTTCCTGCATGTGCTATCGTTTTGAATCAGCTTGCACTTCTAGCAAAGTGACACGGATTATTTGCTATTCTACAGTCTGTCAGCCACATGTGTGCGACTCCACTCGGCTGGGTTTGAGATTTCAGGTAAGGGGTCGAAACACGACTGGGCAAGAATATAATAGAATTATGTATATATTTTACTAAATAGAAATCAAAAATTAGTTCCGAGAGTTTACAAGTCATGATGGAACAGCCGAAGTAAGATCGGTTAAGTTATTGATTACTAACGTTGACACAATTACAAAGCAATTTTGTCTGAAGAATGCCCTGCAAAATGGTATTTTGAGCCTCTTGCTATCAAAACGTGGTTCACGTGACGACAAAGGGATGATTTTCCGCTCGACAATTACAAAAGAAAGATTCAAGAGCAGCCAAACGTTCATGAAAATTAGAGGAAATGATCACTTGCTTATGACTGAGTCTCCAAAACATTGTGCTTTATATATTTTGAAATTGCATCCAATCAGTATTTGTTGCCTCTTCCGCAGGTTATGCATTTTCTGAAGCATTTCTTTCGACAAACAAGAATTTAGACATGCAAGGCTGATGGTTTTGTCGAATGCAGGGATTGCAAATGCCCGGTTTTTTTCTAACACCCGGATCCCGCTTTCCGGATCCGGATCCCAGACCCGAGTACCCGGGCAGATCCCGGATCCTATTATCAAGTGATAAAATTGCATGTAATTATTTTTCATTATCATGAAATATTGAATAGCCTGGTTTCTAAGATTAACTTTAAATTATGTGTTTCATAATATATACTCATGAAGTGATATTGAAATCCTAGGACTTTGCTATAGCCAACTGTAGTTGTCCTCTGCTTCTCAGTTGTTATTATACCATTTTTACGAAATATCATTACTAAATATCAATAGATGATTACAAGTATTTAAAATAACGGTAATACAATCTGAGACCGAGAATAGATAAATGTGTGCTCTTTCTTAAGACATAATAACTAAAGCTGAATTTCAGTATTAATTAAGTGTATATTTTCCATGATTGTTAATCAAAAAAAGACAAATCCAAACAAATCTAAATAGCGATAAGCACGTGTATTTAATTAAAATAAAGAAAGGACATCAAACTTGCTTTTATTTGTGCTTTTTTAACTAATAAGCAAAACTATTATAAACTTATTGATAATTACAGCTATTGTTCATTGTAAGAAGTAAGGTAGTTGTACTGACACCATAAGTCAGGAGAATCACAATTCATCTTACTTCATGTTATTAGCTTTGAAATTCATGGATGTTCATTCATTTCTTACTGTGGATTAGTAAAGTGGGTGCAGTGGTTACAAGCTTACCACGGTAACATGACAAATAGAATGAACAAAGCTTGAAAAAGTTACTTCATCTTTTCTGTAACCTTGATAGATGGTCAGTCAATACCGAGCTACAGATATTCCTGGATGAAACACTTCTATTGAGATTTATAGTCGCATTCTTAGCTGCCCACATTGATTCCCAACTCTAAGTGAGTAACGAGAAAAACGAGCTTGAGGTTCTATTACTTTTATAACTTCAATCGTTGAATAGGATTTTCCGCAGCATTTAAGACCATCAACATTTTATCTTCAACGCTCTTCGCTGGATCCGCCGGATCCCGGATCCGGATCTTGACCCGGTGCAATCCCTGGTCGAGTGCTATAATTTCATGGTCTATATTTTAATCTGTGAGGAAGTCTTTTCTGAGCAGCAGGATGTCTATTTCGACAGTAAGAATTCTGCTGTGAATTACAAGACATCTCATTCGAAACACAAGAATTCTATTTCATTGAACAAGATACACGTTTCGAGCAAAATAACAAATTTTGCAATTTTACACTCGAGATAGATATCTTGCTGAGCGGAACAGAATTTTCATTTTCTGATATCTTGCAATTCACAGCAGACTACATATTATTGAAATAGAAATCTTACTGCTCGAAATAGACTTCTAGATATTGCAGTTTGTCAGTGTGAAAGAGTTTTCTTAAAGGACTGATAAATTACAATTTTGCATAAAATTATGAGATCACTCTTCGTGCGGACTGTCAAACTTTGTTGTGAGTTGTGACTTCTCGAAAATATTACGTTTCAATACTATCATCCGGAATCAGGGACGCGGAGTCGGAGTTGGAGTCCCGGAGTCCTATCATTTTTGCTGGAGTCGGAGTCCTATCAAATGACAGGACTCCGACCTGACCCGAAATATAATACAAACAACTTATTTATCCTCGTGCATAGCTGTCACTGTCTTGATGTCAGCTTTCTCCGTCAAACAAAAGTACAGAGACACTGCTGCTTTAACCGTGATAGTAAGAAAAGGATTGTCTTTTCATTCAATGATTTAGCAGAGAAGACAGGCCTTCCTAGCCTCGATCGCAACTACGCACCAAGGGTCACATCAGAGACAAAAATGAAATGAAATACTAGTTTGTCTGAGAACATTACCCTCACATTAATCGTGTGTGATGGCTCCTCCAAAGCGCATATTAAAATCGAAAGTGCACTCACATTTTTTGATGGAGGATGGGGATGCCTGGTAGAGACTGGAGAAAAACCGTGTGAAGCACACATCAACAAGATGGGAGGCGGCGGGTCGCATGCATTTGAAGCTGGGACATTCCCATAACGACGTCTAAATGTTTCATAATTTTAATAAACTTATAGTTAATAAGACTTAAGGTTTGTCCTTAAGAGGACAGGTGGTGCGTTCCCACCGGCAGACATTTATCCAACTTCAAGCGACATCTGATAAACTTTCATCGCAAATGATTGATAATTGATACAGCAATGATCACTAAAAATAGCTTCAGGTAAGCCTATAGTGATCTATGAAGTAGGTTACCAGTTTTTTTAAAAAAAAATCTATGCTTTATATACTTGCCACCCGGAGTTGGAGTCGGAGTCCTATCAAAATGATAGGACTCCGCATCCCTGCCCGGAATAATATTATCATTACTATTCAATTAATATCATAATCAGAATCTACATGCGAATGAATCAATGCTCATTGATGATTTATCCTCTAATGTTTAGAGAAAGAGTTTTTGTTATAAGCTGCATTTGCTGTACGAAATATTTCTCTAAATGTTGACTTTTATAGACTGATGTTCTGTGAACTCAATAGATGGTGAAGGCAAAACATTCAATTTATCAACTCTCAAATACCCCTTTACTGAATAGAAGTAACTGCAACATAGCCTGTTTATACTCTGTAAAGAAGGGTCTGGACCCGAAACGTCGAGTAAAAACTCGTTTTTTCTTTTTAATTAACTAACGGATTTGCAGAAATTCAAAGGAGCGCGTTTCTCGATTACGAGTGCAGCCTATAATCATGGTCCTCCCGTTTGCTGCCATCACTTACTGCAACATAAATAAGACCTTATCTCCTTGCTCTCACTGCATTTGCTTAACTGCTGCCATGATAAATGTATCAATTATATTCCTTTCAATTAATTCCTACGGTATTCAATAAATCCTTAAATCTTCAATATTTTCGATTTTTGCGCTGCATGTCTTCCACCGGAAATGTCCTAGAATGGTAATCAAATTAGAAAGTATGTAATCATTGTTGCATATCTCATTTTGACAAAATCAATTTGATCTTCTATGTATTGAAAGGAATTGGCACTAATTTTCTGTTTTTATTTGATGTCTTAAAATAGTGGAGGATGTTATCCTACTTCATTATTCGCTTGACAAGTCATCTAATTATTTTGATTCTGTTGGATTAAGACAAGTTTTGACAGGATAACTAAATGAACAGCTTACATCAGATTTTATCTCTTAGAATTTATTAACGCATTCATCCGTAAAGTTGCATAATTACTGTAAAGTCCACACGAAGATTCTTCACAACATTAAAAATTGAAATGAGGTTCTTGAATGCCTACAGCCTTGATTGCTTTTCAGGGTTAGAGTCTTTGGATATATCATTGGATACTACTGCCGCAGTTGGATACAAAGGTAACTGTTCTAACATTTCTTATGGCTACTTATCAAGAGAAACGAATTAGGCTGATACGTAAATAATGCAGTCACAAAAGAACATTTGAAAATCATAGGGCTAGGGTATTTGAAAATTTATCCACATTTTACATGATCGGCAAACATGATTTCTGTTGTTGCGAATATAAGACAAATGATTCAGAAAAATCAGACCTCCACATATTTATTTCGCATAAAAAATTACTATTTCAATCTGTCTTTCTTGAATTAAAAAATTCCAGTATTAATCTGAGTATGCCATTAGTCGAATAACTTTGCCGCTGTTGAATTGAAAACTTCAGCTTTTATCTCGACTTTGCCGTTAGAGAACTGAATATGCCGTTGTTGAACTTGATTTGCTGTTATTACTCTGGTAAGCCCTGGTGTTCCACTATGCGTTTTCTTACTATTTATTTTACTGTGCGGAATGTATTTGTCACTCACGATCTAATTTTGTAATGTTGTTCACAATTTCCGGTCGGAAATTTAAAGTATGTTTGGCACCATAGGAGTCCGATTAATAAGTTAGTTGGACTAGAAGGCCGCAACAATATCCCACAACATTACCCCGTGGGAAACGGTACATTCATGAGTTCTTTCTTACCCATCAACAAGCCCCAGCTGTCCCTTCTAGTAATTCAACTTAAACAAATGGAACAAATTGGATGTCTATGTTTGGCACACTGATCAACCGAGGGACCATAAATAACGAAGATTACTCATTTTCTATTTCCGGTCAGAAGACAAAGATAAGGGGGTAAAAGCAGATCGTTGATCGATACAGCCTCATGGTCAGGGATGTCTATGATTACCATAGAAGTTCGTCATACACCATGTAGTATATGACGAGTGATTTTGAAGACAGTCATAAGAAGTTCCATTAATCGGGGCCGTTAGACCTGATAGGGTCACAGAGAAAAATCTATTTTTCAAGTCAAATTGTGATCTGGATTGAAGCCAATTTTTTCAGATTGCCTGCACAGAAGCTACAGTGACTTAGAAAAATAGAGCAGCGACATGATGATGAAGAAAACAAGTCTTTTAACGTGTTCTGTTTATTTTAAGATGTTGAGCTTTTTATTACCGATCCTACTATCTATCAGAGTGATTATCCGACACATGTACAACTTGTAAATTACATTTGAAGACATTTCTCCACCAATCAGCTGACAATAAATTTTCGATTATTCACTTTATTTTCAAAACTTCCGATTGGCTGTCAAAATCTTTGAATATTTTCGAATATCAGTTCTCAGAAATCATCGCACCACACCGCATGTGTCATTCAATGATCAACCGACAAGTTCTAGCAGTATTTCCATAATGTGAGTGATGACCATGCGGAAAATACTCTCATTATACTTACTTTACAGTAAGCGTCCATATTCTTTATTAATCGAAGGAGCACTTTATCCAATAACGAGAATTCGCGTCGTTGAATCCCTTGTTCAAATGCATCACACTTTATTGAGTTTTTCAAATGCATCACAGTTTATTGCGGCTAAAGTTGTCCAAATTCCGCTTTTTACAAATCAAGAATATTTATTGACACAGGAAAATCCAAAAATTTAAGAAAAAATGTCGACTCTTTCACGGCACTGATCCATGTATGTGAGAGAATGTCCAAACCATTTTGAACATTTGTGTCTTCACATGGTGTCAACATTTTGCTCAACTAAATTCTTTAGAATGCTTATTCGCATCTTTTGAAGGGCTACACCTTCATATCTAACCCTCTCTTAATCAGCTAGATCTTTGATTTTCTGGACATGTTAAGTGTCGTTTAAGCGGGCTTTTGAAACTAGATACAGCCATTTCCGTTATGTTTAGAAAAGGGAATATCGAGGCAATGGACGAAGAGAGTGAAGAGTGTTCAAAGGAGGAAATTCACAATGGCAAGGAGCATTGTCGTGTATCACGAAGAATTCGTCGTCTTCAAGAAGCGCCGACATTTCTCTCATAAAAAGTGCATATGACTCTTTCGTCATTCCAGCTTCTTTGGTCATAAAGTGAACCAATCCCACCCAATTGAGGTGAAACCGCGAGGCAAACAATTAAATTCTGCCCACGACCATGCGAACAGCTCTTAATCCTCTGGCTGAGTGATTGCGGGCGGTCCATGCATTTAACCGGCATTCATCAGCATAGATTAATGTTGACCGGAGACTCCAGTCGACATCATCCAATGAGCAAACTCACTTCGCTCACTTTTGGCTTCATTTGAATTCCACGGGACCGGAACTGCTCGCGCTAACTTCAGCGTAATCAATGCTCCATCAAGGTGGCGCATGATTGTTGTTGTAGATACGCTGAGACTCTCGTATCTCCATCAGGAACGATTACATTTTGTCTAAAGTGGCAGTCAGCTTCGCGCCAACAAATTCAATCAATTCATTTGTCATTTCAGGAGTTATCTTTCGAGGAGGATGACCTCCTGATGGTAGAGAATGGCGTCTGTTCGATCTTTTATAGTGCTGAATAATGCGGTATGCTGATCTTGCATTTATCTTTAGTGTTTCAGCGAACTTTATGTAATCACGCCGTTCAGCATAACAATCAATTAATTGGTCGCGATCACAGAATTAAACAGGTCGTCTCTTATTCCATTTGACTAGAAGGGAAACATTGGAACATGTAACGTTAATGAAATGGCACAATCTGCTGACATAATACCATAGCAATCGAACAATGAGCAGCCAGTTCAACATTAAACACGCCAAATTGTGCAAAGTTTCAGTGACTGTTATCAACCGGATCACACAGTAAAGAGACAGTCGATATCAAGTTCTACAGAGAAGTTTGTGAACGTTTTTTCATGCGCCTGCTAACTTTTTTTTAAATGATCGGAGGGCCCAACATTATTGGGAAAACTTATGCGCAATGATCTGAATTCTTCGAATCTGAAGGAGTCGTGGCGATCGGAGCATTTTGAATGAATTCACAGCAATCCGCAGGCGACGCACAACTATTTTTCCTATCTCTGTAAGGTATTAAAAATTTCTTTTTGCCCACTTATTAAGTTCCTGCATGTGCCATTTGTCTGAATCAGTTTGCACTTCTAGCAAAGTGATCCGATTAAACAATCTAATTCTGTGGTCGCGATCAACTTGAAGAATTCGTGCACCAGACAGGACTAGTCAATAACAAGATGAAAATGTCTTTGTTCACCAGTCAGAGAGCAGATGGTTGTGTCAACAACAATGAATACCAACAATGAAACAATCGCTAGAATTCCTTCATGCATATTGTTACCGACATCATAGAAAACACACATTCTACGTCATGCTGACGATTCAGACATGATTTCTCCCTTGACATCAAGTATGCAGATTGTGACAACAGCTATGAGAAAATGTAGCCTATAATACTCTAATTAATAATATTTTTAATGAATTTTGTATTCTAATTCGTGATTTTTTCTCAAAAAGTCCTCGATGGATGATTTTTAACCATCTTATTCGGAATCTGGAGGTCAAATTACATAGGAATATGAGAAAAAATCTTTTAGGATTTTTTTTATAGAAGCACGCGCAGTTCAGTTTCGGTTTTAACCCCTTAACGCCGACAGCATAATAAAAACATCCACCAGATCCTGAAATTTTTGAATAATTCCTCGCGATATCATGGTAAGCGCATAGCTATAATTTATGTTCTCTGTGCTTTATGTGAAAGGAAAACATTAAAAATATTAGTCCCATGCATTCATTTTACTGAAAAACTCATTCATCTTATCAATTGTATTATAAAATACGAGTTAACTCGTCATATCGTCACTTAGGTATCTACTCACATGCATGACGCATTCGATCACAATCACCGACGTGTAATGCTGGGTTGTTTGGGCAGGCAGGACAAAAATATCGAGTTTCGGATCTTTTTTTGAGAGTATTCCAGCAATAGAAGCACCTTTTTGTAGGGTTTACCTTGCTTGTTGTTGGGGGCAATGCTTTTAGATGATGCGATCTGTTTGGTGTCGTTGGTATGTCTTGATCTTTGTAATGTATATATTTGCGTATGTATTCCTCGGTAAATTGTAAGAAATTCAGTTTTTTGGGACGATTCTCTGCTGAGGAACACTGTGCATAGTGCCATTTGTATGCTTTATATCCATTCAGAAGAGGAAGCTGGCAGAAATGGATGCCAACTTTTTTGAACCATGCCATGGATTTGCGAGCAGACTGATACGGCTTTACAACTTGGTCTTGTAGATCTGTTCCATTCATGTGGCGATTATACTCATCAATAGCTGTCGGACGCTTGTATTCAACGATTTCACCACCACGTTTCCTCCTTTGTCGGCGGACTTCGGAGTTGCTATTATGATTGCTAATGAAATAAACCATAGATCTATCGAAAAATTTGATAGCCAAATAAGTGTCATCATGCATTGCAAATTTATATTCACCTTTCCGGATAGAACATGTCCTCAAGTTAGTTGGTATACCTCGATCTTTGGCGCATAGTACCCGAACTCAATGTCTGATGTAACCATAGATACTTTTGTAGAGATAAACTGTTGAACCAATTATCTATGTATAGATAGTAGCCACTATCAAGTGCATCAGCCAGATTCAACATGTGCACAACGATCTTCCCAGAGGATGTCAATGTCTCCACATCGGCAAGATTGACACACCATTCATCTTGGTGTTCTTGACTGACATATATCACAGTGGAAACCATATATCCATTTGTGTCATTGATCATAAAATATTTGATACCAAACCGCGCACGTTTTGTTCGGATGTATTGTCTGAATCGCAGTCGACCTTTCCACAGAAGGAGAGATTCGTCAACACTCAAATGTCTATCAGGATTGAAAGCATGTAAGCATATATCATTTATCTTTTCCAGAAATTGTTGGATTCTTGAACGCTTGTCATTATTATCACAAGATGATGGATCACTAAATCGTATGAAACGAAGAATGAGTAAAAAGTCGTCACGAGATAGAGTTCCACGTTCTTGGAATATTGGAGTAGACCAGAATCGATCTCTGCTCCAATACATGCGGAGAGTCGGTTTCCTTATTATCCCCATCAAGAATAAACATGAAAAAAAAAGATTTCATCTTCTCAACAGTCACAACTTTCCACTTCTTCTGAAACATTCTAGCTTTTTCAGTATCTGCAGATATTTTTCTTTGTGGATTTCCATTCTGTAAATCGTGTAAATGTTCTTCGGCACGTGCATTAGTCCATTCTACGAGGCATTGTATTAGATCATTAGTAATGAAAAGATCAGCGAAATCTGTGGGAGAAAAAGTATCATAGTTCACTTGACTATCTTGAGGTAGACCATGAGAGCGCCCACTAAAAGATATTTCACGATTATTCACTAATTCGTCGCCTGACAAAATACGCCATCCATCAGAATCTTCATCAACTTCCAACTGATTGTCAGACATTTCAGATTCAGAAGATTCACCATCTGATACACTAGAATCGTCGAAAGAATCGTTAGAGCCATCATCATCTGAGTTATCATTGTCGTCTTCATGAAACAGTCTAGAAGTTGCCGCCACGGCCGCTGCTCGCCTTGGTCGAGACATAATTGCAATGAATGAGTGAATAACTGACTTCGATTCGTACACTATTTTGCTTGCATCACTTGCTTGTATTGTGAAAGCGTAAAACCAGGAGTAATGGGCAAAAGACCGTTCCAGGACACCATAAAATTCAAAAAAATGGTATCTTTAAAAACGACATAAATTCATGAATTTGAACCCTTTTTCAGGTTTTTAAGACCTAAATTCATAAATTTGGGCGTTTTTAAAAATACCCAGTTTTTCAAATTTTTCACAATCTCAAAATTTGAGAATTATAATTTTTACCTTGAAAATCATGACCGTTCCAGGACACCGAAAAAATCAGAAAAGTTGAGAATCTCAAATTTGTGATTGTGACATTTTACTTTGAAAATCATGACCGTTCCAGGACACCGAAAAAATCAAAAAAGTTAAGAATCTCAAATTTGTGATTATGACATTTTTCATTGCTTAAATCATGACCGTTCCAGGACACCGAAAATCATAAAAGTTGAGAATTTCAAATTCATGAATTTTATCCATCTTTCAGGTTTTTAAAATATATCATGTGTCTAATAATATTTCTTTAATTATGTAACACAATCTCTCACAATGCCTGTTATTGTTACTGCTTTGCACTCAGATGATCACTCAATTGTAGAGAACATCTGCTTCTCGCATTTATGAATAAAAGGCATTTCAGTGTAAAGAGCTGTGACCTCCAACTCAAACATTTGAAAGGAAACAATGTATGAAAGAACAAACAGCTGCTACACCCACTTAGTCATTTGTAAGACGTGGAATATATTGCAGCATGTAGGAAGTAAGACTTCATTTACAATTCTATTAATCATAACTAGTGACTGTTTTCTTTCTTCATTGCAAAATGCCAAAACGTACTGCCGCGGAAGCTTTTTCGTTTTACATGCCGATTTTACTAAACTTAATTAAAGAAGAGCACAAAGAAACTGCGAATAAATACTTTGAAGAGTGGAAGTTAGAAATTCAATCGAGAAAGAAGAACAAATTGGACTCTCAAAAACAAGTGGAGGATAGTACAGTAAAAATAGAACAGTATCTGACCACTACTACAATTCCTCAGTTCAATGTTACAAAAGAACATTTCATTACCATCGAAGATAGTGCTACTATGATTTCAAAACTGATTACAAGTGATAAAGTGCACCATGGGTCGTTGCTGAGAAGTGCTGCTTATCAAGGTTATGGATTTAAAAGAATTCTGGAATTGAGTGACAATAAAAAAAACAGATTTGTGGCAAACTTGGAACTATTTAGAATTTCCTATAACGTAAGTTATTGTTATTTCTTGATGAACTTATCAGATCTAATTCTACCACACGTATTATTTTTAAATTCATCAATGCCCATTAGTTTTGTTAGAAAACATTTTAAAGAAATCAAAATTTATATAGAAAAATTGAATCAACCGACAACTATAGAAGAAATGAGGTTTGGTTCCCAAGATGAATGAACATTAACTGTGTTGTTTCACTTTTTAAGATATGTGCAATGTGCATACATATTTGATGTATACATATTTATGAAGACTTCTTTATAAGTAGTAACGCATTTTGGATTATTTTGAAATGTAATTAAATTTTCTTTTGTTCTCCAGTCTAATGGTAGTAGACTGCTATTGTATAGATCTATATTTCAGTATGTAACATAATCTTTGGTATTCAAGAATGATTCATGGAACTTAGTAGTAACGCATTTTGGATTATTTTGAAATGTAATTAAATTTTCTTTTGTTCTCCAGTCTAATGGTAGTAGACTGCTATTGTATAGATCTATATTTCAGTATGTAACATAATCTTTGGTATTTAAGAATGATTCACGGAACTTAGTAGTAACACATTTTGAATTATTTTGAAATGTAATTCTATTTTCTTTTGTTCTCCAGTCTAATGGTAGTAGACTGACATTGTACAATTGTATGATAAGATTGATTGTTGTATTATTATATTTGATATTTAAGAATGATTCATGGAACTTAGTAGTAACACATTTTGGATTATTTTGAAATGTAATTAAATTTTCTTTTGTTCTCCAGTATAATGGTAGTAGACTGGCATTGTACAATTGTATGATAAGATTGATTGTTGTATTGATGCAAAATACACTGCCGTTGTTTTCATTTTTCTGTACAAGAAGTAGACATTATTACAGTTATTGGAATTTATTTCATTTAAAATGAATGATGAAAATCCGACAGTTATACTGAGTAATATAGGTGATATATTACCTCAGGTTAATAACATGACTGAGTTCTTAGAAATATACGGCAAACAAGCAACTGCGTATTTCTATTTAAATCGAAATTCAGAAGATTGTATTCAAAATATTTATTAAAAATATTTCTTTAAAAATGGAAGAAACAAAAATAGAAGAAACCGCAAGAATATATCCTTCGTTGTCATATGAACGTAGTTCTACTTTAATGGACATTGAAAAAATGAACAAAGAAAAACACAAAGATAGAGTTAGGTATATGAAAGATAAGGAATCTCAATTATTACTTAGACTAGAACATTATAAAAAATTAAGAAAGCGATGGAACAAAGTTAAGAATGTAACACAAGGAATTGGCATGTTCTTAACAATAAGTTTAGGCGCTCTCACTATTGTTATATCTTCAGGTGTTTTATTAATTCCAGTAGTTGCTACAGCTTTAACAGGTACGGGTGTTTTTGCAACTTCACTTGTTACAATGTTAGATAAATCTTTAATAACTAAGAAACGAAAATCATTAAAAACTAAGCATTTACATATTAAAGAAGTCTATGATAAACTACATTACTACTTTCAAAGAGTATGTGATGATAATGTTATTACGTTAGATGAGATTGAAAAATTTGATCAAATAGCTAATGAAGTAAATCAAATATCATTTCAATTACAGTCAGAAAAAGTTGATGATCAGAATAAACAGGATGGCAAAATTTCGAGTGATGGTAAAACTTTTACTGGTGGTAAAATTTCTAATGAAGAAAATGACAAAATTTTTTTAGAAGAGCTAAAAACTTTAAGCGAAAATTTAAGCAAAACTTTATTAAACAAAACTTAAAACGAGAAAACTTTAAACGAAAAGATGTCAAACAACAAAGCAATAAAAAAAAAATTTGTTCAGTAAAATGTTTTTGCTGTATTCCAATGTTACCACAAAATTCAAATATTATATTTTAAAAATGGATAAAATTAAAGCTGATAATTTTAAAAGAATAAAACAATTAGAAGAGCTAATAAAACAAAGAAATATTATGAAAGAAAATCATCTTCAACATAGAATGATAAAAGCTGGTATTCAATCTGATATGTTTGAAAAAATGCAGCAAACCGAGCAAATAAAAACTGATTTTGAAAAAACTATGAAACCATTTAAAACTCTTGAAAAAGAACTTACAAATAATGATAAACAAATTGATATAACAGATCCAGAGCACAAAACTATATTAGATGACTATGGATTACTAGAATCAAACATTAATAAGAAATTACCAAAATCTATGCAATTTGAACATTCTATCTCATTTATAGATGGAAAAACAATACCTAGATTTTATCTCGGACAAAAAGAAATATTTCCACAACCTTTTCGAGGTTTAATTTTTTCACCAGATAAATCTCCTTTTAATTTAGATAGAAATTTTGTTGATCTTTTAAGAGGAGCAGATTTAAATAATTATGCTGTAGAAGATCTCATAAAATATAAAGCTATGTTAGATAGAGTTGGTGCAGTAAAATCTCTTAGACGTTATAAACAATTAGAAAATTTATTATCAACGGGAGTTAAAGTAGGAAAAGGTTTATCTGAAAAACAGAAAACAGAAACAACTGTATTTTTACCAGATGATCCACAAGAATTACTAAATAGATAAAATATTTTAATATCGGCAATAAAAGAAGGACATAATTCTAGTTTCAATGAAATTCATGCTATATTGAAAAGACTGCTGGAAAAGAAGATTCTAAATGAAGAGGATTATAAAAGTATAACGAACCGAATGTTCTAGGGCTTCGCCCGTAGCTGAAATATGTTGTTGTTTTTAATTTTTTTATAAAAAATGTTTATTTAAAATTTTAACTAAAAAATGTGTTCAGCAGATTTAGACAAAATTAATAATCATTTAGAAAATTTGACAGAGATTTTGGGTTCATCAAAATTTAGTACGACGTTAAAAATTATAACAACTACTTCATCACACACTTGTAATTTAGAACCCATTCTACTTTTAGAACAAAATAAAAATTATCAAATTGCATTGACTAGTTTCTCTACATTTAACACTATTCAAAATGTTATAAAAGATGTGAATGATCAATTTAGATATTCCACTGATAAAGGCAAAACATGGAAAATACAAACTTTTCTTCCTGGTTCTTACGAAGTTGAATCAATATCAAATGAAATTAAGAGACATTTAGGTATACCATTTAAAGATAAGAAACAATTACATTTTGCAGTTGAACCGGCAGTTAATAAATTTTCTCTTACTTTAGACGAAAATCATCAAGTTGATTTTAATCATGATAGATCATTGTCAAAGCTATTAGGATTTAATAAACAAACCTATAGTCAAGGTTATCATTTAGGTGAGAAGATTCCAAAAATAACTGAAATAAATTCAATTGTTGTACATTGTGACATTATTGAAGGAGGATATATAAATGGTAAATTGTCAAATTTAATATTCAGTTTTCCAGCTTTTACTGTACCCATTGGTTATAGATTAAATGTAATTCCACAAACATTAATATATTTCCCTATTACAAGAAAAACTATTAACAACATTAACATGAGAATCACTGATGAAAAAGGACAAGAAATAAATTTTGGAGGTGAAGAGATTATGATAGATCTTTTGGTTCGGGAGGTATAAACTCCCAAGCGAAGCTAGAGAAGTTTAATTTTCTTCTTCCTCTTTAAAAATAAAAATAAAATAAAAATAAATTTATTTATTAAAAAATGAGTGAACTACCTCCATTCAATAAAAAAAAACTCAAATTTAATCATCATCCAAATTTATCTAATAAAGTTTTGTCAGTTATTTGCGGAAGATTAGGTTGTGGAAAAACATATCTATTATTTAAAATTTTAACGACTCCAAATTTTTTGGATTATAACAATCTTAAAATTTATACAACAACAGCAGAACAACCTATCTATCAATTTTTAAAATATGGATTTGAAAATAATCTTAAAAAACAGCAATTGCTTCATTATTCAAAGAATATGAAAAATCTGAAGATGAAGAAGAAATAAGTTCGTGGTGTGAAGAAGCAGCAAAAAAAGTCAGTTAGTAGAATCCAATAAAAATAAGCATATAAAGATACAATTAATAGATGATAGTGGTAATATGCAAGATCCTAGTAAACTAGATAAAACAATGAAACATTGTGTAATTTTTGATGATTGTGTTAATGATGGAAATCAGTCAGTTCAGAGAAATTATTTCACAAGAGGTAGACATAATAACTGTAGTGTATTTTATTTAACACAAAGTATGTATTCATTAGATGGAAGTGTTATTAGAAAGAATGCAAATATATTTATACTATTTGAAATAAATGCAAGAAACTTAAGTGATTTGTTAAGAGATTTATGCGTAAGAAATAAAGATGAATTTAAACAATCGTGTAATAATGCTTGGTCAAAAGATTATGGCTTCATTACAATTAATATTGATAAAAAAATTCATGATAGAGTTATAGAACATTTGTTTACCGAGTGATAAAAATATACAAATATAGTGTTATAATATTTTTTATTTTTATTTTATGTATATATCAAATTTGACTATCTTAGAAATTTGAAAATTAAAAAGGTGAAGTAGTTATTCCATCAGGTAAAATTTTTCTTTTATCATCAAATGGATCTAATGCTAATTTATGTTCTTCTTTTAAATACATTTTATGTTTTTTTGAATTAAGTCTATAATTACATGCTGTTTTTGTTTCATTATTAAATAATAAATTTTTATAATCTTGAAATGTTATTTGATTAGCCACTGATGCCTTTGAAATTCCTTTTAATGTTTTATGTGTTTTAATATTATTAGTTATGTTATAACAATAACATTTAGATTTTAAAAATATAGCTTCTGTCATGAAATCTTCATTTCCTTCTAATTCATCTTTTACTTTACATAAATCAGAAGGATGAATGATATCTTTTATTTTATCTATTTCTTCATCAAGTGTAGAATTATACGGTATTGTTAATTCTAAGAAAATAGAATCGGTATCTGTAAAGTGTAATTTATAGTTTTTGCCATAAGCAGGTGCTAAATAATCATATATAAATCTATACATAAATAGTTTAGCTAATTCTAATATAGTGAATCCTATAAAATTAAACTTATCATGTTTTACGCTAATTCGACGTAAATGTACAGCACATAGTTCATCACTAAATCTAGTAGTTCTTTTATATGTAGGTTTCCTTGTTAAATTTTGAAACCTATCTTTATCATAAACTATTTCAATATTTTGTCTATTACGCACATTTTCTAAAGTCTTACCATAAAATGCATTATTCATTAATTTGAAGAACGCGTTTCCAAAATCATCTTTATTTCTTTTAGCTATTTTACGTTTTTCAATATTGAACTCTATATAATTTTTTAACCACCTAGATTTTTGATAAAATAGTTTTCGATGTATTTTGGTGAGAATCATTCCATGTTCTAAATACCAATCTAACATTCTTCTTCAACAACATACTTTCCTTTATTGCTTTGCGTTAACATAAGTTTTTTTGTTGGTCTGTATTTCTTAGGAATTAAAGATTTTTGATAATCTGAAAAATCTTCTATATTGGGAATTTTGTTTTCGGGACAGAAAGGAAAATATTTTGTTTTATCTTTTATTTCATCAGGATATACTAAATCAACTTCATATATATAACCATGATTATAATTTCCATCATATGTTTTTTGATAATCTAGAATATTACACCATGACATTTCACCTGTTGGTAATTTTTGTATCATGCAAGAAGAATATAAGCTATTAAAATCATAATATAACAAATAGTTTTCTCTCATGAATTCATCAATTGCATTTTCACGTTCTACTCCTTCTCGTTTCGTTCGAAAAATTTCTAATATTTTTTCTTTTTCTTCTGGAGATAAAGGTTTCATTATTCCATATTCTTGTGGATTTAATTTCTTATTATAACATTTAACATATCTATTACCTAAAACTGATGAAACTCCACCTCTAATTCCAGATTCAAAAAATAATAATTTATCATATGTATTTTCTTTATAATGTTTAAGTTTAACACCAGTATGTTTTAATCCTGCTAACCATGTTAAACCTGGTGTAGAATAACAATAACATGGATCTATTCCGTAATATTCTAAACACATATCACGAAAGTTTTCAAAAAGATCAGCAAGGATTAATACATCTATCTGAAGATATTTCATTGTATAATCATACATTGTTTTACAATTTAACTCTCTCCAATTTTTTTCAGCTTCTGCATAGTCTTCTTCAGATAATTGTGATTGTTTTAATGTTGATGCAAATTTATTTATTGGAGGAAGTTGTTTTTCTTCCATAATTTTATTCACAGAATTAAAATCTCCAGTTATGTACTCATACGGAAATATTCCCTTTAAAGGTTTTAAATTATATTTATTTAATATTTTACATTGTTCAGGTTTCAAAGTTTTTCCCATAACATCTAATGAATAAGGAGTAAAAATCTAAATGCATCTAAAATTCTAATATAACCTAATTGCATTGAAAAATATTCTTCTTCTGTTTTACATAGTACATTTATTTGTTGTTGTTGTAATTTTTCAGATGAAAATAAATCTTTCATTATTAAATGGAAATCATATTTAGAACCATTATAGAAATATAGAGGAACAAAGTTATATTTAAATTTATTAGCATTAAGATTACAAGAATTATGTGCTGCACCTCTATATAATCCATTTAGATGATCATGATCTTTTACCTTATCAAGATATCTACCTCTGCCATTTTTATAATTTTTTGTAAATTCTTTTCCACAGTAATAATAATTTGTTTCATTAACAAAATTTAATTTTTCTTTTTCTGTTAATGGAAGCATTGGTATATTTGTTTCAAGCAATTGTGAAAAATAATTTTGTAATTCTTCTACTTTCTTTGTAAACATTTCTGAACTATCTTCACCATAGTATTGATAATATTCTGATTTAAATAATTCAGGATAATTTGAATGAATGTACATTCCCCAACATAATGGTTTTTGTTCAAATAAATATTTTTCTTTACTTGGTTCAGATGCACTTTTTTCATAATTATCATTTTCAGAATCGGGCGATGCCCTGGAACTTTCCGTTCGATTTTGTGTCATATTAACATTATATGCTTCAAAATCACAATAAATAGTAAAGGGTACTTTATCTTTGAAATACCATTTATTGTATTCTAAATAATCATCTTTAGGAAAAGTATTTTCAACTACTTCATTTTGTTGACAATTCTCCAAATGTCTATTCATTTCTTCTTTACTTCTAAAACTTGTCATACATTGAAGACAAGGAAAATTAGCATTATCTGAAGTTTTTGTAAATATAGAAACATCTTTACACAATATAAAATGACCCTGATAATATAAATTATTCGCTTGTGCTGGTTGTTTTGTTTGTTTTAATTTTTCAAATTTATCTTTATATATTTCATGTGTTTCATCAATTTGTCTTTGTAAATCTTTTTCAGACTGTTGATAATTTTGATTGAATATTTGTAGCTGTTGTTCATATTCTTTATTATATTGTTCTTTATATTGTTGTTGACATTTTTTTAGACATTCATTTATTTTTTGATTGGTTTCATTTTCTTCATTATATAATTCTTTATTGTCTTTATTGTCATTTAATTTTTGAATCGTTTCTATCTTATTTTGATAATTATGGCCGTATTCTTGTACTAATATTTTTGTTTGTTGTTGATAATCTGTTTTACATTTTTGTAAACTTTCATTTAAATTTTGTAATTTTTGTTGATATTCTAAAGATAAAGATAGATAATCGGAATCATAATCATAATTATAATTACGTCCTTTATAATTATTATAATTAATCATTATTGGTGATAATGTTTTAACAATTTGAAATTTTTCAGTACATATTATATTTCCTTGGTAAAAAATATTATGATGCATGTAATTTCCTCTATCATTATATACTATTTCTGATTGACATAAATTTTTATTATTCAAATAAAATTTTTTTGAATCTGAGTAAAGTGGAGTAATTTTACCAATAGAAACATAAGTCACATTTAATTCAAAAACATTTACTTCTATTAAATTTTTATTCTTTTTATGAAACTTTTTTAACCTATTATAATCATATGGAAATTCATGTAAGCCATCAGAGAGATCAAATTCCTTTATGTATTTTTCTTTATTATAATGACTTAGTCTCTCTTTGTGATATTCTGCAGGATGTAAATGTGCTATAATACTCCACAGAAAACAATAATCATCTTCATTTTTTATGTTGATTATTTGTGGTGAACTGAAAGGTAAAGGAACATAACTACCACCAGTATTATTTTTATATTTATCAATTACTATTTTCTTAGATAGTATTTTAACAAATCTCCAACCAGATTCACGTAACTGGGCTTCAATTATACAATTTTCTAATTTAAGTATCATTTGTTCAAATATGGGTTGTATATCATTTACATTATGAATTTCTTGCGAATTTGTAAAATGTCCTTGTATTACTTCTTCAGGAATTCCATCAGGTCCATTTTTTGTATAAAGTACTTCTACATTCATATAACATTTGAAAGATTTCTTAAATATTTTGAAAAAGTTTTTTAATACATTATATAAAGTTTCATCGGTTTCATTATGTTCAACCGATTCATTAAATAAATATTTTATATCTGTTACCACTTCATCGGTTTTTTTAGTTTCATCAAATTCATCTATTTCGTTAAATTCATCAGTATCACTAAATAAATATCTTCCATCTGGTACATGTTCATCTTCACTATTAAAAACTTTTTTATATTCCGAATGTGAATAATCATCAAACATTTTTTTAACTTTTATATCAGTAGGTAATGTTTCTAGATAGTTTTTATAACTATTTAATTTTAAAATAGTTCCTTCATCAACTCGTTCTACATTTTGTAAATGCAATTTACTATTTAAATGAGGTTGATAACTTCTTTTTGTTTGCAACTTTTTTTTACATAAGTTACAATAAAACTTGGTATTTTCCATTTTTTTATTTTTTAAAGAAAAAATTGTGTTTTAATTTTAGATATAAACATTCTAATATCAAGGTCTAGAGAGTTAATATATATATTATTATATATTTCACGTTCTTTAGTTATTTTTTTTTCTTTATCACATTAAGTTTTATCATATTAAGTTTTATCATATAACGTTTTATCAAAAGATAATTTAAATTTATTTTCACTAACTATTGATTCTTCATCATCATAAATTGATTCTTCATCATCATCATAAATTGTTTCTTCAACATCGTAAATTACACTTTTTGGGATTGGATACCATTCTCTTATTGGAATATCTAACTCTAAATTACATCTTTTATCTGATAATAATATAATAGAGAAAAATATTGGTCTTTGTTCTCTTTTGGAAAATTTAATAACACCACCATAATCTGAATCACTTTTAGTTTTTATTAAAGATGATAAAATTTTAAATTGATTAGATGTAAATCCTAATTTAAATTTTGTAGACCCGACACATAGTTGTCGAACAGTATCTTCAACTATTCCATCATTATTATTTTCAATTGTAAGAAAATGAAATTTAGATAAATTTTGATTATATGTAGTATTAATATCATGTACATCAGTATGAGATATAAATTTTTCTTCACTTAAATTTTTATAATTACTAATATTTTTATAATCTTTCTTACCATTTACACCATTTTCAGATGTTTCAGAATCATCATCTATATTATCATCATCTATATTATTATCATCATTATTATCATAAGATTCTTTAAGATCGGGCAAAGCCCTAGAACCTTCGGTTCGTTTATCATTATTGGATTCTTTAAAATTATTATTATTTTTAAAATTATTATGATTATGATTATGGACATTGTTAATAGTATAAGGTGTTGTCCACATATAAATTTTTTCTTGTTGAGCTAAACCATTTATGTAAGATTTTAATAAATTAATATTTAAATTGGAATACAATCCTATATATGTATCATCATCATATCTTTGCGGCATTTCTAATGTTTCTTGTTTATAAATTGTATCTCTATAATAAACTTGGCATAATAATTCTTCATTATGTTTTTTACTCTCTATGTGAATGTTATATTGGTTTTGTTCAACAACAAATAAGCTATTTTTTTCTTTTGAAAAGGATTTTAATTTTTTGACTAATTCTTTAATATTAATATAATTAATAATTTTAGTTTCTATCCAATCAGTATTACTAATCGGCAAAATTGCTCTAATGAATCCATAAACATTATTATGACCTATTATAACCATATTTTCTTTATTTAATTCTACATATGCAACATCATTATATTTGCTTACAATCTCCATAAATTTAATAAATGGATCACCTGGAAATAAACAATAGTTAGTTGCTAAGAAGGTAAACCTTTAGTCTGCTCTCTAAATATTTCGGCTTGTAATTGAAATAAAATATTAACATCTATACATGGATTTGTAATAGTATTATTATTATTATTATTATCAAAACATTTATTTTCAAATCCGTCTGATCTCGTCGAATAAGAAGAACAGGATGATGCGGGCGAATATAATTTTTTTAAATTTGCTTTATCCATTTTTTATTTTTATTAGAAAAAATTTTATTTTTTTATTTTTATTAGAAAAAGTTTTATTTTTATTAGAAGAAATTTTATTTTTTTATTGTTAAAAAATGATGTTACCAAATGTTGGTGGAGGTGCATATATCCCGAATAATCGTGAATTAGAAATAGAGATAGAAAATTATATCATGAAAACTGGAGACGTTTTATCTGGTCCATTGCATCTTTCTATTCTTCCGCAACAAAATACAGAGTTAACAAATAAACAATATGTTGATACAAAAATCAATGACTTAAAAGAAAAATATATAAACGATGTTTTGGTTCCACTGATGAATGAATTAAAGTTGCTTAAACTTAATGACAAATCATTAAACGAAAAATTATTAAAACTTGATAAAAAGGATATAGAGCTAGAAGCAGATATAGCAAAACTTTTTAAAAAGATTTCAGAACAATCAAAAATTTTAATATTACTTTCTATAAATTTAAAATCTGCAGTCATTAAAAATAAACATCAGATAAAAATGTTAAAAGAACAATTAGAAGATGAAATAGAAAAACTACCTGAAAGAATTTAAAAAAATTTAAAGCAGTTACAAACTACATTCCAAAAAAGTGTTGATGAATTAAGTTCTAAAATTACTCAACAAATGAAAAAGATGAATAGAATAATAAATGAAGTAAACTCACTTAATCAAAAAGTTGATAAAATGAAAACTCTTAAAATCAATTTAGAAAATGAATTAAAGAAAAATTTACAAGAAAACTCTAAAGAAAATAAAGAACAGTTAGATGCTGTTAAAAGACAATTAGATGTTCTTAAAATTGAGTTAAATGCACTTAAAACGGCATTGAAGATTAATCAGCAGAAAATGCAAGTTAATAGAAAAGAAATTAAAGTACATCACACGCTGCTTGACGCAATAGATAAAGTGCAACAATCAATTAATAAAGTTATCTCGAAGTTGTTGTCCATTCACAAACGTAAATCTTGATAGAACCTTGTCCAGAGGCTTCAGCCTATCGGACCAAAGATCCTGAGGTTATTACCTTATCATAAACGTAAATCTTAGCGCAAATATTAACGTAAATATTTTTTCCCAAAAGTCAAATTTAATCCTAAAAAATGCCTATAATTTATAAACACAATCTTAAACACTTTGCTTCAAATCAAAGAATTGCTCATGAACCACGTATGAATCCTGTTTACCATTATGACAGTGTAGAAACAATTCAAAAAGAAGGGGCTGGCATCTTTTCTGGTATTGGAAGTATCGTTAACTTAATTAAAATAATAAAGATTTGATTACATCTGCTGCAAAAGGAGCAGCTGCTATAGGTAGTACAGCTAGTGCAATATCAAATGCTGTTAAGTCTCAAAACGAATTAAAACAACTAGAAGCTATTCGTAAACTTAGGAATGATTCCGAAGAACTAAAAAATTTAAAAAAACTTTCAGAGGAAACAAAAAACAAAATTGCTAACATAGCTGTAAGGGAAACCTTGAGGAGCGGAGCTCCGTCTGATAGTAAACATAAGAAGAAATCAGGCGTAGCCATAAAACGTTCAATTGAAGAAATAAGAGGAATTGGCGTGAGCAGCAACCTTCGGTTTAACCAGCAAAGCTGTAGCGGAGCTGGTCTAGCAAAATTCTAAAATTATGTTTTTTAGTAAAATTTTTTTTAGTAAAATTTTTTTAGCAAAATTTTCTTAGCAAAATTTTTTCAGTAAAATTATTTTAGTAAAATTATTTTAGTAAAATTATTTTAGCAGAATTTTTTCTGTGTGTGAGAAAAACAAAAAAGTCAAATTATTTTTTATAGAAATGTCTTCGCTTATCGAAAATAAATTTAGATTAGACGATCCTCCGTTCGTCAGTTGCAATCAAAAAAAGAATGACTATATAAGAATTGCTATGAATCCCGGATCTTCCAGTAGACTAAATACTGGAGGTGATTTAATTTTTGAAGTTGATAATCAGCAGAGTTATATATATCTACCTGATTCATTTTTACACTGTGAATATTCTTTGTACAGTGATGCCAATTTTACAACACCATTACCAGAAACCGATAATATTGCACTAGAGAATAATTTTTTTCCAAGATTATTTACACAAATGCGTTTAGATGTTGCAACTCAAAATATAGAAACAATAAGTGATTCTCCAGGTGTAATTGATACAATGCTTAGATTTGTAGCAATTGGTGAAAATAATAAAAAGTATGAAATCGAAGGTTGGTTTCCTGATACTAATGATGGTATAATTGTTGATGATTTAACTCACGCTGGAACAGATGCAGCAGGAATTGCGAAAGATGTAGAAAATATTGCAAAACATTTAAATAAAACAAACAATAGTGCATATAAAGAAAGACGTGAATTTAACAAGAAAGGTAAACAGACAGTTAATTGGTCATTGTCTCCATTATTCGGATATTTAGATTATGACAAAATATCATATCAATTAAAATTTAAATTAATAATTCATCGCACAGCAAATAATGGATTAATCTTTTTTGGTAAGACTGGAAAAAAAGCATATTTAAAAATTGATAGACTTGAATGGTGGATTAAGCATATTACTCCTAGTTTAGATATTTAAACAGCTATTGCAAAAAGATTAAATACTAACAAACCAATTCCAGTAAATTTTCTAAAGCGTACTGCTAGTTCAGTAACTTTTTCCGAACAAAGATTTAACTGGCATTTTACTAGAACTGCGAATACTCCAAGATATTTATTACTAACATTTCAAAGAAATAATTCTCCAAGTTTTGATAAGAACAACAATCTTTTTCATATTAATACAATTCGAAGTTTACAAGTTTCATTAAATCAAACCCGATATCCAATTGATCCATTAAGATTCGATGATACCAATAATCAATTTATGGAAGGATATGATTCTTATCGAAATCTTTGTATAGAATTTGGAGTTGAACCACAATTAACTCCTGGAGATTGGAGACATTTATATCCTGTTTTCTGTTTCGATTTAAGTGCACAATCTGAAGATATTATCAAGACTGGTTGTGATGTAACAATTAATATTGAAAAGAAAGATTCCACAACTTCATTGATGGCTTATGGTTTATTGCTAGAAGATGTAAAATATTCTATTGAAATTCTTAATGGAAAGATGGCTAGGATAGGCTAAAGCCCAAGACTTCGTCGATTAATTAATTTTTTTTCATAACTTAAAATTTTTATAACTAGAATAGATTAAAATTTTTGATAACTTAAAATTTTTTCATAACTAGAATAGATTAAAAATTCTTAACTTAAAAATTTTTCGTAACTAGAATAGATTAAAAATTTTTGGTAACTTAAAATTTATTCATAACTAGAATAGATTAAAAATTTTTGGTAACTTAAAATTTTTTTATTAAAAATGTCGCAAGCGAAAAGTAATAATAATAAAACTGTTGAATTAAAATTACGTAATATTGTTGACAAAAATACCCCTAAAACTATTACGATTAATAAAAAAAGTATTACATAAGTAAACCAATGATAGAGAATATTCAATTACAAGAAGAAAAGAATGGCGGGATTCTCCCATTAATTCCACTAATAATAGGTGGCATAGCAGCTGCAGGAAGTGTTGCAGGCGGGACAGCTGGTATTGTCCAAGCAGTAAATAAAAATAAATCAGAGAAGAAAGCATTAGAAGAACAAAAACGTCATAATAGAGAGTTAGAGAAAGTTGCTAGGGGTGACGGAATAGTAGATAATTTTATTAGTAAATTAAAATTAGTTGATGAAGGAAAACGAGTTCTTAAAAATATTCTCCACAATGTTGATGATTTAATTGAAATTAAAGAAACTAAAGATGGTTCTGGAATATATCTAAGTCCTAGTATGATTCGGTAATAACCTCAGGACCTTTGGTCCGATCGGCTAAAGCCTCTGAACAAAGCTCTATTAGGTAAAACATTTATTTTATCTTTTAAAATGAATTCTACAAATTCCGAAAATTTAATTAAATTAAAAATTGCTAATTTAGATTTATTAAATTATCTATTAAACAAAAATAAAAACTCAAATTGTAAAATTTATGAAGGTAACGACGACAAACAAAGCTTGGCTACTACCTACGGTGGTGACATACAAAAAACATTAGAAAACTTTCCTGGATTTATTTGGAGTAAATATTCGAAAGAAAAACATCTTCCCAGTCATTCATATACTGGTCCAGGAAATCGATTAGATATAAGACTAGATGAGAATAATAATCCGAAACCAGGTGAAGAACCGATAAATAGAGTAGATGCCGCAGCTTACAGGCATGATTTAGCTTATCGAAATCATGATCTAAGTTCTCGACATGCAGCTGATAAGAAGATGATTCAAGAATTAGATAATATTCAAAATCCTACATTTAGAGAAAAAATTGAAAGAATGTTTGTTAAGAAAGCTTTACAAGCTAAAATCTTATTCGGTCAGGGTTTAAATGAAACGACAGCAAAGCTGTCTGAGAACAACGCTCGAACCTACGCGTCTGAAATTCATAGGGAATACAGAAGGCCTAAATATTTATTGAAAGTAAAAGTATTTAATAAAGATGATATTTGGAGTGCTGATCTTATTCATATGCCGAATGAAAAAGATTATAAATACGCATTGACCGTTATAGATTTATATACACGATACGCTTGGATAAAACCTTTAAAAAAGAAAAGTGGTCTATCAGTTAAATATGCGTTTGAAGAAATTTTTAAAGAAAGTAATAGAAAGCCAAGGAAATTGTTTGTTGATAAAGGATCGGAATTTTATAACCGAAACGTTCAGCAACTATTTGAAGCTGTTTATTCAACTGAAAACGCTGGAAAAGCTGTAGTGATAGAAAGATTCAATCGGACGTTAAAAAATAAATTATTCAAGAAATTTACTGAGCAAAGAAATCAGAAATGGTTGAAGATATTACCAGGAATTGTAGAAGAGTATAACAATAAGATTCATTCTGGTATTGAAGAAACTCCAAAGAATGCTTCTGACGACCCTGATTTGATAAGAAAAAAAATATTCGAAAATAATTATTCGAACGAAAATAATAATTTGAATGAGAGTAATCCGAATTTGCAGAAACTTAAGCCGAAATTTAAAGTTGGAGATAGAGTTAGAATATTTAAATATAAGAATAAATTTGAAAAAGGCTTCGTTGGCTATTGGACTAAAGAAATATTTGAAGTTTGTAAAATAAATCAAACTTATCCGATTACTTACGAAATCAAAGATTTAGATGATGAAGATATCAGAGGCCGATTTTATCAAAATGAATTACAACGAACTGATTTTTAATTATCATTATCATTATTATTGGAACTAACGTTTCGGGAATGAAATTCCCTTATTCAATTCCCTTATTCAATTCTAGCATAATATCTAGAAATGGCACCCCTTTTTGTAATTTAAATAAAACATAGACATAATTGACCACAATAAGTAGTTCCCGGTTTTTGAATTTGAAATGTATTATAAGTTCCATTGCCGAGTAATTTTTTGACTTCATTTGTAGGTGGAAGTCCATAAGAGTCGAACCAATAATTCTCAGCCTCCGGGCGGTCGAAATAGTAATTATCTCGATTTTTATTTAAGATACCTGCAGACCAATGTACTCCTTTTTCATCTGTTGTGTGAAGATTTGTTATGAAATTTATAGTTATTGATGGAACTTTGTTCCGGGAACTGAAGGTTCCTGTTGGCTTATTTTTTAGGAATTGTAATTCGTCTCTCATTAGAACATGAAAATTCTTTATTCCTAATTGATTTGCAATTTTCTTTAGATCAAAATTTGTAGTTGTTTGAGTTCCATATAATTTTAAAAACTCATTTATGTTGTTCATTTTATAATAAAAAATTTCTTAAGGGACCCCTAGAAGTCAGAAGGGACCCCTAGAAATTAGAAGGGAGGGGGTAGTAGAACTACGTTCATATGATATTGAAGGATACATCCCCGCGGTTTCTTCCACTTTTGTTTCTTCCACTTTTAAAGAAATATTATTAGTCACATGATATATTTTAAAAACCTGAAAAACGGATTTAAAAGACGTTTTTAAAAATACTAACTTTATGATTTTTTCGGTGTCCTGGAACGGTCATGATTTTAAGGGTGGGTAAAATGTCATAATCTCAAATTTGAGATTCTTAACTTTTCTGATTTTTTCGGTGTCCTGGAACGGTCATGATTTTCAAGGTAAAAATTATAATTCTCAAATTTTGAGATTTTGAAAAATTTGAAAAACTGGGTATTTTTAAAAACGCCCAAATTTATGAATTTAAGTCTTAAAAACCTGAAAAAGGGTTCAAATTCATGAATTTATGTCGTTTTAAAGATACCATTTTTTTGAATTTTATGGTGTCCTGGAACGGTCTTTTGCCCATTACTACCAGGATCACGTGATGCAGTCTACGTATTACCAACGCATTGGTTGTCAGCGAATTCTACGTCATTACTATCATGCTTCGATCACTCACTTGACTACATCGCTGCACTTGGAAAGACGAAACAATGATATCGGTAGTGAACAAATAAAAAACGATAAACATGCGCATCACCCTATAAGAGGATTTTGATAGGCTAAGCAGTAGAGAATGGCATACATCAGTCATCCATTTACAATTAAATGATAAATGAAATGCGCGATAAGTATAAATCCTTATTTCATGATATATCACTATGACGAGTTAACTCGTATTTCGTGCATATAGTTAGCGAGTTAACTCGTCATCCGGCGTTAAGGGGTTAAGGTCCGCCATTTTGAATATTTGACTTTTCTCGAAAAGCCCTGGATGGATGATTTTTAACCATCATATTCGGAATCTAGATGCCAAATTACACAGGTATATGAGAATACATCTTTTAGGAAATTTCAAAAATGAAACCGCACTCTCCATGACACCGTGAGAAGGCACTTGATGATGATGATAAGCTTGCGTTTGATGAAATCATTAACTTAAGCGAATCTATAATTATTCTATTCATGATGTTAATACGAGTCTGTGTGTTATTTCAAAGTTTTTTTCATGATAGCCTTGATTTCAATTTTTTACATTCAGCAATATTGCAGTACCATCTCACTTCAAACTCTTTTTAGGAATAGCCTGCAATTTGTTGCAAAATCAACCTCCACATATGAATCATCAAGTAGTTTACCTATGATTCAATACATCAGGTCGCCATTGATTTACATGGAATCTTCTTTCCATCATCTTACAAAGCAAGATGTAAAACTTCCCTTCTATGATGAACACTCGGCAGTTGTAGTTGACTTTTGAGGTTTAAACAGCTTTTCATTGACCAGTTATGCCGAGATATAAGCCAAGCCAGATTCCATCCTCCAATCAGTAGAAAATTTATGCGAGCACAAAAATCCGACATTCCATATTATTTAAGTACTACATACAGATTAAAACAACATATGGTCGTGTATCGTATAGGTCATGACATCAGTAGCTAGACAACGGCGGCTTCAAGTGGTTTACTGTGGTTATAGTGATTAGGTCAGAACTGGAAAAATATTCCACGGATCGCTCGGCTCATCAGTGATCCCTCTGACCCATGCTGACATGTTTTTCAATGAATATTTTAATTAATGTTAATTTGGGGCTTTTGCTGCAGATCAACTGAACGTTCTAAGATGGCGGCACAAGAAGAAACAAGAATTTCCTGTTCTAAGTGCTGTGGCACTTTCCGTGTTTGCTTTGCAAGGTTGTCTCGTAGCTCTGAATCCGAAAGACATTGATAATGATAATAATGCATAATAGCAATTTATAATGATTTAACATTATCATGATCGAAATCTCAAGATTTCCAAATGGGATCTCTATAGTTCACTTACGGCAGGTTGGATTTCTCGATATCAAAAGTCCCTCATTTTTCAAGTCGCTAGCATGTGACACCACGTTCATACTACTTTTACAATTACTGGAAGTCAAAGGTATTGGTGAATTTTATGGACGAAATCCCTGTTGTTCACCTCAGATATCTCAAAGTATTGTGGCAGATTTCTGTAGTTAGAATCTTCTTGAAATTTCCTCGACAAGAAACCATTGAGCTGTCTTTTTCGGGAGCGAATTGCGCATAATCGATACATATCGAAACTCCATTCAATTTAATCAGTGGTCAACATCCGGCAGATATCGTGATTCGTTCTCAGGAGAAGTCTTGGCAGAATCGCCTCACTCATTCTCTCACGTTTGAAAGACACTTGAATGATAAATTGTTGAATTGTCAGGAAACATGTTTTCTCTGTGGACATTGTCGTCATGTCATTAAATATAATTCCAACAAAGACTCTTATGGAAATCAGCTAGTCGGATTCGATAGACAAGTGCTTTGAACTTTAGTTGTTTTGAAATCCAGAATATTGTAAAGCTTTCGGATTCGATAGACAAGCATTTTAAACTTTTGTGCTGTTGAAACCCAGAAAGGAAAGGATTTTCTACAGTTACAGGTATGAAAAAATAGATATTTATGATCCAATTGACTGTAATTTTGAAGTGGAAATTCTTTGATTTGTCATTGCTTTGATGATTAGCATGAATCATTGAGATCGATTTTCCTTCTACTCTTTTTGTGCTTTGCGATATATTGCGACAGGTCCTATTAACTGAATACAACCGATCACTTAGGTATAGGCCGAAGCACGCATCTCTAAATACAGGAAAAGGAACAAAATCAGTCACCTTTCAAATGTCTGTAGTCAATCGGTTTCTGACAGCTTTAGTGAAAAATAGTGAATTTCATTTCAAGAATTATTTTTTGAAATGCTACTTTCAATGCACGGATAGATTTTTCATTGTAGTTCTATGTAACTTTACGCAACTTTATGATGCGTGCGTGATATATCCAGTCCTGTATTCCAGATGCACAGTAGACGATGTATGTACGTGCACATGTACAATTAAAACTGACCTATAGAATATGTGTCAGCATTGTTTATTATTTCATAGAAAATGCATATTCTGCTTTCATTTTGTTAATAGATCTGTACTGGCATATGTTCTCAAAATGCCGATGACTTCTGTCATCACTTTTATCCCTTCATGTCATCTATACTGCTCTGACAAATTCGCGAGCTGCATTCCGCTGCGTTTTAGCTGACCACCCAGCAAAGAAAGGCCAAAGCAAAAATCAGGAGACATTTTTTGCCTGGCGAATTTTTTTGTGCCAATGTACGTAGATCGAAGTCGACACTCTTGAAAGAAGATTGAGGCAACCCACACGACTTAAGCGACATCTGCTTAATGAGGGAAATTCTTTAAATAGTGAATCCTCTTTTGATTATTTCTAATTAAAAAATAGGTCACTAAAGTCGCAATGGTACATTTTACCGATGCCTTTCGTCCAATCGCAGTGACTGCTAACTTTGGACAGAAAAATCTTAGATGCAAAATTAAACAATGAAATTTGAACTGTTGCAACAAACACTTTGGAAAATATTAGATATATGCCTATACTGAATGCCTAAAGAGAATGACAACTATTAAAGTCAATAAAAGACGCCTACGCACCCTAGATTCCCCGACCGCACTCGTGTGACCCAGGAATCGAACCGAAGTCCGCGGTGGAGGCGCGTTCGCACGTTCTTCACTAGGCCACGCTGGCGCTACAAAGGGAAAGCGAGTGAAGGCAGAAGTCATCTCTAAGTGACATGGACAGCTTCATGTTATTGTCCCATTATTATCTTATTAGTGAAGAAGGTGCAAGCTCATCTCCATCGCGGACTTCGGTTCGATTTCTGGGTCCCGCGATTGCGGTCGAGGATTGAAGGGTTCCTGGTGTCTTTTACTGACTTAATAGTTGTCATTCTCTAGATATTCAATGTACTGCGACAGACCTTGATTGTCAATATACATATACTCGGTGTTGGGCATCGTTAATAACAAAGTTAGTTCCGTTAACTTAGTTCCGTTAATTAAAAAATGTAGTTCCGTTAACAATAATCCGTTAATTTGGGAGTAACGCAACGGAAGTTAAAGTTAAACCGTTCATTCGTTAAATTTTATGTTATCTTTAAAATCGTATTTTAGTTAACATTGTGTCTTCACAGATAAATTTCCTGCTCTTCTTAGTTTCTTTCCTTTTATTCGCCTAGGAACCCATACATCTCTTGTAAAAACTTATAAGCCTACATCTTTGCTATCCATGCAACTTTTCTCGAAAGAGACTTAAATCACTTTTAAACATCTGTATTAAAAATCTGCAAAATCTGTAGAAAACAAAGGAACTGTAGTTATACAGAATGAATAACGTAAGAGGATAGTTGCACGCGACTTGCGAGTTTGGTAAAGAAATTGTAAATTGGTAAATCTCTCATTGTGTGAAGAGAATAGCTTCACGCAAATACCGATGCGAATTCTGCATGACGCTGCGCGTTGTTATCAGAGTGCACGATGAACGAAGCTGAAGTACGTTAACTCAGCATTCAAAAATCTGATATATGTTGTATGTATAGTTGACTTGACATCATGAGCTGAGCTCTCAGACGCATATTTATTAAAAAGTTAACGGATTAACCGACTTCCATGAGGTAACGGAAGTTAAACTAATCGCTAACTTTTTTTAGAAAGTTAAAAAGTTAAAAAAGTTAACTTCCGCTAATTAACGGATTAACGGATTGTGCGCAACTATGCATATACTGCTTAGTTATATATATTGCATAACTATGCATTAACTACATTTGAAAACCATAGTATTGAAAGGCCGTG
Source organism: Prostheceraeus crozeri (assembly GCA_907163375.1). Classification (NCBI taxonomy): domain Eukaryota; kingdom Metazoa; phylum Platyhelminthes; order Polycladida; family Euryleptidae; genus Prostheceraeus; species Prostheceraeus crozeri. The sequence goes on from CAJQUW010013064.1 coordinate 305,802, forward strand.
AGAAATGACCTAGTGTACACCCCTATTACTCATAGAAACACTAGAAATGAAGTAAAACAAGAAGAAATCTGCCATGAAATTCCCCAGAATTCATGATTCTGTCTGGACAAATCCTGGACAAAATCCTAAGAAATATTTGTGTGTTGATGAGTAGGGACGACAGTTCCATCAAATCTGTGAACTTACGAATCTCATAACATAAACAGCAAAACATGTTAACGAACTTAGCAAAACTGATGTCTGCTTTCAAGATGTCATCGATATTTGATTTGGAGATGCAACATACAATCAAGAGAATACCTTTCATTTGTTCGTCAGTCAGACTGGTTTGACTTCAAAAACAAAGTTTTCGGAAATGTCAGATTGCAGACAGAAATTGTTCCAAACACTGATGCCACTCTAGCAGCTTTTTACTTTAATTTCGGAAACTCAGCGATGGAATTCAATAAATTTTCTTCCCTATCCTTCTCAGTTTGAAGCAAGTAATTTAATCGTGAAATACTAAATTTCTGATTGTAGCTAAGCGAGCATATCAAGGCACAGCACGATCCTTCAAATATTTTCACAAATGCACAATCACTGTAATTCACAGCCTGGATAACACAATAATGAAAATTCACTTGCTTTACGATTTTTCTTCATAAGAATGGAAATAAAAAATTATGTCTACCTATACAACATATTTCAAATCATAACTTACAGATGCAATGAAAGGTAGCATCCTTTCGTATAGATAAGTGATCGAAACCTGGTGACATGCAGTTCATCATTTTTTGATGCTTCATTTAGCAATTGCGATCGCGAAGTAGGCTATTGCTGCACAATAATCCTTTCAAAATTGCTAAAGAAGTAGCGGAGGTTTTCTTCAGGTTTATGTTCGGCGATAACTTAACTTTGAAAATTCGGTCTATTAACCTCTTAAAATTTTGCCGTAAGGCATAGCGAATTCCATTAACTTCGGATAGCTAAAGAGAATGAAAACTTTTTTGTGTCTGGCGATCGGTCGCAAACAGATAAAATTTAAGTTAGAAAAGCAACTTTTCTCGACCGAAAATGCATCAAAATTATAATGACAACTATAAGAAAAACAATAAAAGACACCAACACCAACCGCACTCGGCTGACCCAGGAGTTGAACCGAAGTCCCCGGTGGAGACGAACTCCCAATTTCTTCACTAGGCCACGCTGACGCCACAAAAGGCAGATGTTATCTCCAAGTGATATTACCAAGTTATTATTGTCTTACTGTTGTTGACAGATTGCAAAATGCTACCAGCTACTTATTTCTACATTCGATGTGATGCGCAGACCTGTTGTCAATCCATTAACTATATTTCCTCATTTCCAGGACAAAAAGTGATCCAATTTTATAGCGAAATGCGTTGGCCAGTCGATATACGCTATTTCATTTTAATTTCTTTCTTCCATTTTTATAGCATTGAACTCTACGATATTTTTTGCGAGCCGTCTCAATAACATTTCATTTTGTTAGCCATTGTTTACTTTTAGATTGATTTTACAATCTCCTCCTTCACCCTCCATCTGATTTTGAATTCAACTTATCTTTAAATTCGTGTTCCACCGTTATTCAACTTTTATGTCAGCCATAGGAATCTAGCTGCTATTACCCTGATAAATGAGATGCAGTAGTATTCGATAATTGAAAAACTTCACCATGAGTGTGAACCTTTCTCAAGCCGCATGCTTCCTACATATAGATTGCAAAGTAAACGTTCTTTACATTGGTACTTTCGATATCTTCGTCGAAACTCTTCTTACGCAACGTATGCAGTAGCATGTGCTACTGCAAAGCTGAATAATGATAGAAATCGTAACCTGACACTATCTTCAAGCAACATGAATCTGCAGAAGTGCCAAATATTCGGATAATTAGACTGCAGCAAGTTCACATTGATGGATTGTTCAGTGTAGCATGATGCTATTATTCTATTAAAATGACAATTATTACTGATTTGTTGAAAGTTTGAATTAGGGGATTGTACATATAGTATAATGCTAACTATGATAGCCAGAGCTTCAATTATTTGTGACTATTTGTTTATACCTACGATGTGCAACCGAAATTTTATCAAAATGTAAACATCAAAAATTGACTTCTGGACAAAAGCACTTTTTGATAATCGAGAATTTTAGTCAAATTTCTTACAAAATTGAGCATCTTAATCAATTCAAATAATTCATAGACCACTGATAAAGTATAAAAGTTGTAATTCCTGCATCAACGAATGCATCTATGCAGCCATTGTATGAACAAAGCAATATATCTTCAATACTACTCAGAATGGCTTCACTAGGAATGCTGTCATTTTCATGCTACGAACAGAAAATCAATCGTAATAGGCCCCAATGAATAGTCGCCAAGGCTTTCGCAAACCATGTGTTTCAATTATTCTTGAAGGCTTCAATACACAAGCGAAATGTATTCACTTTCATATTGCATGACAGTGTAAAGTAGTAGTTTTTGTATGACCTAGAATGCAGTTGTTAGGCTTGAAATTGCATAAAAGCAGGTAAAGTATTGAGACTTTCCTTGAACAACAATGAGGTATTAAACCATGCAATTATCAAGTTCACCAATCTATCAAGTCATTTGTCAGTCGTTTTTGAAGTGAAGGATGAATCTGTATAGCGCTATAAAAATATTCACTCATAAGGAATGATAACCTCATATTCAATTCAAACAGGTTCATGAATGCATATATTTTTCTAGCATGCACAACCTCATAGAAGTTTGATTCTTCAATACAAAGGAGCAATATTACAATAAAAAATATCAGATCTACTGCTGCAATTCATAAAGCAAGACAGTTAAGACAATTTATGCGCAGGTGCGTTTGTCGTGCTGTTTATAGAGTACACTGTAAATCGCTGGATGCAAAAATACATACAAACATATACCAAAATTACATACAATTTGAAACTAACATCTGATACGAGATTCTCGTATGCTTACAGAGATCTGGTATGTTTTTCATACCACATCTCACTTACTTTCGTATGTGATTGGTATGCAGCGATGCGAGCTATTCTGTGATTGTCTGTTTTACACTGAAATACAAGTTGTTGGTATGTTTTATATACGAGACCCGATGCAAATTCATCCTCATTCGTATGCCTCTGGTATGCTTCCGGTATTAAGTGCTTTAAGTCACATAGCAAAAAAATGTATTACATACTACTGTCAAATAACTTTTTTCAGTAATACCAGACGTAATTACTTTTTATTTGATAGAGTGATGTTTATCTACATTAATTTTATTGAGAATTTAATGCTTCACGAGATTGTTGTCGTTGCTACTTGTCCAGCAACATTAACAGGAAGTTTAGTTGATCAACATCAATTCATTCAAACGATATTTTTCGTGGAACCATGTTGACTTATGTATCTGAAACATAACTATTTTTGCGTTCATGAATTATAATGTGTTTTTATTTAGGATTGATAATATGCTTAATTTCAAAATTACATAATGCATATTTGTTGATGGTTGAATACGTATTGATTATTCATGAAATGCCTTAGACTTACGTGCATCAAAATCGAATTCAGCATTGGAAGTATGACTCTTGAATGTCATTATCTCACTACTTACAAAACAGTAGTAACATTAGTGTGATCTCTATTGACAAAAGGCCTTAATTCAACATACTTTGAACATGATTCATGCTTTCTTTTAACATTGTGCTGGCATGGCTTTAGTATGCAAGGCATACCACATTTGAAATAACATACGAAAGGCATACAAATATATACCAAGAGAATACAGAAATATACCAAAAAAATACTTTGGCATGCATCCTTCGTATGTGATTGGTATTGAGCGGTTTACAGTGTACCTGCAAGTAGGCTAGTATTCTAGCCTTCTCCGATTTGACCTCATTCATTTTCCTCATATCGACGAGATTTACTTATACGACTTGCACTATTTCTGATATATCCGATACCAGTCAAATGAAGTTTGCGTCTTTAACTCAGAAAAGTTGACAGAAAACTGGCAGTCTGACATGTCTCACTGATTTCTCAAGAACGTTTGCGGGTTTGTTAACAGTTGAACAAGGCTCTTGGCGTCTTCATTTTGAATTAGTCAAGTGAGAAGAGTGAGCAAAAGAAATTAAATTACTCGGGCGTAAACGTCTTGGCTTTGACTTTGTTATATCAGTCTCTCTTCCGAACTGTGGATTTGATAATGGAAATGGCCATGAATCTCAGAGGAAGTTCATACTGACAATTGAAACTCTCACTCCTCTAACATACAAGTGGATAAAAGATTTTGAATCCAAAACGAAACTAAAAGATCAAGAAAAGAAAGCAACTTTAACTCTAGGAAAATATTTGTACATCTAATTTTATCATAGCGAATACACTTGTATGAGAGCTGTTGCGAAACTGATAAGGACATTATCCCGGGCTATTGTGCCACTGAGAAGTGCGGCGGGAAGGTGTCCTGGAACCCCTCTGAAATGATGCTCCTTCAATTCAATCGTTCCCGAGAATACAACATAATGCAATTGACGGATTCTCGTTCCAATAGTGGCATCTACTTTTGCCAACTCGGTCATAATGTTGCTATCAGTAGCATTCTAAAATATGAATTCCACTTTTTTAAAAAATAGTTTTTAAGTTACTGCTAGAAACTAATGGCAGCTGCCAAAGTTAGGAACCCAGATATTTGTAAAATATTTTTTGTTGTCACACACCTCTATATATTTCGACCAGCTCTTCGGTCATCGTCAGAAGGGAGGATTTTACAGGGAGACATAATTCAAAATTCATGAATAGGCAGTAGCATCGAGAAATAAACAAAATGATATCTCTACACAAATTATGGAAATCACAGATTTCGAAGGAAAGGTTGCAAGTAGGCCTCTATGATCTCTGTCCTGTATTGTCGATGAAATAGAAGATAAAGTCGGCTACACAAAACAGGAACCATTGAGGGCCCACTCAAGGTAAGTTTTACACATAAAAAGTCTGAGAAAGCCTCTTGCTCTTCCTTGTTGTTAATTTTTGGGTTGAATTTATTGATGAAGATTGCTTCACTAATTATGAGGTTGCAATTGTCATTGTCAGATAGCAGGACATCCACAAAAATGTTCTTCTCATTATGGCTACAATTACAAAGGTGTTGCCACAAACTTTAAAAAAAATCTTTCCTTCTGATGATGAAAAAAAACTGGTCGAAGTATATAAAAGTTATGACATCAAAAATATTTTATAAATACTTGGGTTCTGAACTTTTATATTTGAAAAATGACCCAAGGCCTCTTTGCATTATGGTGGTAGGCAGCTTTGATAAAGAATGATCATGGTGAAAAAATTCACTTCCTCTCTTTTATATTTATTGACCGATAATAAGTTAAATTAAGTATAAACAATAAAGTGCCAACGCTTCGTGCCACTAACACTTCGATGGGCCGACTTCTTTACAACAGCATTTGATGACCCACATTAAATATGGAAGCAAAATATTTAAACAATCGAGCATCGTTCAGTCTAGTGGATCATAGCGCAGTGGACAGCAGACTGACCGAAACTCGATTGATTAAATCTCTTGCACCAGCCATTCACCTCAAATAAGAGCTCCCAAAATTTCTAACTACGCAGTACTTGAACTCTGTTTCTTTCCTTCCATGTTCAATGTGGGTCATCAAATGCTTTTGTACAGAAGTCGGCCCATCGAAGTGTCAGTGGCACGAAGCGTTGGCACTTTATTGTATATACTTATTTTAACTTACTATCGGTAAATAAATGAGGAGCTTATAAAGGAGAGGAAGTGAATTTTTTCACTATGACCATTAGTAACAGCCTCCTGTTCCTGACCATCAATTAGCTTTGATAAAAGACATGCTTCACACAAAAGCTTCTCATAACCATGTTGGGAGCATATTAGATTGCATAGGGATAGATAATCCGTAAAACATGCAACTCAAATAGAGACTTTCGAAAATATCAGTCAATTGTAAATGTTAATATAGTAATATTGATATTGATAGTAATATAGTTTTAGTATACGTGTATAGTAATTGTAGATGATATTGTAGTCTGCTACAATCCCAATTATACAGTCATTGCACAAAAAAGTAGCAGAAAAAATACAGTAACTGCACAACTGGATAAGCAAATGCATCAAATTTATTATGAATTTATCAAATTTATTGTGGATAAATATATAGCGTCCCACGTAGTAAAACGCGAAAATGACAATCGACAGTTGGTAATCACTCAATACAGAATACTCTGTCCGTCAGAAAAATTACATGGATGTCCATGAAGTATAGAAAGAATGCAACTTCTGATGCATAATAGTGTGCGTAAGTGAATAATGCGACAGATACCGTAAAACCTGTAATTGAAGGACACCTGTAATTGAAGGTCACCTGTAATAGAAGGCCACCCTAGCGAGGAGGTTGAAAAATAGAAGGCCACCCTGTATTTGAAAGCCACCCGTAATAAAAGGCCATCCTAGCGAGGAGGTTGAAAATAGACCGCCACCCTCTAACTGAACGCTCCTACGATCTCCAATAGAGTGTTTCTCTGCTGTAGCCTACATACAGCTTATAAAGGAAGAAAACATTCATCCTCTGGGGTCCTCAGAGATGCTCTGCCTCGTCTATCAGCTTGCCGGTAACTGTGTTTCCTCTGTGGGAGCTATATTTAGAAGTACCGGTATATCTGATAGTCAATTCTCGCGTGCGCTAATGAAAGGAGCTGGCTGATACCTCTCAATGCATCTCCCTCTGAGTAATACAACAGATTGACCTCTATCTGACTACAGCTGATCAGTTGATGAATCAAAGGTTGCAACTACGCGTGATATCAAAACACGTGACCTGACTTCTCCCCATTGTTACCATCGATCCCTCATCGGTTAGTCTCGTCCAATAAGATTCATTAAAGTTCGTCCACAGGATTTATGTAGATACTGCATTAGTCATCAAAATTTTCGATCATCGCTGTAATGGATAGTACTGACTCTGACATTGAAGAATCGGCTCCGTCGAAACGAAGAAACTATGACATTAAGTTCAAACTAGAAGTTGTCAAGTATGCTCAGAATTATAATAAAGCTAAGGCTGCAAGAGACAAAAATGTGCCTCGTACCTGTGTCAAGAATTGGATCAATCAGAGAATGCAACTTGAATCTCAGTTACAACAACCTTGCTCAAGCTCATCTGATAAGAGACTACATGGCGCGGGACGTCCTTTGAAGGATGCCGACTTCGATGAGAAACTCATCGCTTGGGTTCGTGAACAACGTGCGAAGAAGATTCGTGTCAGTCGCACCCTGATTCAAAAGCAAGCTCTTACCTTTTCTTCCGATTCGACCTTCCGGGCAAGCAACGGTTGGTTGGTCAACTTTTTGAATCGCCATAACCTGGTTTCACGTCGCCCAACGACAACTTGTCAAAAAGAGCCTGAACATTATGCTGAGAAGATAACCAATTTTCTTGTATTCGTCGAAGAAAATCATCGAAAAACTAACTACCAATACATCTTTGCATCAGACGAGACATCTGTCTACTTAGATAGCTCTAACAGTCTGACAGTTGAGGAAAGGGGAACCCGTCAGGTGTCTGTCAAGACCGTGGGTCATGAGAAGCTTCACGTTACAGTCATGTTGACTGCAAGGTCTGATGGATTCAAATGCCGACCATTTGTGCTATTGAAGAACAAGCGTCCGATCAAGCATATTGAGGAGAAGTTCAAAAACATTGTCTACCTCTCATGGGCCGGTCGAACCTTCTTCAACGATGAACTGACGTCGGAATATCTGAGGAAGATCCTTGGCTATTCCATGTTCGGTAAACGCCTTCTTGTGTGGGACTCCTTCAGGTGCCACATCAGTGACTCAACAAAACAACAACTCAAGAAACTGCAAATCGACACCGCAGTAATCCCCGGAGGCTGCACCAAGTACATCCAAGCACCTGATGTGTACTGGAACGCCCCGTTCAAAGCAAAGATCAGGCAATACTACGAGGACTGGATGGTATATGGTGAGAAGACGTATACCAACTCTGGTAACACACGCGCACCCTCGATGGAGGTGTATCTCGGATGGATAGTTGAGGCTTGGAAGAGGATACCAAGTGACTTGATCGAAAGATCGTTTGTTGGATGTGGACTTACCATCGCCCTGGACGGGTCAGAAGACCACAAAATTCATTGTTTTAAGCCGGAGGGCGAGATTCCGAATGGATGCGCATCTCTCCGAGAAGCACGAATTCGTGAAGCAAATAATGTCGACCTCGACAGCACTGATGAAACGAACAGCAGTGATACTGATGATGACAACTCGCTAGTTGATTTCGAGTAATAAGTGTAACACTCAGTTTGAATTCAAATCTTTTGATCACACCAAACGTAATTATTGATGTTAGTGTCAATTTTGTTAAAATTTCGTCTCTTTTTATAAATCAATTAGATTTCATCAGAGTATTTAAGCTGACTTTTACACATTGTTTTATCACGTAAATGGAGTACCTACATGTAGGAGGCCTCTTCAACTCAACGGGGTTTCGACTGATTTGAAACATTTGAAGTGGAACTATAAAATTCAAATTTTTATAGACCTAAAAATACCGAAAATTGATGGTTGTAAAATATAAGGCCACCCTGTAATTGAAGGCCACCTGTAATAGAAGGCCACTTTACCATGGAGGTTGATAAATAGAAGGCCATGGCCTTCAATTACAGGTTTTACGGTAATATTATGAGAGCAAGAACAAAAGGCGAGGATAAAACAAATGAATGCATTGTTATATGGGTGATCAAAAAAAGGAAAGCATGTTACCAGAAAGGCTGAAAGGTGCAATGAAGTCCTTGTGTGCGCATGAAACGGCCTTCAGCTTCTTGATAAGGACAACCTCCATGACTCGAAGACTGGAGGAAATTTCTGTCTCTTTTCTTTTTTATGCGATAGACGCAACAGTATAGACATGAAATATTGAATTGCACGACGTTTCTGAAGTCTTGGTCAACTGTAAATGAACCAAACCAGTCTTTACAAGCATCTGTAATATATAGATTATGTGACATTTGCAGATATCTATCACTATGATCATCTACCTGTGAGACTGTGAGAGTGGAGGAAACATCTTAAACATCAAGAAACATTTTGTAACCTGGCATCAAAAAAAACACTATAAAAAGGTAAATTGAGACGTAGTACAGAAATTCATGTATACGTGGAAAAATTGTTTGATGGTTACATTACTAAGCACGGTAAATTTAAAAAATATTCAGAGGGTGACAGGGACTAAGAGAAGAACACCACGAAACTATGATATGAAGGATGCCCTTTTTTGACAATTTATTAATGCCCTGTAGGATTCACGCACACTTAATAGATTTTTATATACTCTTTGATGTTTGCAAAGACTGATTTGGTTCATTTGCATTGACGAAGACTTCCGAACGTCTAAATATTCCATAAGTATATAGGCGCGTTTTCGAAAACAAATAAAAAAATGCGAAATAATTTATTGCTCATTATTGCAATGATGAAAGAAGTTTTTGCCACGCCTACATTGTGCAGCGTGCAACTATCTGAGCCTTGCAAAGGCACTAATAGGCTTGATTTTGCGACACCTCCATTTTATTTGACATCTATCTGGATAAATTCTCGCAAATACGATACTGCAATGATTTATCAGATTTTCTCATGCACTGGCAACAGCGACAAAGGCAACTGAGTTTGTAGTCAACATTTGATGTCCAACATCCGGTCATTCAGAGTAATCCTCTCCTAACCTAGAAGTGAAGCACATCCAAATCCTTGAGGACCGATCCTCATCCCACCACACCTCTCTTTCTACTTTATTGCTAACAAGAAGTTCATTGATAGCATAATCAGTGCATGAATTATCGTTGGTGTCCATATGCTCTAACTTGCTCATCTCTACATGTATACCTGGAGAGAAAATCCCTTGGCCAATTGTCATGATTAATAGATTTGGAAAAGCCAAGCAGGTGTTGAGTTTTTGATTTTTATGAATATATTTCGGCTATTCATGTGCCATACCCATTGTGAAGAAAGCTGTATACAAAAAAAGTCACCATGAATACAAAGCAAGTTTTAAAATTTGTTTTGGCAAGTATGCAGCATAGTATCCCATAGAAGTCAAGCTATCCCTCAGATTGATGTAATAGAGCGTATTTCTTTAAGCGTGATCATATCACAGATTACTCGCCACTGAAAGAGCTAAATTACATAATCAAAGATAATGATCATTATTAACTTTAAAAGATGCAATCAAGTCCATTTTACAATTGAGATTCAAGCAATGAAACATAAATTTAGTGAATAGCAAAATCTTGAAAAATAGCAAAAAAACTTGAACTTTCGGCCAAGCAGCACAATAAGATCTCAACTTATCCATGAAGACTTGCATTATAATGCGATTTATGAAATTTTCCTATATGATCAGTTCAATTTCCAGTTAGCTCAATTGCTCGCCTGATGAAATGGGGGAATATTTTCAGAACAAATTCTGTCGCATAAATTCCCGGCTACAGACCATGCGAAATCAAACGCAATGTCAAAAGAGAGACGATGGCGTTGTTCCTGCAGCCTCGAATACTTTGACTTCTTTCCGTGAAGTTAGTATCAATGAAATTCGTTGTCTTATTATGGAAGCACCAAATAAGCATTGTAATCTTGATCCATGTCCAACATGGTTAGTAAAGAAGTGTGTCAATACTTTCGCTCCCATAATTACGTCAATTGTAAATCGTTCATTGAATAGTGGTGTCTTTCCAAATAAATGGAAAACTGCATCTGTAACACCATTGATAAAAGATCTGAAAAAGCCTAGAACACCGGATAACCACAGAACTGTTAGTAATCTCTCTTTCATCTCGAAAATAACTGAACGTGTTATTGTCAAACAGTTAAATGATCATGTTTCCAAAATAGACTTTGTACCGTAACTGAATTCAGCTTATAAACAAAACCACAGCACGGAAACAGTCTTATTAAAGGTTCAATCGGATCTTCTTAAAGGAATGGATGAAAGAAAGTTGAGTATTCTTGTTCTTTTGGATAATTCGGCCGCGTTTGATGCAGTTTAACACCCAGAGCTACTTTCTTTTTTGCGATCAGCTGGGTTAGAAAGTATATGTATGAAATGGTTTCAATTGTATTTATCATCAAGAAGTCAAGTTATCCGCATTGGTGGTAACATTTCTAAGTCTTATGGAATGACTCATGGGGTTCCTCAAGGAAGTTGCTTGGGGCCCATTCTGTTTGTACTGAGTATAGCTCCTCTGTATCATGTCGTTTCGAAATTTATGGATATTAACATTCATGGATATGCTGATGATCACCAGTTGTACATTACCTTTCCCCCTGATTATTCATCACAGTTGACCGCCGTCAGAAAAATAGAAGAATGTATAACAGCTATCAGGAGTTGGATATTTCATCACAATTTAAAAATCAATGATGATAAAACTGAGGTTATGGTTATCGGATCACGTCAACAACTTAAAAAATCCATTATTACGTCGGTGACAGTTGGGGAAATCCTGATCCCAGTATAAAACAGCGGGTACGAAATCTTGGAGTGGTAATGAATCAAAATTTGACGACTGAAGATCAAGTAGCAACAATGTGCAGAAAAGGTTTTTTTCATCTAAGGAGATTACAACCGATTGCGAAGTTGCTGAATACTGAATTATTGACAACAATTATTCATGCTTTTGTTACTTCCTCCTTGGACTATTGCAACTCACTACTCATTGGGGCACCACAATGCCAACTGCACAAATTACAAATAATTCAAAACTGGGCAGCAAGACTAATATTGGATTGTAGAAAGACGGACATGTATGTAATTGAAATGATGAATAAGCTCTATTGGCTTCCTGTTCACAAACGAATTAAATACAAGGTATGTCTTCTTGTATGGAAATGCTTTCGTAGGATGGCTCCTGATTACTTAATCAAAGATCTTAGGGTCTATCAACCATCACGATCTGATCTTAGAAATCATGATGATTTGTCACTATCACAGATAAAGACATCAAATGTAACGCATGGTGATAGGAGATTTTCTGTTTTCGGAGCTATGGTATGGAATAAGTTGTCTTACAATATTCGCTCAGCAACCTCACTTGCAACTTTTAAAAAACTATTGAAAACATTCCTCTTTTGTAATGTGCTTAATGTATAGCCGCTTGAGACTTTTTGTAAAGCGGGATAAAAATAAAGGAATTATTATTATTAAATGAGATATCTGCCAGTAAATGTTCATTCCTTTTGATATCTAATTATTTTCCCACTACTTATATGAGGCACCAAATCGCTAGTAAATAAACAAAGGAATAATTTGCAAAACTTTAGTGTCTCAAAAAGTACTCAAATATTTATTTTTTTAAACAAGGATTCATTCAATTAAGCAACACATTAACAAGTTTTCATAGGAAGTCATTAGAAATATTTTTTAGTTCGCAGGAGTACAGTACATGTGCATAATGGAAGCATGGAATCAATGACTGACTTGTGGCGACTGCTGTGATATTACTTTTTCGCCAGCGCTTATAGGCAGCTGCATTCAATATTTCAATTGATGGCAAAAATTTTGAAATGTTCAGATATCAAATTGAAATATTGAATGTAGGCTACTAAATTGCTGTTTTAAAGCTATGAAACAACGAGCAGTTACATAGCTATCCATAAACATTATGAAGACACATGCATCGATGTATGTCCACTTATTTGGTTTGAGGGTTGGCAGATGATACTGACATATAAATGAATTGATTATTAAAGTACTTGATAGAGGACTATACCTTTTGCCATAGTTGTTGTCTCAACCGGCACAGTTGTTGGCAACTCTAGATTTCTACAAGCTCTATGATCACTGCGTCATTATCATATCTAATGGAAACATTTGCACGTCATAGCATGGTCATAGCATTCATTTGACAAACAGAGAATTCTAAGCCTTCAAAACTGGCATAGTTGTTGGCAGAACCAGCATACTTGTTGTCAATGAATAATTCGCTATAGAAAATTCGTCTCTATGATCGAGACTGTCTGATACAGTCAGGGTTGTCCAACATTTGAAAGTGCCAATGCGTGAGATCTAAAAATTAGCTCAATGTCTATGGTCTTGTTGATCAACTTACCTTATTGAGGTCGACGTCTGCTTGCAACTGCTTCCTCCCGTGTCCTTCACTGGCTGTCATGGTACTGATCACAGTGCACTGGTGAACGAATTCGACAAACAGTAGACTGATTTCTATGGACTGAACGCACAAGTGGGAACATCAACAATTTATCACATCAGGAACGTAGCTGCATCGTACAATGAGTACAGCCAACATGTAGAATGCGTGAGATGCGTGAGAAGTTTTCGGAATGCGTGAGATTTTTTTGGCCTTGCGTGAGAGCGTCATATGGGGGTCGAATGCGTGAGAGTTGGCAACCCTGTACAGTGAACCTGGACTATAAAAAAATTAGAACAATGCGTGTGAAAAACAGGGATGGGAATGGGCCAGGTAAACTGGCAACGAGGTTGAAATATTCGCTTCTTTTGAGTGTCTTTCCTGCTTAGCTACTTAAACTGACGCTTCTAAATGCGCTCCCGCATTGAGTTGGTATCATATTTTTGCTAGAGCATGCATGACAATGGATTTTTTATCGTGCTGGAACGTTAAGTCCATTATTACATTAAGGAAAACGAATTTTCTTGTCGTGATCATCCTGTCCTGGGTAAACTTTATGACGTTTTCACAGATAATTTCTATTGCTAAAAAAGCGATTTTATGTTAAAGACGTGGGGCGGGGCATGATTTTCATGAAAAACTTGTGTACATAACTGAAAAGGCTTATAGGGCGATAATTGCTGCAGTCTAGTCTACGGTTCTTTTTGTAAATGACACCTATGAGAGCCTCTTTGAAGGTTTGAGGCACTTTGCCTGTTGGGAGGATAGCATTGAATAGCTGTGACAGAGCATTGACTATTGGTTCGTCGCCAGCTTTTGGGAATTCAGTATAGATATTGTCAATGCCAATACTTTTCCTGTTTTTCATTTTGCTAATCGCTGAGGTGATTTCGCACTTTAAGATGGGTTTGATGTCATCGCACGGCGGATCTTGAACATGTATTGGAGTGACTTATTCCTTATAAAGGTCTTCGTAGAAGCTGGCCCAAAGTTCAAGAATATCCTCTTTATTGGTTAGGAAATTACCATGGTCATCATTATGGTATTTCATTAGCATTGAAATACATGTACTCTTTTTGAAAACATCTCATGCAACACGTGCATCTATATACTTTTTCGTCATCCCTGAAAATGGAATTTGCAATATGAAGCAAAAAGTTCCATCATATTTTCGCTTTCGGTATAACAATATGGATGGAAATGCTTAATCAATGTGAGCAAAAATTAAAATGCTACCCGGATAATTCATATGTATATCAAAGTAGATAGATAACCGTCCTGTTTGAAAAACTAAGCATGAATCGCAAGTTAGCAAGTAACTCGCCAATTAAGTTGTTTTCTAAGTTGCAATGACGATCAACTCTTACATGTATTACACAAAATCACCTGAATAGAATGCCCTGCATTATGATTCTCAATCTTTCTTTGATTATCATGATATCCATCATTTCAAGTGAAGATATCTGAACTACTGCCAACAACTGTGCTGGTTCTGACAACAGCAATGCCGATTTTAAAATGTTGTGAATAGATGTGTCAATAACTATGATCGTTCTGCCAATAGCCAATATGTTGATTTAAAGAAGATATTTAAAGACTGCCAACAACTATGCTGGTTAAGACAACAGCTGTGGCAAAAGGTATATTAACTTGTGTGAAACTCTCATTTTTCTGATATGATTGATGAATATGGGTGTAAAATTGTTTACGTTTGTGAATGTATTGACCAAGTTTTGCCCATTGAACGTCAGAAAATCTTGTCTTTGATCTACAAAATCTTAATTTTCTTATTGAGAACCAGTTGTACAAACATTCATTGATTAGTTTCCATTAAAATTGGAAACATGAATTCTATCAGAATTGGCAAACATGAATTCCTGGCGGATCGGCGCCCAAAAATTACGCTTGAGTTATGTAGATTTTCCACATGCCATACTCGTATTTAACCCTTTGACGTATGAACTATTTTTAGAATAAACGTTTTTCGAAAAAATCTCAAATGCAATATGTAGTATGCAATATGTTCTATGCATCTTTCGGGATTGGGAGTGGTGCTATTATAATCGTATTTATCTCCTCTTTTTGGTTGAGAAATGTTGTTCTAACAGATAGGGGTCAAAATGTTCTCAAATGACACTGTGCATGAAAGGTTTAAGTCCCTCAACTTCAATAAATCTGTGAAGCTAAAAAAATAAAAGCTTGAAATAAAAGGAAATAGTGGCATTCTCGCATGAAATTTGGGGGAATGGGATGAATTATTAATTTCTGCATTATTAGCACTCTTGAAAATTCATTGATAAATTGTTGTGCTTGTGTTTTATAAAATTCAGACGCTTCAAAACTTTTCGACTGCCAGTAATCAAAATCTGGTGAGAACTATTCTACCAAAGTTATGTTGATAGAATAAAATGCAATGGCAGGAAATTGAAATTTGGAGATTGGCGCCAATTCGTAGTTAGACTTAACCGAGACTGTGATGTATTGCATCAATTTCAAAGTTTGATACATAAACCTATCTCTTTCTAAATGTAAGGACTTATTAATGTGTAGACAAAAGATTTCGTTATTTAGGCCCATTGGAGCCATTTTGCCCGATGGTGTTGGGATGAGAAGAATACCCCTCTCCGCCCAATATCTCAAATGCAGTTTTCGCAATTTGTTTTAGAGCATCTTACGGCACCTTCGGTGTTTCGGGTCATTCCTTGGGGAGTGAACGCACTTAATATAAGTTGTGTTATTTTACTTTCAGCAGATAAAATTAAAAATCTCTTTTTGTATTTACTCGTGTGTAAATACGAAGCTGAACTCGTGCCAGCATAGCAATGAACACCAAGATGAAACTTGTTATGTTAGTAGAAGAACGAATCAGGTCAGATTTGTTCTGATTTGTCAGATTTGCAGAATGAAGAGATGTTCTGTCAATCAATTATCGGTCGTTGAGATGTACGGTAGACATACTTCAACCCGCAATAAACCGGTGCTATTGATGAAATTAGTTACATCAAAGTTACATAAGGAAATGACACAAGGTCAATATATCGACGAAGAATATAGTAATGACATCAGCGACAAAAATGACCATTAAAGCGTTTACTGGCAGACAGGACAAAGGAGCTCATACGTCACATAGTACGTAAAACATTATGGGCTAATGCATCGCTACGAAAATGTGCGCAAATGAGACGGTGAAATCTGCGTTGAAGAGATTCAATACGGACAGCATCGCAACCCAGCAAATAATGGACAACAATACTCAAAGACCACACGAATAAAAGTTTTATGCACAATTAGAAGATCACTTTTGAGATACACGTCTTGAGAACACGCATGTCGTACATGCGCTTTGAAGCAAACTGAACTATTTTATCTAAATGGTCAGTCCAAGTCCACCGAGAATTAAAGCGAAATCTAAGTAAGTCAAGGGTGTTAATGGTAGGAATGTCAGGAAGATTCAAATTCAGGTTGTCGTGAAAATTTCTTTCTTGGATCAAAAGGGCCTTGCATTTAAAGGTGTTGGGTCCATTAAGTCCATTTGGTCAGACCATTCATGAGACTCTGATGTTCCCCAATAATATGATCATTCGTTTTTGATGTGAAAATATGCATTCATAAAGTCGTATCATCAGTGTACTTAAACACATTACATTTCTCAGAAAGGGCCCTGAAAGTACCGATTGATAATGCGAATGGATGAGGGTCTAATGTTGATCCTTGAGGGATTCTTGAATCAACTTCGGTGAAGCTGCTTCTCACAGTTCCTATAGAAAAGTGCTGCTGTCCATCTGTCAAGTACTTCAAAATGTACTTGATGCAGGTGACAGGCAATTGACGTTCTTCTGATCTGATAGCAATGATATCACTTCTAAAATTTATCGGATGCCTTTCAGTAGTCATTGGGGATGACTGTCCCCACAGGCTTCTGAATCATCAATAAATTTAGCAAAATCAATAGCAACAAGAGCGCACTGAGCTGAAGACTTTCGTCGGTAATCGAATAGTTTTTCATAATAACACTCAATGAAGCGCGTCTTTTGACAGGCGGCTATTATAATTTCAATCAGCTTTGATTGTAACCTTGTTTTTATAGTACAAGTGGTCCTTGCTCTAAACCTATTACTTAATCTATACTTAATGGACCAAAGATCTTAGGTGGATCACTCATTTTAAGACTATTGTTTCTGCATGTTATAAAAGAATCTATGTGCTCAAAGTTCTGCGTAGTTTGCTCAGTCACGATGACCTTTGGTTGGTTTTTAAAGCTACTATCGAAAGTGTTTTGTTGTACTGTACGCAATTGTTTGGCATTTTTAGTTGTGATGTAAGAACTCAAATTGAGAGACTTTTTAGACGGGCTCGTAAAGTTATTTGCAAGAAAAAGTGTGATTGTGTAAACAAAGTCACTCGTCTAAACTCTTTGCGTCGCGAAGCTTTCATGTCCCTTTTCTTGAAGAGCCAAAAGGTTGACCATCCACTTTTTCATATTGTACCACATATTCGAACTCACAGCAATCGTGCACTGGTGCCTCTTTGCAAAAGCAGCAAAAGACAGAATTGCTATACTGTGCTTGCATCTTTGATTTTCAACGACCTGTCCGACCTAACATGTATTCCAACTTAATTCTGTTTCATTTTGTGATTTTCAATTCGTAAATATATATATTTTTTCTTCTTTCTTCTTAATTGTTGAACGTTCCATCTAAAAGTACAGCCATTTTCTCTCTAGCTAATGATGAGTGGCGGTCACATAAGGAAACTCATTATGTTCTGCAGTTGATCAAAAGTGGAGCAGAAGTTCTTTTGTTGCACCTCCTTAGGTTTGGAAAAGCGAATGCAACTCTTTGTATCGCACTGATATTAAACGTCTGAAATGTTTTTCTTAATTTGTCATTAATTATGGATTTTTAAGTAATTATAGCCGCATTTTACTTTTGCGGAGACCTCTGTTTCAAAGCATTTCCACATTTAGAAAACTCGCTACTCAGTGTTCCTCTAATTGCCATGACATCAGCACTCACTACTTTTGTGGAGGCTGAAGATATCCTGCGCACTTTTACTTTCATTTCCTAATTATTAGAAATAAGCATTAGTTAGGCATAAGAGTACATATCATCAAGATTGACAGATGCAGCCGAATTAGTGATTGGATAAAGACACACTCGATTTACTTTTATTCATTTGTATACATTTAATTGCTTTTATGCTTTTATCATGATTCCGGCTGAGGCATCGCAACAATAGATAATCAAGTGCAGTGGGCTAAGGAATACATATTTTTGATTAAGACTTTATTAAAATAATTATTTTTTTAATCAACTTTTCATCATACTATTTGCAAAAAATCATTAAGTTGATACACGGATGTGCAAACATAGTTTGGTATGTTTTGATACAACTGCGGTCGATAATCCAAAACCCAACCCAATGGTTGAACAATTGCATGCAATTTTGAAATTGAGACACAACATTAAAAACTTCAATGGGAGAGCACTTAACAATTATAACGCACTTTTTAGCATGTACAGTGTTATCAGTTAAGCCCCAAATCAGCACTAAACGGAGTATTGAAGCTGAGTGCGAACTACGACTAAGAAGTGAGTCCCAAAATCTGGTACTCTTTGAGTACAAAAACATTAGTATTCAATTTAGAAATCTTTGGGTTCAAAAGCGTTGTACATTATTCGCACTCATTTATTTTAGTACTCATTTTATAGCTGTTTGGGTTTGAAAACACAGCAGGCCCACTTCATAGCACTCAGTAAGTCAATATGTAATGACTTGAGGCGCAGTGTGAATGAAAAGGAAGACACAAATCTCTGCCGAAATATATATATATTGCCAGATCACAATTTCTAAAGTAAAATGAAATTACAAAGTTTTACGTTTTACTGGCACTCTGCAATCTTTATGATTACTCCATTTTATAAATGGAAATCAAATGAAACTACTTTTAATTGCTTGGGAAAATTATAAAATTCAACCAGCTATCACATCAAGTACGTTTTTCTGTTTTTTAGTTGTGCTTTTTAAATCAATATTATAAGTTTTCAAGTAATTATAAAGATAACACATTTCTACCAGATTTTTGGAATCAAGATTGACTGATTAGCTCGCTTATAATGATATTCCAATTCAATTCATGCTGAATAAGCATTTAGTATGAATTTGAGTTCGGTTATTTCAGGGATTATTCTTTCGCTTAGTTATAAGATTAGTACTTAAACTGGACTTCATATAAAAATTTACAGCACAATGAAACCTCTCTTCCGGACCACCTTTGTTTGATTTCAGGTCATTTCCTTTTATGTGCATGTGTTATAATCTGATCGGCAATATATGAGGGAATGTAGTTGAATGTGGGTTAAATTGCTCAAAATACTGGTGCTTGCCGATGCATGGAGGCTTGCCAAAAATTAATGTATTCTTTGATGTTACATCAGACATGGTATCCGTAGCTCGCAGTTGATCGTATCAGTTGCAGCATGCACTCCATAGCACAGTCTTAGGTGGTTTCGCTTGACGCAGAGGTACTACAACATGTAGTCACAAATGTTGCCAGTATGAATGTTCCATGACAAATCGCAATCAATTGGAAGTCCTATCAATTTAGTTGAGGGTGCAACTTGAATAATGGAGTTGGAGTGAGGATCTTTCAATGGAGATAATGAGAGTAACTAATGAGAGTAAAATAATGAGTATTAATTTCTCAGTCATCTTGGTTTATTGAAAGCAACAAAGTAAATGCATGTAAAATCAATCCAATATGTTTCCAGTGGTCTTACCTACAAGATCTGATATTTCTCTATTTTATATTTTCAACAGTTTCATTAAATTCACATGTGCTTGGCAGAGTTTGAAAGTCCACCAACAAAATAAAAGTCAGAGCTCACCTGCATATGGATATGATTTGACGTAGACAACAGAAGACTCATACAAACTTTGAAACATTTTTAGAACTGCTTTGAATAAAACGATTAAGTCACCTTACAATATTCAAACTGCTGTAGCTCCGACTCCAAATCGAATTTTGTCATATAAGTTATCAAGGGTAGATCGAAATGCGAAGATTGGTGTTCTGCAATAAAGTCATAGCCGAAACCGTGAATCAAAACTAGTGTTTGCTTGTCCGCTAGCCTAAGGGTGATTAAATATATTCATTATGTTTCAGATCATCGCATTTGGCTTCGTAGCAATCTAAATATATATATAAATCAATGTGTGAAAACATCAAATATCCCGTTCGACTACAATCACTCACATGTCTTACTAAAACAATTTGAAAAGACTAAACAAATTTCTGTTGGAAGTCAAAATATTTAATCAATGTCCCTTGCTTTATGGTGTTTCATTTTCAATCTTGATGTCTTCCTCAAGGAAAGCTCTAATTATTGTCTAAACGGACAGAATTGGAAGATAAGCGAAGCGAAATCCATTAATTCATTAGAAATATATAATCAAACTCCTCAGGCGAGCAACGACAGCGCCCACGAAGTAATCAGATAAAATGCGGTATTAGATTGTGATTGCATACATTCAGACCTATCATTATCTCCAAAGTAAATTGTCCCGATGTTTTAACATACTAAAAATCTTTTTTTACATTGATCATCATTTTAATTTCATGAAACATCTTTGTTCAATGTTCAACTAAGTCAGTAATGAGGATTTAAACGGAATATAGAGTGCGTTATACAGTAAAAGTTTACAAGGAAACAAGCATCTCTTGAGTAGATCGTTTTTCTCTGACAAGCTAGCCGACCAATAAAATTTTAAGCATCGAGTTATTCGCTTTCTCAAAAATGTGCTCGATTGCATTATGTGGAATGCTTCTGAGGCAGGTGGATCTGTAGGTTAAGGTTTAAGTTACACATACATAAATAAAATGCATAGACAAAAGCAGTAATTTAATCGGAAGCTGAGATACCATATGCATACGGTTCCTCGGCTATTCCTAGGATCTCAATTGCAGATAAAAACAAGGTTTATTTCAAAAAAATTAAAACCCGGATTTTAAAAGGAGCTTTGTAACATTGAATTAAAGCAGTTATTTTCATCCCTTTGACAGGTTCTTTATTTTCAAAAATCTTTGGTCCAAAATTTTTGACTTTTTTACAGAAATTGTTTTTTGACTGAGCAATTTGACTGGGTCGGATTTTTTTACGATTTTGTTAGTTAAGGTGTCTGTCTTGTTTGCTTGACTTTTACATGTGACATTTTGACAACTTCTTTTGTAACCTTTCCAAATTCAAATGATTTGCTATATGCGTCTTGTACACTGCTTTAAGAGCCTCGAAGATTTTTCTTAAATGTTCTTATTTCAGATTCCTTCTTTGATCCTATTCGATTTGGAAGAAATTTAATCTACCTTCTAAGATGTAGCATGTGCCCCAGGGCCTTGATAGAAGTCATCGACGCTATCAAATGCGCCGTTAGCTAAAAATATCTCATTGCAATGAAATCTCATTACTCTTGGGGATTCACGTGGAAATTTCTTAATCGATAGAGAGGGGGATGGGGGGCTGCGCCTTGAAATAGCTCATGAAATGTTCTTCCAACATTATGCGCATGAGTTATCTATTCTTCATTCATCCTGATATTTCAACATGGAGAATTGAACTCCAGATTGCTCAATAAATTATCGATTGGCAATTTCATGGAACGATTGATTGGATTGAAGACTTCTTAAAATATTTTCAGATGTAGCCAAAAAACATAAATTTCAACGGGAACCAAGTGTTTATTACAGTCCTTTGTGCGCCTTAATCATGCACATTTCTTCATTTTTTTAGTATTTTAATAGTATTCTCGCTTTGAATTTTTGACCTTAAACTTACGTCATTTATCTTTAATGATTATTGATTTTATTTCGATAATTCTGTTTTGATTTTCTTTATGTGCATTATTAGGGCGAACAGTCAGAAGCTCGCACCGGTAATAGACATTTGGTGCCCCTTGAAATTTATCTTTTTTTGGTCATTTCTGAAACTTGAATCCCCCTGCGCGGGAATCGCCTCATCCCTTTTATAATACCGAAGGATACTGTGTGTGAAGCATAACAATCTTCGGATTTCAGAATTTGTAAAAAGTATGAATGTTCATCCCAGCCTTGCATTAAATCTTGAAGCGTGAGGGTGTCCACACATCCACAAGCCAAAGCTGTGTTGTGAACACTGCGTGTCTACAGTGGGAATCCCAGCAGTTGGGTATGCCGATGAACGATCACTTTGATATTCAACGAATTCAATGATATTCATCCTCTTTCCGTTGCAGACGGTTGTGCATCCAGCATTTGAGCCACTGTAGCTGTAGCGTCTAACCATGTACAATTCAATTCAACAGCTTTAGTGATTAGGAGGTCATCAACACACGCACACATTAAACATATGCAGTCACGAGATCAGTGAATTATGAAACCAGTTTCGTTGAAGTTTATTCAGAAATGAAGTAGCAGTAATAAATCTAATAGCCCTAAAAGATGCCAAAATGTTGATATACGCAAAACGTCCATCCAGTCCCATATTCATGTTCGTCCGACCATATTCCAGTGGTCATCATGATCTTATTTCTCCAAGGCAGTAAGAAATTGCAAATGTCACATGTGGTACCACGTAACAGCAATAGTTCATTTAATAAAATTGAGGATGCATGAATTATGATTTAATTAATCCTGAGTTGTTGCTTTAGATGTGCCTCATATACTTGCTCTATGCACTGTAATATAGATCTTGAGAATAATACGATCTGGATGAGCGATATGAATTTCTGTACTTACAAGTACTCAGCAGAAATGATCAAACTTTGCTGCTCAAAGTCGTTCATGAAAATTTTCATAGAATGAATGACTCAGATTCTCGGATAAAGGCACACTTTCAGGTTTATGAAAACAAAAATTTCATTAGATCGAATAAGTCTCGTCAAGCAACCGGATGTAATTTCGAAGAGTGTTGCAACATATGGAAATCAACATGAGTTGCACACTACAGCTGATAGGATCAAGGTCATAAGGACGCCTTACTCTATGTCCGAAAATGAAGAACTCTGATTCAACAAATTTAGATTAAACAAAACTCATTTTATAGTGGCGATCAATGTCATTTATTAGATATATTCGCTCCAAGTTTGGAAAGTCATTAAATTCTCTCATAAATTCTGGTTGAACACTTAACAATGGAAACTATTTGCAGTCAAACAGATAGTCCCTTAGAATTCATTATCCATCGGATTCAATGGAAGAGTTTAATATTCAAAGAACGCTTTGTTAATTTCAAATGTAGATATCATTCATTGAAATGACTGGCAGAAATTCTATCAGCAACGGGTTGACGATTGCAAGCATGATCTTGTTGTGACAGTCGAGGAGCTAGAAACTAACTAACACATCTATCAAGTGCTATCTATCAATAGAAAACACTTGTATCAATTATTTTTTTCTGTACAACTGTTATGAATTTACGATGTAAAATATGAGATAAAATGTATGATAGAATGCAATTCATATTGCTTTACTTGATGCTATTTTCTGAAATTGTAATCGTAGCTGTCATTTCTCTTTAAAATAAATCAAAGCCTATTTTATATTCATTCCTTGCTCACAGTGAAAGCGAGATGAGTGTCGCACTTTGTTGATTGAAATTGACATCATATTCATATATCATTTCTATGCAGCTTTTTTTTAAAGTCAAACTCGATAGCTATCCCTACTTTGCTCACTTGGTGTAGTTTAAGATTACAATCTTTCATTCCATTTAAAATCCCCAACGTTTTATCAAGGTACTAGTAAAGTTGATTTTAATAATGAAGACAGACTTTGATGAAAATTAGGAAAAGCGAACACGCACTAGAGACTTGGCAATTGAGATGTCAATGGGAAAGATGTGTATTGCTGACATTACTCAGTTGCTCAAAGTAAGTCGAAGGAAGGTCCATGCGACGTTGGAGAACGTGACATTGTGAACTGAATAGAGCCTCTATTCATTTCAACAATGTCATCAGAACATCAACAGGAAGAAGGCTCAAAACAATAGAAGAAGCAATCGTCTATTTCTGCGACTTACAAAGAAGAATAGGTTTTCTTCTGTCAGAGATTTGATTGATTTGTGGCAAGAATAGACTTAATGGTATTCATTTCAATTCGAGAAAAAGATACCCTTGACTGCTCATCTTCTCTCAGTTGCTGATATTTGTTTTGAGGCAGAATACGGCCTTGAAATATATAAGATATTTCAAGATGAATCAAGATAATTTATAAGATAAAGATATATATATGGAGGGGGTGATATTTTCAGATGAGTCTCGTCTTCGACGGATGAGGAACGATCGACGAATTCAAGATTGGAGACTCGCCGGAGAGAATGAGTTTCGGAGTATCCAGGGCATGGGTGCATCCATCCATATAGTGGTCGAAGTAAATTAGGGCTGCTTGCTTTATTCGTAAATGGATCATCTTACATCAGCACCTTACAGATTTTTTTCTGTGATCCAAGCAATCCTGGAAATTGCTTTTCCATGATTACTTTGGTCGTTAGTGGAAACATATCGTCAAAAAGCGAAGAAAGTTCCGTGGATCACCGACAAGACAATACAGTTACTGAAAGAGCACCAACTAGTGAAAAAAAAGGGATTGACCAACCCATTAAATTTGATGATGTATCGAAATCTTAATCGCGAAGTTCAGAGATCAATGAGAGCTGACAAACGACGCAGTATCGAAGCCCAATGTCGCAAGATAGAGCAACTGAGTCGTTTAGCTTCCTCTGGTGATGTGTTCAAAGCTGTACAGAAAATAACAAGAAAATTTAAGACAAAATTAGATGCAGTAAACCAAGAAGAAGGTAATTCTTTTTTTTGAAAGAGAGAACTGCGCAGACATGTTCAGAGAAACGGGAGTTTTCCACTCGGAATTCTCACAAACAGCCGAAAAAGAACCACCGATCATTCGTGAAGAAATAAAAAATGACTTCAAAATTCAAAGAACGACAAAAGTCCAGGCATAGATGACATTCCAGCTGAGTTACTTAAATTGGGAGGTGAACAGCTCATTACACTGATGCATAAACTCTGCAACGCAATTTAGAACAGCGAAGAATATCCATCATATTTTTGTAACTCTGTTTTCATGATAATTCCAAAAAACGGAGACATTAAACAATGTTGCAATAACCGCACAAATTCACTTACCCCACATGAAAGTAAAATCCTACTCAAAATTATTCATAACATGCTACTTCATAATTCGAAAGTACCAGAAAAACAAAAGGGTTTCAGACAAGGCAGAGGAACAAGAGATTAAATACTAAATATGAAGATGATAACCTAAAAATACAGAGAACATAATAAAGAGCTATATTTGGCCTTTCTAGACTACAAGAAGGCTTTTGACTCTGTGAGACACTCGAAATTATGGGTAGTTATCTTGTAAATGGGCTTTCCCACTCACCTTGTGAATCTTATCCGGAAGCTATATAATTCCCAAAAAACTTGTGTTAGAACTGGATATGGTCTTGCGCATAGAGTAGGTATATTAGGTAGAGTAGCAACTCAGCATTTATTAAATCCCCAATGTGTATGCAGTTTCGATTTCATTAAATGAACATGAGTCAAGACCCAGCACCACCTGTGAGATATGCAAATTTCTACACTTTGGAGAAATAAACACGAATCTAACTGATCATAATAGCAATACAGAATAACGAATAGTAAGTATTCCACAAATACTCTATGTCATGTCAATTTGGAGAGGGAATATGGTTTGTTAAATCAGCAATTAGATGGGTTACCATTACTAAGAGCTCATCTTTATTATAATATGATTATTTTCTTAAGCGTGATCAAATCGCAAACTGCCACTGAAAGATAAAGACATCATAATCAAGAAAGCTTATCAAAAACTTTAGAAAATGTTAATGGGTCCACATTACTATTAAGATTCAAGAAAAGACGCCTGGTGAATCACAAATCACTGACAATTGAATTAAACATGACATCTCAGCTAAGGAGCACAATGAGATCTCAACTTTTCCTTGAAGACTTGCAGGGACTTGCATTGTAATGTGGTTCATGAAATTTCCTAGATCATCAGCTTAAAATCCGCTTAATTAATGTGCATATTAGCGAATATTCATTCCTTTCAATATCCAACTTGTTTCATACTACTAATGAAGGGTCTTCAAGTCGGTAACATATAAATTTGCAAAAATTGAGCTTTTTAAAAATCTGATCAAATAATTTTTTGGACCACAGGAACGTAATCTCCGTAAAAAACTGAATCTCTTCATATAAAAGTTTTTATTGTATACAGATACTTGTTTTAGTCGACACTCTACCTATATATACACTGTAAGCCATTGACTGACAATTGACAGACATTTATCCTACAAAATCTATTTTGTCGGTCATTGTTAGTTCTTGTAGGTTGATTGCCACTGAACACCTACAATATCTGACAAAAAGCGACAAAATGAATAGCAATGAATTATAACTTAAATTTTATCAAAAATATAGGTAATCAATTAAATTATGTCAAAATAAATCATGGTTCTACCACACAATAACACAGATTGACAAAAAGTCAAGCAATCACTAATCGAAAAAATCAATCAATATTCAACAGTTTTCGTTTAGTTTATTTGCACACAAAGCATTTGTTTCGATGTCGGTGGAGAATCTACAAATTCGTCGGATATCGCAGGATAATGGAGGTGACAATCGTCGGTTGATTTTGTAAGTAATTTTGTATGATAATTGTCGGTCTACGGTTTGCAGTGTACTTAGTCGATGATTGATCAGCAAGATCACCAGGTATTAATCCCATTGAGTACGGCTCGGAGGATTTGGTAAAAAGAAAATCTCACTGAACTGAAGAAAACTGTCTGAGAGGAATAGGATGCTCTTCCACAACAGACGATTGACAATTTGATCATCATTGAAGGGTGAAGACAGTTACATTTATTTATGCTCGCTATCGACTTTCCGAACCGCTTGTATTTGAAAGCGTTTACATGTTTTACCTCTGCACAAACAGTATTTGGTTCATGTAATTGCTTCGTTCTTTTTGATTTGCCTAACTAGACGAGGAGTAGCCAAAACATGTTTTAAGTAAATCCATTTTATATAACAGCATTTGTCAAAAAACTTGTCATTCGTATGCAAAATCCTTCGTTCTGAACTGATTTTCAAATTTTTTTCATCTTGTTCCTTAGGATCTCTTCTTTTCGGTCATGATAAATTCAAATCAATCCAAAAAAGTTTTCTTTACGAAAAATTTAGCTGAAGGCAGAAAAGTGCCAAAAAAGCCTGTCCCCAATACTCTG
The DNA here is from genome assembly GCA_907163375.1 of Prostheceraeus crozeri. NCBI lineage: Eukaryota > Metazoa > Platyhelminthes > Polycladida > Euryleptidae > Prostheceraeus > Prostheceraeus crozeri. Next base: position 333,303 of record CAJQUW010013064.1, read on the forward strand.
TTTTAAGGGAAGAAATTTCGTTGTGATCTACTTAAATAATACATTTAAAGTTACTTATGTGAAAGCGCATGAACCGCACTTTCAACCAGACTATGATTCAAGATTGCATTTACATTTATTTGGGATTTTTCTTCAATTGCCTTTGTCCCCTAAAAATTGTCTTCTGACCGATGCACGTTTCCGAACTTAAAAATAATGTCTTTACTTTCTTTATACGAAGAAATGTATCACTTGTGAGTCTAGTTTCTTCATTAAAAGGAAAAATCAACTATGGATCATCACAATTAAGCAATTGTGAATTTAAAAGAGTGACATATTCTTTCGACCAAACTTTTTTGATTTTTCTCAAAATTTCAATTTGATGCTGAAACCACACTCTTTATCCGGATCTCATGAAAACCCACAGAATTATCAAGAGCCGTAATGTAGTCATGCATGGGATTTTTTTTTGAAAAGACAATGACTATCATTTTCAAAATCTCGTAAAACGACCAAAATGTCCATCTGACCGAGACCATAAATTATCAATCAGAAGACACCTATATGCAAATACAATACAAATACTGAAAATTAGCCTTATGCAAATTTTCAAAGAAAGCGAAGTTGCAAAGTTGAAATGACAAAATTTGCCCAAAATGTTGTTGTATAAAATTGATTTAGCCTTTTCCATTGAGGATAGAGATTTTTGTCAACTCAAATCACATTTGCTTCGATTGTTGCTCGTTTATAAATGATACACGAATATAGGCTTGCTTATTAAGAATTTTGCTACAAAATGGTGGTGTGACAGTGATATGCTTCACCGCGATTGATCTAGAGTAACTATTCAAAGCTCCTTCAACCAGCAGGGGATTTAAACAACTTCGATGTACAAGTGAACATTCATTGCGCATTACAGTAACTTTTTTTATAAAGGGAACATGACCATCATGAGTCAATGGCCACTATGGCTATTTTCAGTATAAAATGAAGTAATTCATGAATTTCTCTTTGCTCATTCTCAATATTGTAATCAGAGGTGAATCTGCTTACCATATTTCACTGCATCCTATAGGTGCAGTGTAATCCGTGTGATCTTCTCATGTGATAAGATCGAGTTTCACGCGCAGTTGTTTCTAAAAGAAATAGTGATGATCATTTAGTCAGGTTTCCTGTCCGAATTCAGAGCAGCTTATTTCACTTACACTTCTGTTCAGTTTCAATCAGCTTGATCTTTCGATTTTCTTATTTATCAAAATAATGATGCAGGCTACATGACTTAGTCATTCGTTGACTTTCTGAAAAGTTAAGTAAGCGCATCACCTTGTTGTGATTTATGAAACTCTTTCCTAACTTTCGATATAGTTTGGGTAGACCTATCTTGTCATCATAATATGTAATTGTGCGGCTGCATTGTTTCAAAAGACATAGGTCAATGGTTTTCAAATATATGTATATTCTTCATATAGCAATGATATTCTTTATTTTTATGAACGGCAACGCTCAGGCATGTACATGTAGCTAATTCACGATAGACAAACGCTTGTTGCGGTAGGAAGTATGACTTCATGTGTATTCTGTGACGAATTTCCATTGAGATTCTGTGCTTTGTGATTGTCTTTGTACATTGTCTTTGTACGTGCACACGCAGACTACTGTAAATTGTGCATCACTCTCTTATCTTGCTCACCAAACTCTTGAAATTCATTGTACAAAAAGTCAAACATGGCACAACTTTACTTATAAGGATGTGAATGTGATTTCCTCCACGTGAAACATAACTATCATGAAATTTTCCAAATTAAACTAAGAGATTTACACCATGATGCTATATTTCCTGAAGCCATTCACGTCCTCAATAAAAGAAATGAAATGTTAGTTGAAACCCACCTTGTGCATCGAATCTTTGATATCGCGGAATAGAATAAACCTCTTCAACCGTGCCTCTAAGCCTACTTTACATGCTCAATGCAATTATGCGATAGAAAGCCGCACGGTAGATGATTCTACGCAGAAGTGAAAGTTTCATTCAAAATTGTCTGCAATCATTGTAGTGTATTTTGCTTTAGCTAGACGCATGCGGCTTCCATTTCAAAGTCTTATTAGATCTCAATAATTCAAGTCGGAGATGTGAATTGAATCGATGCTGACTTCGACTTCACAATATTTATTTCTCTCTTCGCATGAAATAAGTTTTATAATAAAAGAAATTCAGAATAATGTTAATAAAGTGTTTGAATATGCAATTTTACCGAATCCATCACGCATGTCTACGACTGGCCTATAGCTGGTATCGAGGAGACTCCATTAAGTTGTGATGCACGATGATAATGTGAACAACATTGCTGCAAAGTGTTGCGGTAGATTAAAGTAATTCAAATCGCTGTATTGAAGGATGGGCAAATATTATGTGCCGAGATCTTATTTACTCCAAAAACCCAACGGGAGGGCTCCTGAAGAATTAAAAGTCAGAATCAAAACACAATTATCGTTTGCTCGTTTCAACGGAGGTTTTGGTTTTCATAAATTTAAGTAACTTGCTTACAAGAAAATTTGAATTTTAGTACTTTTCTAAAGGCGCGTTCTTTATGTTTTAAGTTTCCATTGGAAGTTGATGTTGGATCACTTTGACTAATGATACGCTTTGAATGACAATGTTGGAAGCATGCTTGAATGCATTGGGATTTTTCGAGGTCCTGAATACTACCTAAATGGAGGTCTTTTATCAAACACATTTAAATAATATATCGTCTCCTATAAAACTGAATATTTGACTTCTGACAAAGACGACACCTCCATCATCCAAATAGAAGGGAAAACCTTACGAAGATGAACGTGTTCAAATATCTCGGCTAAATGATTAACGATGGTAATATCAAGAATGAAGTGAGCGCTCGCACCAGTGCTGATTGGTAAAACTGGTGTAGCTGCACCGGCGTCTGACTGCAAGATGAATGACCATCTGAAGTCAAAGATTTATAAGACAGTTGTGCGACCTGTTGCCATCTACGGTTCCAAATGTTGGCCCATAACAAGAGAATCGGAGCAGAAATTGGTCGTCATGGAGGCAAAGATGCTGCGCAGAATTACCGGTGTCACACAGTGCGACCACATGCGGAAACGTTGCGGCGTAGCGCCAATGACGTAGAAGATGCGAGAAAGCCGACTGATATGGTACGCATCTCCTATGTGCCAGCGAAGACACAACAGCCAAGAGCGCGTTTAATCTCAACGTTCCTGGGAAAAGACCGAGAGGCCGGCCGAAGCATAGATGGATCGGTGCCATTTACCGAGACCTGATAACGAAAGGTGTTCATCCGGACCAAGTCAACAACCGACAGAAGTGGAGACAACGAACCAGTAGAGCGAACCCTCGAGCAACGCGGGACTAACGCCGAAAAAGAAGAAGAAATTACTTATTGTCTCCTGCCATCTTAATCGCGGAGAAAAATACCGTTTGCTGCATCCAAATGAATGAATTCACCAAAGATGTTATGATGCATGATAATCTGCTCATTTAGTGACTTGGGGTCCCCTGTTGCACAAACTGAAAATAGTACTTATAAAGCTATTATTGGTAGCACTTGAAGTACGTTGATAATTTTCACACAAAAAAGTTGTGTTCGTGGATAAAAAGAGCATGCCAATTCCAACTTCATTTGTACTTTGTCAACGGTCTATTAATGATTTGAATTTACTGAGATGACAAAAATTCTCGATTTTTAAAAAGTACTTTTTGAGGTCACTCTTTTGATGTTGGAAATAAGTTTTGATGACGAAATTTGCTTTTCAGAAATCCGTGGAAACAAAAAGTGACAAACAATTAGAGTCGTAGCTATTTAAGTTTTGGAGCGACGTCAAAAAATGTCTAGGGGAAGTCTACTGGAGCCCTCCACCGGTTAAAATAGAGTTAGTGATGCTGAAATCACATCTGTCGCTGTTTTTGTCACCCACGTGAGTGAAATATCGCATTAATCTGGAGTATTCTTTTCCTTCTTTCCCTCTCTGATTTTTCGTCTGTTGTAGCTCTGAGTAAATTGGAATCATGAAATGATAAAAGTCAGCATTTCACTGGAGCTGCATGCGCGTACCTCTGAAACTACTACTTGATGGTATTATCTGTTGTCTATTTCATCATAATACATATTTAAAGATTAAACAATAAATGCCAGTTCAGCTTAGACAGAACATCCCTATAATGTTGATTCAATGGAGATATCATGGATGTTTCTATTGTTTGTTAATCTTTCAAAAGACATTAGTCGATCATTGTGTTCCCAGCATGCGTTTGGTGACAGTGTTGCATGCATTCATATGACAATGCTGATGGCCAACAGCAAAGTGAAACAATTACAAAATTTGATTTCCGTGAAGACATATTCAACATTTTTTTATAATTGTTGTATACAGTTACCTCTGTCTGAGGAACTGGAAACAAGAGTTTTACACTAGGTGACATTGCCACGCGCAATTCACGCGTAATTACACCTCAAACATCCGTGGTTAAGAGCAGTTTATACTTCCACGCGCGTACATACGCGCTGCACCCTGAGTCAGCAATCACGTGATCCGATGCTGTTGAAACATGGGGAATGTTTACGAATACGTGCGGGCGAGCGTTTATAGTTTACGTGTCCTCTACGGTTGTCCGCGTTGCCGCTTGAACCACGGATGAACCGCTTAACATGTTCTGTCTTCCCTGAGCATGAAAATGAGGTGCTATCACATTGTTTAACCTCTGATTACATACAAGTAGTAAGCAAAACTCCACTTCTGGATAGCGCAAGATGGCCGCCATCGCTGACTCCCCCCCCCTCTGGAACGGCAGAGTGTCGTGGTCGGCCGCCGTGGTGCTTCGTGTCTGAGTCCCCCCCCTCTGGAACGACAGAGTCTGCCGTGGTGTGCCGGCCAGGTTGGTTCACGTTCACAACATGTTCGCTGACTCCCCCCCCCCTCTGCAACGACAGAGTGTGAGACTCGAGTGAGTTGGTCCGACCGCCTGGTTGACTTGGGCGACCGTCTAGGTTGACGTGGGCGACCGCCAGGATTAGTCTTGAGGCTATAGTGTGTGATGTTTTTGGTGCAATCTGCTGAATGTTGGGTTGTAAAATGGGTTGTTTCGAGTGGAAGGAGTGGTCGGATGAGAAAACGGAGGTCGGATTCGTGTTCAGCGTGAAATTCTGCATCGGTAGGGTGAGTTTCAAGGCAATCGGTGAGAAAAAATTTTTCTTCAAAATTTTAACAGAGTTAGAATTTGGGACGTTTTGGTGTGTAGCGCCCAAACGAAGCATCGGATGAGAAAACGGAGGTCGGATTCGGATTCAGCGTGAAATTCTGCATCGGTAGGGTGAGTTTCAAGTCAATCGGAGAGAAAAAATTTTCGCTGACGTCCCCCCCCCCTGGACAGCTTGCTTCCAGTGGACGGATTTTGTCGTGCCATAGCTCGTTTGAAAGCTAAGAGTGAGACAAATTCAGTGAAAGAATCGGCTTGTTCCTATCTGTCTTCGTTCAAAAGTTAGAGCGGTTACAAGATTTTAGGTCGGAGCTCGCTTACCTGAAAAAATCCTAAGTGTCAGAGTGACTTTGTATGGGTAAAATTTTGAAAATTTTCCAAAGTGTGGAATTTCGACCTGGGACCGTCACCAAAACATTTTTCATCAAATTCTGAAATTTCACTGACGTCCCCCCCCCTGGACAGCTTGCTTCCAGTGGACGGATTTTGTCGTGCCATAGCTCGTTTGAAAGCTAAGAGTGAGACAAATTCAGTGAAAGAATCGGCTTGTTCCTATCTGTCTTCGTTCAAAAGTTAGAGCGGTTACAAGATTTTAGGTCGGAGCTCGCTCACCTGAAAAAATCCTAAGTGTCAGAGTGACTTTGTATGGGTAAAATTTTGAAAATTTTCCAAAGTGTGGAATTTCGACCTGGGACCGCCACCAAAACATTTTTCATCAAATTTCACTGACCTCCCCCCCCCGACAGCAATCTTCTAACTTTGGTTCTAGTGGACGGATTTTGTCTTACAGCTACTCGTTTGAAAGAGGAGAAAAAACTGCTCGACAACTTTTTTTGTTGCGAGTCAATCGGACCAGCCGTTCAAAAGTTAGAGCGGTTACAAGATTTTAGGTCGGAGCTCGCTCACCTGAAAAAATCCTAAGTGTCAGAGTGACTTTGTATGGGTAAAATTTTGAAAATTTTCCAAAGTGTGGAATTTCGACCTGGGACCGTCACCAAAACATTTTTCATCAAATTTCACTGACCTCCCCCCCCCCCCGACAGCAATCTTCTAACTTTGGTTCTAGTGGACGGATTTTGTCTTACAGCTACTCGTTTGAAAGAGGAGAAAAAACTGCTCGACAACATTTTTTGTTGCGAGTCAATCGGACCAGCCGTTCACAAGTTAGAGCGGTTACAAGATTTTAGGTCGGAGCTCGCTCACCTGAAAAAATCCTAAGTGTCAGAGTGGCTTTGTATGGGTAAAATTTTGAAAATTTTCCAAAGTGTGGAATTTCGACCTGGGACCGTCACCAAAACATTTTTCATCAAATTTCACTGACCTCCCCCCCCTCTGGACAGCTAGCTTCGATCTTGGCTTCTACTGGACGGATTTTGTCGTGCAATAGCTCGTTTGAAAGCTAAGAGTGAGACAAATTCAGTGAAAGAATCGGCTTGTTCCTATCTGTCTTCGTTCAAAAGTTAGAGCGGTTACAAGATTTTAGGTCGGAGCTCGCTCACCTGAAAAAATCCTAAGTGTCAGAGTGACTTTGTATGGGTAAAATTTTGAAAATTTTCCAAAGTGTGGAATTTCGACCTGGGACCGTCACCAAAACATTTTTCATCAAATTTCTGTGAATGAGGGGGGGGGAGGTCAGTGAAATTTGATGAAAAATGTTTTGGTAAAGGTCCCAGGTCGAAATTCGGAAGTTTTAAATTTTTCAAAATTTTCACCACACTGGAGCTCTCACACTTAGGAATTTTTTCACTTGTGGCATGTTACATGGACATGTGCTGGCGGACCAACTTCCCATGGTCATATGAGAATGGTTCAGGTGTCATATTGTAAAGAATGATGAGACAAATCGTTTGCAACAAACCGCATGTCGCTACGATGAATACTTTCGGAGATAGAGCCATTTTAAGTTTTCTTCCGAGCATATATAAACCCCCGACAACGTAAGTCTGATCACTTCATCGAAAGACGAGGTAAGCGACGGTCGTCGCTCTGAGCTCCCGATATCGGGTGCAAAGGACTCTATCTTTTGAAGTAGGCAAGCTATCTTGCTACTTCAAAGTTTGTATGATAGAGTTTGATAGTGTCTTTACTACTGATAAAATTTTTTAAAAGTAGTATGAGTAGTAAAATGCGGAATTTTTTAAAAATTCTTAATTTTCAGTTTTTTCAAAGTTTTAACATATAGACTAAGGTTTTCAAGTATCCTGAGTTCAAATCTGCTATCAGATTTGAAATTTAACTAAGTCTAAGGCAGCTTTGAGGGGTTAGATCCCAGCTACTGATCACTACCTTTGACTCGGCGTTCCTGTTACCACTTCGGGGCAGTGACAATGATGTCTTCAGCTGTAAAGAGCGGGTATCGGGGAAGATCTCTCACTTCCCTAGTGATCAGTACAAGGCCTTCGGGCTGTCGACGGGATCGAGTGCCACTCACTACACTCTTTAGGAATATGACTGTACTACATGATTCCAAACTTATACAAATTTCATTATCTTACAGCTAACGATAAATCTAACATGGCTAACGACAAAAATCGTAAATACCACATCAAAATGTGCTCATGTGGGCGAGTTAATCGCAGTGCGGACGCCAAGGCTCATGTCAAGAAGGCGGGCACCGGCCACATGATTATCTTGAATAGGGTTGCGTGCGTGAAGTGTAGAGTGCTGAAGGGTGATGAGGATGAGGCGCGTTTTTACAGAGTGCATGCTGACTGTAGTGGTGGTTTAGTGACTGATTTGAGATTTACGCAGTTGATTGTGGAAGAGAGGGAGCGAATGTTGGCGATCGAGCGAGAGGGTAAGGCTGAGAATGTTGTTGAGAATGTTGTTGAGAATGATGAGTTGGCGAGAGCGGTTGCGTCGTTGGAGGGTGAGATTGGGCGAAAGAGAGTGCTTGAGAGTGATGATGAGGATGATGTGGATTTGGATAGGGAGCGAGTGAGGAAGCGTGTGAGGAAGTTGAGCTCTTCGTCATCGGAGGTGTCAGACATCGTCATCACCGACCCCCCGAAGAGCTCATCTTCCCCAATAGTGAAGGGTGGTGGGGTACGGAAGCAGTCGGCGCGGTGGGATGAGGACATGGAAAAGAAGCATGTGTCGCAGCAAGCGGCACATGCTTTGTTGGTAGATCGCTATGAAAGTTTGAAGAAGGTGAATGAGAGAACGTTGAATGAGTTGAGTGAGCTGAAAATGAAGGAGGTGAAGTGTAAGGAGGTGGCGGATGAAAACATTAGAATGAGGCGTGTTGTGAAAGAGTTGAAGGAGAATGTGCGAGTGTTGGAAGAGAAGAATGATGAGTGTGAGAAGAGGGCGAGTGCTGCGGAGAGGAGAATGAGAGATGCAGAGGCGAAGTTTGAGGAGATGAGGAAGGAGATGAGTGTGTTGAGAGCGAAGAATGTTGAGTTGGAGAGGACTGTGGCTCGGCGGGGTGATGAGAGGCAGGCGTGTGAGAAGTTGGAGCGCATGAGGGATGAGTGGGAACGTGTGAATGAGGATCGTTTGTTTGAATTTCACATCCCTATTCGGGATAATCATTTGGCCGGCGAAGTACTCGTAAACCAAAGTCTCGATGAAAGTATACTATGCTACAATGGTCATCCGAGTAAGAAATGCCTCCACGCCACACTAAGAATGCGCGGGCATCTGCACAAATTTTCAATCAGGAAGCCCGCGAGACTGCCTAAGGATGACTAACTTGGTAAGTGAAAAGCAAATAAGATAGTATATCCTATTCTAATACATATCATTTTCATTGCAGATCTTTGCCCGCCTTCACCACCCCATCAATTTACTCCCGAGAACGAACCATCGGCTCTCTTAAGGGCCACCTAGGGGCAAGACATGATAGAACCTCCACGCGGTTTGCCCTGGGCAGTCTTCGGACTGGCGAATACTATCATTAAGTTGAATCTGCTATCAGTCAACTTGAACGTTGCGTCGCGTTAGAGGGGTATATAAACCACTGCCTCTCATTTCATTTCATTTCAATCATGCAGACGCCGAACAGTCAAGTCAGCTCTCCTCGCGGACCGCAGTTAAGGCCGCGAAATTTATTTGAGGAGTTTGTCAGGCTAGAGGAGCAAGACAGAGTTTTTAATAATCTTGCTCGGATTGGCAATCCGATGACAGCAACTGCTGTCAATCCAACGGAATGGCGCTACATTCCACTTTTTAGCCATGTGCCAGTCAGTGTGGAAGTCGACAGTGCTACCAAAGAGAGAGTCAAAGACTCTCTCAGCAGAATTGGTAGGGTGTAAGATGACGTTACTCCCGAGAATGAACCATCGGCTCTCTAAGAAATTAAGTGAAGTGGGGGGGGGGGAAAGCAATTGGGCAAGGAAGGAAAGGTAAAAGGAGCTGGTATTATAAAAGTGTAAGTAGGGACAGAAAGGAGAGAGGAAAAGAGGAGAGGGACGAAGAGGAGGAAGGAGGGGGATAAAAAAGCAGAAAGAGGGTTAAGGAGGGGAGGAGGAAACGGAATGGAAAGAGAGAAAGAGAACGAGGGGAAAGGAGAAAAAGATTGAGTCAAGAGGTAGAGAGAAAAGTGTTAAAAAGTATAAGCGTGGAGAGAGAAGATGGTAAGCGGAGACAGGAAGAGAACGAAGGAGGGACAAGGGACGGAGAAGTAGATACGGAGGAGGATAAAGTAAGAGAGGGAGGAGAAGAAAAATTAGTAAAAAAGTGGGACGGAAGGTAAAAGACCGAAATGGGCTTAAGAGGTACGGGGAGAGCAAAAGCGGGGGGCACGAGGAAAAAGAAACAGGGGGGAATGAAGTGCCCTTCCCTCCTACTACCGTCTTTCTGTAACGCTCCTGGCACTTTTCCCCACGTGCAGCATTTTCCCTCTCAATTGCCTCCCTAGTTTGTAATTCCCCCTCCCCCCGATCGCTTTGTTATTGTTTTCTGCCTCCAAGCTCCCCTCCCAGGCCCATTTTCACCCTTCACCCTCACCTCTTCCCTTCGTTTCCCCGTCCCTAGTTTGAACCTATCTTCCCATTTTGCCTCACCTTTCCTCCTATTTAACCCGCAGACCTTTTTTTGTTGGGTATTTATTCATCCCTTCCTCCCAGCCTATCCCGGCTCCACACCCCCCTTTTTCCTACCTTGTAGGTTTTGCCACTTTTTATTTTTCCAACCCCTTTTCCCCCGCCTTGCCCCTTCATTCTGAAACCCTCTCTTGTACCCAACCCTCTCCCGTCTTCGTTTATTTCATTGTTTGTAACCCCCTATTCATTATCCTTTTTCCTACTTCTTTACGCTCCTCCGAGTCTTCTATTCTTTATCAGTTTACTCTCCCATACCCTTTCTTGTATCCTTCTAACTTTTACCACCTTTTTTGTCTCTAACCACCTACCCTTTCTTTTTTCCCCTCTTACCCCCTCCTTCGTTTTTCGCCCCGCCTCCCTTGCGATCGTTCCCAATCCGCACTTTCATACCTGCCTTGCGCAATTTTTCTATTTCCCCTCTTTCTCTTTTATTGTTCCTTCCCTTTCCTTCCCCCCGTAATTTTTCACCCTCTCCTCTTGTCCGCCTCCCCCCTACCTCTTTTCTTTTGCCTGTTTTCCCTTCCCCCTTCCTTCCTTGGCCCCCCCTCCTTCTCTTCTGTGATTACGTTTTTTCCGTTCCCCCTACCCTACTTTCCTATTCCTCTGTAACCCCCTCCCCCTTTATTTTTCATTCCTTTGCCCCTTCCCTTCACAACCTATGCTCCCGCCGATGAATTTTCCGCTTTAAGTTTCCTCACCCCCTTCCCTTTCTTTTCCCCCCCCGTTTGTTTTTCCCCTTTTACTTTCACCTCCCTTTTCATCTCCTTCTGCTCCCTCATCAGCTCCCTCCATATTTCTCCCTTTCATGGCCCCCCCTTTTTTACCCTTTACCTCTTTGTTCCTCCTCCCTTCACCCTCCCCCTCTTCTCTTTTCCTTCCTTTTCCCTTCCTTCTTTGCTCATCGTCTTCCCCCTTCGAATTGCCATCCGTATTCATTTCCCATCTGTCGTCTTTCTTCCTCGTCCTTCTGCCATCCACTTTCTCCTCCCTTTTCTGTCGTTTCTCACCCCCCCCCTTATTTTTCCTTACCTTTTCATTTATTCATGCATTCCCCCCTTTTTATATTACCCCCTCTCCTCATACCTTCCATTTTTGTCCTTCTTTTCTTACCCCTTACATTACTCATTGTCGTCCTCCCTTCCCCATTATCTCCTCTACTCCCCCCCATTTTTCCCCTTCCGCCCCCCCCCGCCATTTTCTCGCAGATTGGTTTAGGCTTGTTTCTACGTTCCCTGTTTTATCATCCAGCCCGACCCCCCCTTTCCTCGTGTGCTTCCCCTTTTTCTCCTCTCCCTTACTTCTGTTATCCCTTCCCACCCTTTCTACACCACCTTCACCCTTTTTACTTTACCCCCACCGCCTGTGGCCGTTCTCTCCTTTTCATTCCGTACACCTCTCTCCGACCCACCTACCTATCTTTTGGCTTTCATCCCTTCCATCCCTCGTTTTTTGCTCTTATGGTTTCCCCTTCCCTATTTGATCTATATCCTTCCTCCCCCCTTTCTTTCCATTCCTTTCTCTCCCCTTCCGCCTCGTCCATGCGCGTTCTTTGTGCCTTCCTCTGGCTAACAATCTTCTCCCTGCTCCACCTTTCCTGGCCCTTTCCCCCCCACACCCCCCTGTACTCTTTCTTTCTCAGGTTCCCTCTCTCTTCGCTTGTTTGCCCCTACCTGCCACCTTGCCTTCCGTCCCCCCTTATTTCATTTATCCTCCCCTCCCCCTTCCCCCATCTCCTCCTTGATACATTCTCGCCCCCTTACCTCCTCCTTGCTTCCGGTTCCCCCGGACCCATCCTCCTCGTGATACCCGCCCGTTCTGAGCACTCCCGTTACATGATAGTTTGGTTCTTTTTCTCCTTGCTTCCCTATCCTCGTTTCCCGCTCTTTCCTTGTTTCCCGCCTCTTGCGCGTCGTACCCCAAACTCATATATCTGCCTTTTCATGTTTTTAATAGCTCACCCATTTGCAGCGTTCCAGCCGTCTTTCAGTCTTTTACCTTCGTTTTCTCCTCGCACCGTTCCTCCTTGGTCCCCTATTATCTCGCTATTTCCCGATTCGTACTCCAAAACCCCTCTTGGTTAGCCGGGTTTCCCTTTGCCTTTTTTTTCCTCCCTCCTCTTGCTCTCTTTCTGCCTCCCCTCTCTTTTTCAATTTTTCCTCTCCCTCTTACTTCCGGCCCACGGTTGCCCTTCCATCCTTACCACCCTTCTCCCTCCTTCAAATTTGAACTTCGCTCCTCCTACGATCCCCATACCTGCCTTCCTTCTTTCTATTTCTTTATTTAACCATCTCCCTCTTCTACGGGATCGCCCTTGATTCTGGCCTATACTTGTTCCCCGTTCCTCCCTTCTTAGTGGGTCTTTAGATTTCCCTTCCTCGCCATTTTCCTTACTTTACCTAACATAACACCCACACCTCCCTTTCCTATTAGGCATCCCTTCCACACTTCCTGTCTGTACTCCTTATCTTTTTCATGGGGGGGTGCCTACCTCGTCCTTTTGAACTCCTTTTTACCGACCTGTCCTTCCTCGCGGAGTCTCTGTATCCATTTCTATTCCTTGGTCCCCTTCTATTCGCTTGTCTCTTCGCCGTGTCTTCCCTGGTTTACTTTTATCCCTATCCTCACTAACCACTGATCCCTCCTGGTCTCTCACCCTACCATTATTATGGTCCCCCTCTCACTCTCCCATGCTCCCCTTTTCTCTACTCGTCCTTACTTCTCTTTCTCCACCACTACATCTCTGTCCCTTCCTGTGCCTGCTTTATACCCGTCTCGCTCTTGAGTTCCACCGTCACCCTCGTTCCCTTTCCGCACAGTTACCTTGTCCCCTCCCCTACCCCCTGTTAATTCAGCTTTTCCGCTCCCCCGATCCCTTTCTTTTCCCTTTCTTTCTCTCCTTTCGTTCCTTGCCCTCCTTGCTCTCCTTTATTCTCTCCTGTCTTTGCTACCTCTAGCCCTCTCCTTTTTTTTTGGACTTACTTGCCTCGTGTCTACACATTCCCTTCCCCCGTTATTTCTCCCCTTGCTCCCTTCTTCCCTTCAGTTACGTAACTTTGGTTTAGATCTTCATCTTTCACTCGTCCTGTCGCCTCTATTCTCTCCCCTCAACCCTACACCTTTCCCGGTGACCTCCCAACTTTTCACCTCCTCCTACGTTTTCTTTCCACCTTCTTTCTTCACATCCACCACGTTTTCCGTAAACCGTCAACCCCTTCCTTCCTTTTTTCTTTCCTTTACGATCGCCCCCTATCTTTCTTCAATCCTCTTCCCTTTCTGTTTTATTTTCCCCATCCCTTCCTACACCGTATTTTCCATCTTGCCTTTACCATTGGTAGTCTCTCGACTTTAATGCGTTACACCCCATTCATAGTAGCGTGGCTTGCGTGTCTTATTTTCCCTCGTTCTCTTAATTTTTTTCCTTCCTCTCCTTCCCCTCTTCTTCGCTAACCATCCTCCCACCCACACCCGTGTGTATTCCCTTTCCACCCGCCCCCTACAGTTCACAACCCTCTTTCCTCACCACTCTCTTCCCTGTTTTGTTATTCCCTTTCCCTCTTTCTACCTCCATTGGGCCTCATTGATCCTTCACTCTCCTTGTTGCTTGCCGCCCTTCCTAGGCACCTTGCTTGTTCCTTTCCCTACGTGGGCCTTCCCATTTGTCTGCCCGTTCTTTTACACGTATCCTCCCCTTTCTCTATTTTCTTCACCGCGTGTTTGTTTCCCCTAGAACGACTTTTTAGTCCTTTTTGTCGTCGCTTACCCCATTTTATCCCATGTGGTTTCACTTGTCCTTCCATTTTTAATTGGCCCTCCCCCCTTACTTTTTCCCTCTCGTCCCCGATTTGTCTTCACCATTCTCCCCCCACTTTTTTCTTATCACTGTCATTTCTCCCCCTTGTTTCTTTTTTCCCCCTCCCCTACTCGGTGTCCATTGTTTTCTTTCTTCCCACCTCACATACCATCTCCCCTTTCCTTTCTTCTTTTCCGTTCCCCTGTCCTTTTACCCTCATTTTATGATTCTTCGTTTCCTTCTTTTCAGACCCCTCCGTTTCCCTAGTTACCCTCTCTTAGCACCCCCCGTATTTTTACCTATCTGGTGTCTTTTCCATCCTTTTCCTCCGACCCCCTCCCAATTTTTTCTTTCCCGTACTCTCCTCTTTTCCGCTTTCCCGATAGCCTTTCTCTTCCTACCTTATCTTATTTTCACCCCCTCCTTTGGTTCCCATTTCTCTCTTGTCTCTCGCCTTGTGTGCACCCATTGTTTTAGTCCTTCCACACATCCCTGCCCGTTCTACCATCTCCGCCCCCTCTTCCCTCCGGATCTTTCCCTTCACCCCACCTGCTCTTCCCTCCCCTTACCCTTTTTTTTTCTTGACTTTTCTCCCTCCACCTCCCCTCCCCTTACTCTGCGCCCTATGCCCACCAGTTCCCCCCCTTCCACCCACCTTCTTCTCTTCCTTATCTCTCCGTCGTTCCCCCCCAGTTCCCTCTCCCCTTTTTTCCCTCTTCCTATCGCAACCCCCTTCTCTCATCAATGTCTTTCTGATGTTCACTGTCCTCTTACCACTCGCTTTTTCTCTTCACCTGTTTGCCCTTTTCTTCCAGCCTAATCTACCCATGAATTTCACCTTCCTCTCTTTCCCCCCCTTTTGCTTTTTCGCTTCATTCGCGTCCCATTCTTTTGCCCCGTTCCCCCTGTTTTTCCCTGTGTTTCTCCCACCGCCCTCCCATTTTTGCTTATTGACCCCCATTTTTTCTCCCCTGTTCCTCTGATTTTCACCCGTCCAACCTACCCCCCCCTTTCACTGTCTTCTTAAACCCTTCTCTTACATACCCTCGACCTTATATTTCCCCCTGCCCCCTCACCTCTTCCCCCCCATTTTTCCCCTCCTCTCTCCTCCTTCACGTTCTCTGTCCTGCCTATTTCCTGCTGCGCCTCTTCCTTCTCTCACGCTCCCCCCTCCACCCTCCCCCCCTCCCCTGTTCCACACCTTTACCCTCCCCATTCTTCTTTCCCCTTCCTCCTTTTCTTTCCCTTCCGCCCGCACCTCTGTTATCTTTTCACACCTCCTCCTTCCCCCCTATCTCCCCCTCACTTCTCTCTGTCTCCCCTCTCTTCTTCGAACTCTTCTCATGTCCTTACTTTTCCCTCTATTTCCCTACCTCTCCTCCTCCTTTCCCCCTTCCTTTAGCTCCCTCCCAACCTTCCTCCGGTTTTATTTTCTTACCTCTTCCCATTTTTTTGTCCAACATTTTTTCTCTCCTTCACCCGTTCGCTACATCTTCCCTGTTCGCCGCTTCTACCCTCCCCGCTAAGTTTCCTAACCACCTGCTTTTTTATCTTTCGTCGCTTCACCTTTTTTTCTCTTTTTTATTTGTAAGGGTTTGTTGACCCCGTTTATCCTGATTCGGGTTTTCTTTGTTCACTTTTGTTTTTTTGTTTCTCTTAACCCTGCCTTCCTACCACCGTACCCCGCGTTAGTTCTCTTTCTCGCCTTTCCCTCTCGCCTCTCTTCTCTTTAGTTTTACACTCCTCCCTCTTCCCGCAGGGTTCTTTTTCTCTCCCCAGTCTTCCTGGTCTCTTCTCTCCCGAACCTAACCCTCTTCCTTTTTTACGCTTTACCTTTAACCACCTTTTCCCTTTTTTGCCCGGCGTTCGTGTCATGCTTTTCTTCCTCCTGTCTTTTCTTCCCTGTGTCCTAAACCTTTCCTGTTCGCCTTCCGTCCCTCCCCACCTCCACTCCCTTCAACTCCCCCGCAGTTTTTCGTTGTTGATTCTCCCCTGCTCCCCGACTCTTAAACCTTATCCCTTGCTGTTCCAGTCTTTCGCGCGCCTCCCCTTCGTCCTTCTTCTCCACTTTATACCTGTCCTCCCCCCCTCTGGATTTTACCTCCCCTCCTTCTCGTTCAGTTTCTCTCTACCTTTCGCCCTCCACCTAATTCCTTTATGTGTTTCCTCGTTTCTCTTTCTCCTCGGCCCCCCTCCACCTTCTACACCCCTCTCCACTTGGCGACCCCTTCCTCTTCTCTTGTCCTTCACCTATTCTGTACTTCTCCCGGTTTTCCCGGTCCCGTTTAGTTGCCTCTTACCCTTCGTCCTCTATTTTTTCCTTCTTTCATTTACTTCTCCGTGGTCAAGCTTTTGACTTCCCTCCTACTTCCCCTTCGCACCACCTCTCTTCCTTTCTTTTGTCCTCATGACCCTCTTTACTCTTTGTTCACCTCTTCCCCCCCCCCTTGTTCCTCTCCCCCCCCCTCCTAACTCACCATACACCTTCCCTCCTACCGCTTCGCTCCCGTTTTCGCCTCTCTGTTCTTGGCTTATCGTTACCGCTGTCCGCTCCCCCTCCCAGTCCTTACCCTCCCCCCTCCTCCTTGTTTTAAGTCTCTCTTGTCCCCCTCCCTCTCCCCCACCTTTTGTTTTTTTTTTCGCATCTTCTCCATTTTTCTGCAGTCTTAATTCTACCTCTGTCGTCATCTTACCCTGATTCTGTTTCCAATTCCTCTTTTCTCTTTCTCCTGTCCCTCTCCATCTCTACTCACCTGGCTCCCTTCCTTTCGTTTCCCTATCTTCCGTAGGCTTTCACCACACCCCTTGCCTCCTTTTCACCCTCCCCTTTCCTCTATCCGTTCTTTACAGCTCTCTAACCCTCCCTTCCCTTTTCTTCATTACTCTCACCCATGTTCCTACGTCCTCCTCCCTCAACTCTCTACACCCCTCTTTCCCTCTTTTTGGGGACCCATTCCCATTCCCCCCACCCGTTTTCTTGTACTTCCTTCCTTACCCCTTTTTGTCCCCCCCCCCCCTCTCCCTCTTACCCTATGGCGTGCCCCTGCCGTGGTTTCCCTTCCACCCTGTCTTACACCCTTTGCCCATTTCTTCCTGACCCTTGCTCCTCCTCTTTCTCTTTCTCTTCCCCTTGCCCCTACCTTACTCCCCGCCATTACCTTGTCCCATGACCCCCTCCGGCTCCCTATTCCCTTTTTCTTTTCTTCCCCACGGTTCTTTCCCTCCCCTCCTTGTTCTCATTCGTCCTTTTCCATACCCCTCTTTATGGATCGTCTTTTCGGACTCCTACCCCCTATATTCGCATTTGTCCTCCCATCCCTCCCCTTCCTCTTTCCTGTTCTCATATTTCTTTCCCTGGATCTTTCCTTCTCCTCTTCTGCCCCTCCCTTTCTTTAACCTCGGTTTCCAGTCATTACTTCTTCCACTTCTATCTCCGTCCACCCCGCTTCACCTCTTTTAAGTCTTGTATCCCTTGTGTTTTATTTTCTTGTACCGACCGTGTCTTTTCCCATTTCTTCGCCTTCTTTCTTGCGTATGTTTTCTACCCTTTCCTTATTCGCATATATTTCCCTTCCTCTTAATTCACCTTCCTTCCCTATTCCTTTCTATTGATTCCCTGTTCCTGTCTTTGCTTATTCGCTCTGGTCTCTTTCTCTCTACCGCTTCCTGTTAAACTCTACCCTCTTCCCTCTGCCCTTTTTACTCTGGTCCCTGTCGTTTGTTTCCTGTCCATGTAGTCACGCGTTCCACTTATCTCCACTTCTCCTATTGATCGCACCCCCTCCCGCTTTATTTTCTGCCTTCTTCTCCTTACCTTTTTCTTTCTACCTTTACTGAACCTATTCCTCTTCCCTCCCCCCTCCATTTCTGCTTCCCAACCCTTTTCCCTTTTCTGGTCCGTCACCTCTTCACGTACCTTCGTTATGGCCTCGTTCTCTTAACACTTTTTCCTCTTCACCACCACCTTCACCTTTCTTCCGTCCCCGCTTCGGTCCTTTTATCTCCTTATTTACCCCTTACCTCTGTTCCCTCTCCTGCCCACAATCTTCCGGTTCTCGGTACCTCTCTTCTCTTCCTCTCGTTTCCCCCACTCTACCTTAGTCTTCATCACCGCTTCTCCCCTCTTAAAATCCATCCACCTAATTGTCCCTCCGGTCTTTTTGCTCCCCCCCTCTTTTTTACCTCCTCCCACCCCTCACACACTTTTCCATGGGTTTTTTCCCCCTTCCATCCTTTCGGCATCATCTGGTCACCTGCCCCCTCCTCCCTCTGCCTCCCTTTATTTTTTGTTTCGCCCCTACCTTGCTCCTTTCCGACCTAGTTCCTTATGCTCCTTTTCATTTTAGTCCATCCCTCTCCCTCCCAATTATCTCCTTTACCCTGGTTTCCCTTCCGCCTCGTGTCTTTTTCCCTCCTCCTTACGCTCGACACAACCCCTCTTCCCCCTTTCTCCTTTGCTCTCTACACATCACCTCCTTTTCCCGTTCGATCTTTCCTCTATTTCTTTGGCGTCCTTCGGGAGTTGTCCCCCTTTTTTCCTTTGTCCTCACGCCTTTTTCCCTTCTACCCTTTTTTCCACCTTATTTTCTATAACCCGTGCTATCCCCCTTCTCATCCACCCCTCTCCCCCGTGTCTTTCCCGCGCCCCCCACAACCTCATTCTTGTTCTGACACCACTTTCTCTTCTTCGCTTTTCCCTTTTGATGTGCTTTTGCCCCCACCTGTCCATCTTTTTATATCTTTCCCGCTTTCTAGCCTTCCTACCATCGTATACATTATTTCTCCTTTCCCGTCCCCCTTCAGTTTATGCGGGCGCGGCCGCTCTCCTCACCTGCCCCCTCTTCTCCGTTCCCCCTTACCCCTAATATCGCTTCTTTCCCCATGTGTCCCTCTGCTGCTCTCTACCCCTTCCTCTTACCCCCCCCTCGCCTCATGCCTCCACCCCCACCGCGTCTATTTTCGCCCCGCTCTCGTCTTCTCCCTTCAACCTCCCCCCCTACCTCGCCTTTCAACCCCACCTTCTTGTTCATCCCCTGCCTCTCTCGCCTCTCTTACTTTCTTCTCTCCCCCTTTTACCCTTCCAGTCAATTTCTTCTCCACCCCTAACCTTTGTTGCTCGGTGTTTTTATTCCCTTTCCTTGGCTTCCCTTTGTGTTACCTTTGTGCCCGGTTCCTTCCCCGCCTCCCCACCGGCCATTTATTCCGTCTTTTCCCCTCTCCCTTCCTGCCCCTCCCCCTCGTTCCATCCGCTCCCCTCTTTGCTCTCAAGGTCCCGTCTACCCTTCCCCTATCTTCCGCTGTTTCCCCATTCCTTCCCCCCGTCCTTCGTCTTTTTCCCTTCTATCTTGGTCGAGCTAGCTGTTTCCCTCCCCCCGTCCCACCCCGTCCTTTCTTTTGCCCTACCTTCCTCCGCCTTTTTCGTATCCACTCTGCCTCCATCCTGACCCACCCTATTACGTTCTTAACCATCCCTGTCTGCTCCAATACCTTCGCCTCCCCTGCTTATGTTCTTCGCTCTCCCCTTCTTTCTTCCCCTCCCCTTACCCCCTTGTGCCTCTAGCCTCCACGCCCCGCTTTCCCCTTTTCGGGTCGACCTGTTCAGTATGAGTCCATTCCGTTTATACTCATTTGCCCTACTTTGTCTTGCTTAGCTCTCTCCCCTTCTGTCCTTTTGCGGTCCTTTCCCCTTTCTCTTTCCCTTTCTCTACTTTTGTGCTTAGTTTTCCTCCCCCCTTTTTTTTTAGCCTCTTCTTACCTCTACCTTTTCATTCTGCGCCTTTCAACACCTCTACTTGTCTTTTTGTTCGCCGCTTTATCTTTCCTCTACAAACCCCCCCTGGTTCTTTCTTTTTCATCTTTCTTCTTTGTTCCTCATTCCTTTTCCCCCTTCCATTCTTTCTTCTTCCCTATCCTTGCCTCCTTCCCCTTCCCACCGTTTGGTTTCTACACTTCTACCTCCACGCCCTTCTTTTTTTTACATCACAACCCGCCATCGTTTGGTTTTTGAGGTTGGGGGTGGTCCCCCTCCGCTTTTCCATTTCTACCCATATGCGTTGTTTTTATCGTACCCCTCCTCCCTTTCCCTTATTCCTCGCTGGTACTGGTAATCTGCCACACTCCTTTTCCCACTGATGCCTTTTTTTTTTGTTGTCGGGACCCTCCTCCTGCTTCTTTTACCCTCTCTTTACCCGCCCGACCACCCTCCCCGTGTTCCATTTTCACACCTGTTACACCGTTGTCGGCCTCTTTTGCCTTGTTCGGTTTTTTCCTTCTACTTTGCCTTGCTACCTTTACATGCCCTTCTTTCCTTCCTCCTCCCGGCGGAACGCCCTCCGTTGACCCTAGCTCTTTTCCCCTTTTGCTATGTTCCCTCCTTTATCTTTGCACCCCTCTCGCCCTTTCCTTCTTCCACCAGTCATGGTCTCATTCCACCTATCCCCGTCCCCGTTTGTCTCTCCCCTCCCTTTTCTCCCCCCTCTTTGTGGTCTACCGGTTTTGCTTTCCGTCCACGTCCTCGTACGCCTTGTCCGTCTCATCTTTCCCTCTTACCCATCCTCTTCTGTTCTTACCCTTTATTCCTCCCTCTTATCCGCTTTTTTTTCCTACCCGCGTGTTCCATCTTTTCCTCTTTACCGTGGCTTCCCCTTTCCCTCTCCCTCCCTCCCCTTTTTTATCTTCCCGGTTCCTTTCCCTCCGCGTCTTTCACCTTCGCACCTCTTGCTTCCCCCCACACCAGCTGTTCGTGCTTTTCCTTCCCCCTTCCATCTTTCTAAACTAATTTTTTCGCCTTATCTTTTTCCGACTTTATTGTATCACCCCTGACCTCTCCCTCACTCTTTCCCCCTACTCCCTACCCCTCCTCTTGGCACGCTTGAGTTGTGCGGTCTGTGGAACCCACTCTCTACCTGCTCTTTAGTACGCTGTTGCCGTTTGGCCGCCCCTGCCTCTCCCCCTAAACCCCTTGTTTCTCCCCTCACCCCTCTTTTTTCCCCCCTCCTAGGGTTACGCCAGACCCCCTGCCCTCTTTCCACCTACCTCTTTATTTTCTCCACGCTCTTCGTTCTCTCCAGTACCCGTTTACCGATTTATCCCTCTTTCCACCCTCCCATTTTTCGTTCTTCCCCCCCGTAACCCTTTCCTTGTTTCTACTCTTTGGTCTTTTCAGCCTCATTCTTCCCCCCTAGAACCATTATTATCACACCCAACACCTTCTTATTCCTTCTTTTTTCTCTATATTTGTTTCTTATCCCCCCTCGCTTCCTCACAAGCCTTCCGCATTTGTCCTACTGCTCCTTACTTTTCCTTTCATCTTCGCCCGCTCATTTTTCACCTCCTTGGGTTCTCTTCCTTCTCTACTCCTCCCCCGCCCTCTCCATCCGCACCGTCCTCCTTCTATCTCCTCTTCCTTTGCCCCTGTCCTTCCTGGCCCTCGCTATCCGACCTTCTTTCTTTTCGCCTTCACACCTTCCCTCGCCCCTGCTTTTCCTCTTTTTCCCTACCATCCTTGGTATATTACTACTTCCCCTCCACCCCCCCTCGCCCAACCCCCCTACTTTGGATTGCCTTTCTCTTTTAGTCCCCCTCTCTTCTCCCCCTCCCTTTCCGTTCTCCCCACCTTTCCCCTCGTATCTCTTGGGTCCCTCCCATTAGCCATTGCCTTCTTTATCCTCCCTTTCCCCACTCTTTGTCCCCCTCTTTCTTTGCATCCTGCCACTTCCGTATAGCCGTTCCCTTGTTCGCCTCGCCTTTTTACCCCCTTTTCTCCACCTTCCTTCCCCCTTTCTCCTTCCCCCTATACCTTTTCCGCCCACCGTGGCCCCTTGCCCGCCGCCGGCGTACTGGTGCTTTCCCTGATCTGACGCCTCTTTTCCATTTCTCTCCCCCTGTCTACCACCTTCCCTTCCATTCCTCTCCTTACTTTTCCTCTTACAATTTCCCGTTATTTACTCGCATGCTTGGCCGGTCACCCATGCTTCCGCTCATTTGTCGCCCCCTTTTCCTCCACCCATAACCTTTACTTGTTCCACCATCGTTCTTTTCCGGCTCCCTTTCCTTACTCATCCTATACTCTTCCTCTACCTACTTTCTACCCTTTCCCTTATTTCTGACTCCCCTCACACTTTCTGATTACTTATTTCACCCTCCTTTTTTACTCTCCTCCACTTTCCCCCCTTGTCGCATGATCTTGAACCCCTTTATCCCCAGTTCCCACTATCTCCCTACACCCCTAACATTCCATTGTCCCTCTACTCGACCGCGTCCCTCTTCTACTTTGACCCCTTCACTACTTTCTCCCGGCCTCGCCCCGTTACTCTTTTCTTCACTTCATTGATCCTTCTGCTACGCTCTCCGTTCATCTGCCTGTTCCTGTCCTGCTACTCCACCTCCCTTCTATCATTTCGTCCGCAACCCAGTCCTTTACCTCCTCCGTCTCCTCCATCTCCTCTTTTGGGCCTCTCTTCCACTGTTCTCCGCCCCCCCCACGCCCCCTCGCGTTCCCTTTCTTTCTCTCTCCCTTTCCGGTCATTTTCCTACCCTTCGGTTTTTACTCCTTCCCCCCCTTTTGTGTATTTTCATCGTTCTCTTTCCTTCCCGTCCACTCACCTTTCACCCCCTTCCTTTCCCCTTACAGCCCACCCCCTTTTCACCTCTTTTCCCCCCTACAACCTCTTCGTTCTTTTCCTCCTTAATTTCCCTTTCCGCTTCTGCCTCGGTTTTTCTCCTCCGGTTCTATGGCCTCCGTCCCCCCTGGTCTGTTACCTCCTCTACCAGGGATGTTGGATTGTTCCCCGTTTTGCCTTACGCTCTTACCCTCCTCTTACTCCCTACCTATGCCTATAAGTCTCCCCGTTGTTTATTCGCCGACTACCCGCTTCCCCCCCGTCGCCTATTCTTTCGACCGAACCTTCCCCGCCCCGTTCCTGCCTCTGCTTCCTCCCCTAACTTTTTTTCTTTTTCCCACCTACTCTTTTTTTTTCCTTCCGTCGGCTTCCATTCTCCTTCCCCCGTCCTCTCAGTTTCAACACCGCTCGGTGCTACTCCTCTTCGCCCGTTTCCTCGTTCTTTGTACGCGGCTTTTTTCTTCTCTCGATGCTTCTGCTAGTCTTGTTTACCTTTCCCTATTGCCCCACCCTGTTCCCGCCACTTGCCCCGGTTTCGCCCGTGCGCCCCTATGTTTTTTACTTTTATCCCGTGGTGTTTCTTTTTTCTCGTCCCTCTGATTTTTCCCGCTCAGGCTTCTGGCCTTACCTCCCCCTTCCCCCCTCCTGTTTTTCGCCTCGCCTTCTTCTGCCTTTTCTACACGTACCGATCCCTTCTTACCGCCTCCCTTGCTACTTCCTTTCTCTTCCCGTTATTTCCCCTCACTCCATCTTCTGTTCCTATCCCCTGCTTCCTGTTTTCCCTACCTGTCCTTCCTTAATCACGGTTTTTTCCCTGTGTGCCCTTGTTTCTTAACCCCGCGTCTCCGTCCGTTTTACCCATGTCGTTGATCCGCTCCATTTGTCCCCTTGCTGTTTGATGCTTATACTCCTCTTTTGACACCTTTTCCCTGATTTTGCCTCCGTCCTTGTCCGCACTTACCTTCCCTGCTCAGCCTGCGCCCTAACTTTCTGACCTTCTACCTCTTCAGTTTCTACCCCCCTTGTTTGGTCTTGATGTCCGCTCACCCCCCCTTTCTTTTTCCCTATTTAACTTAGAACCCCCACCGTGTCTTCGTTTGCCTTCTTTGCTACAAATCATTTTCCGTCCCGCCTTTGTACCCTACCTTCTCCCTTTCCCTCCCGTTGTTCGTCCTGTCCCTCCTGCCTCCGTTTGTGCGATAACTTCAACCGGCGATGGGGTTCGTCGGTCTGTTTCCCTGCCGCCCGGCTTTGTACCATTTAAGGCCGCCTTCCCTTCATTTTCCTTGTTCCTTGTTATTCTACCCATGTTCGCGTCCCCTTCCCTCGGGTCCTTTCTTATCTCATGACCTGTTTGTACCTCTTCCCTTACCTTTTGACTCAATCTTTTTACGTGGCGCCTCTGGAGTGCATCTCTCCCAGTCCGTCCTCGTCCCTGCACCTTAGTTGGCCAACCTTACGCCCTCCCCTCCACCTCCATTTCTTTATATTTCGCCGTCTTCCAGGTTTCTCTCTGGACTCTTGACTTGCTCACCCTTCTTCCTACCCTCCCCCCCCCTCCCTTTTTTTTTTCCTCATTTTCTTCTTCTTTTATACTTTTGGGTGCTAGTACCCATTCTTCTCTTCTCTGTTCTCCGCCTTACCCCTCCTCTTTGTCTCCCCCCCTACCCTTTTTCTGCTCCTTCCTCCACGCCGTCGTCCCCTTATTATCCTCCTCGCCACGCATCTCTCTTCTCCCCCCTCCTTCCCTCGTCCTTTTCATTCTCCCTCTTCCTTCCCTCCACATCTCCTTCTGTCCCTTGTATTCCAGCGTTGTCCCACCTTTGCTTCTCTGTTCTCGTTTTTTTGTTACCTTATCCCTTGTTCCGTATGCCCATTCTTATCCTTACTCTTTTTCTCTCGCCTACCTCACCTCAGCCTCCTTTTTTCCTACCTCTTCCGTTTTCTTTTACCCCTTCACCTTTCCCTTTTCTATGCCCTCTGTCTTCGCATACCTGCCTTTACTCGTCCATCCTTTTTATTTCTTTCTGCTCCACCTAGGACATCCTCTAGTACCTCCCCTTTCCTTTGGGCCCTCCTCGCTCCTTGCCCCTGATTTACCTTCTTTATTCCCCAGCTTCTTTCCCCCACTACCTCTATTATTCCGTAACCCCCCTCTTGTCCTTAATGTTCACCCCTTCGGGATGCTGATGCGCCCTCCAGCCACCTTTTTTTCCCTGGTCCCTTGATCCCCCCGTTTATTTCGTTCCTCCCGCTTGTTTTCTTCCGGGTCCCCTCTCTTTCCTTTCGCTTTCCTCTCCTTTCTAATTGCCCGCTTCTGTTTTCCCCCTCTTTTGTTCTTGTTCGTTCCCTCCCTCCCGTCCGTTCCCTGGTCCCCTCCGTTGTCCCTCCCCTCCCCTATCGCTCAACCCTTCTTCACCTTATACTCCCATTTTTCTCCACCGTGTGCTGTTTTGGTTTCTGGCTCCCCCCTTGGATGTCTCCCCCCGGCTCTTTCTTTCCCACTCGCCCTTTCCCTTCCCCTTGCCTTTGGTCTTCCCCCGGCCCTGATCCCGCGCTTTCTCGTTTTGCGTTTCCCATCTCCTTCTTAGTCCAATCCTCCCGGTCCCTTGTCCCCTAACCTTCCTTTCCTCCGTGCCTTTTTTCACCTTCCTTCTTCTACCTTTCCTGAGTTTGCCTCCAAGGTCGTTGCCCTCATCTCTTAAGTGCCCCTTCTGACTTTCCCTTTGTTTTCTCCTCCCTTTCCCTTACTTTTTGTCCTAGCCCCCTCCTGCTCTTTGTGCTTGCGGTCTTATCCCGGCTGCGCCACCCTTTTGTTCCCTCCCTCCCCCCCTTCTTCCGTCCCATTACCCTTTTTCTTCTAATCCCTTACTCCTAATGTCCACTCATCCGGTTCCCCCTTTCCCTTTCCTCCCCAGTGCCCCTTCTTTTTTGCTGTACTTTGGCCCTTCATCCCTGTTTTGCTGCCCGTTCTGTCTCCGACCCGTAGTCATCTTCTTCCACCCAGCCCTCGTTTTCCCTCCCTTTACCTTTTTTCTTTCTCCCCCAGCCGCCACTTTTCCTTTCTCCTGGAGGTGCCCTTATGCTACCCCGCTTCCATCGTTCTTCCCCGCCTCTTTTCCCCTCTTCTCCTTTCTTTCACCACCTTGCCTCAGAAAGGGGGGGGGGGGGGGGATTTACGGCTTCTTCCTCCTCCTTCTCACCCTCCCCACCCGCTGCGTCCTCCTGCATTTTCTTTTTTCTACCCTTTTCCCCTTTCGCCTATTGGCATTCTCCCACTCCCTTTACTTCGTTCCCCCCACCATTCATCCTTTTTTCCTTTTCCTCCGATGCTGTCGTCCCTATAGTCCCTCGCCGTTCCCCCCTTCTCCTTTGCCCTCACCCACCTTTCCAACCTGCCCTCTTCCACTCCCCCTTCTATGTACCCCACCTGTTCTGACCTACTTGGTCCTGCATGTGGTGGCTCCCGTTTGTTTCTTCTTCTTTGATTATCACCCTCTATACCTGCTCGTCCCCCCTCACTCTGTCCATCTGATTATTTTCTTTCTGTACCTTCCGTTCTCTTGACCTTCTTTAATCGGTCTTTTGCTTTGCTCCGTCGTTACCTCGCTTCCCCAATCCCCCCCTTTTTCCTCACTGTATACTTCGCCGCCGGTCTAGTTTCCCATTTGGTTGCGCTGCTATTTTCCACTCGTGTTGTCCGAACCTATATGACCCATTGTTCGTTTTTGCTCTGTAACCGCCCTTTTTCTTTTCCCTTCTTGGCCACATAACTTGCTTGGTTCTGTTTTTTCTCCGATACTAGGTGCTGTCTCCGTTATACGTCCTTCCTATTACCCCCATCATCTTCTTTTTTTAACATCTTTGTTTTGTTCTGTTGTTTCTTTTGCCTTGATCCACCATTTCCGACTTTTCCTCGTCCGCCCGTTGCACCTCCTTACCTACGCTGTTTTACTCTGTTTGGCTTTTCCTTCGCTGTCGCCTTTGTTTGCTCTAATCGTTCTTTCTTCATTCCTACTTGTTTTCCCCGGTGTTCCTCCCTTAATCTGTCGTTAGTTTTGTAGTTCTCCCCGTGTCCCTTCCCCGCTCCAATTTGTTACGGGATCGGCTTTCCTTTATACTCACGTCCTTCCCTCCATCCTCGCTTTTGCGTTCTCGCCTGCCCCCCCTCTTTCCCTCGCCCGTTAAACCGGCCCCTCATTCCTGTGGTTGTCTTCTTTTGCGTCCCACTTGATCTTGTCCCCTTCCCTTCTTTTATCACCTCCTCCTTATTTTACTCCCACCGAACTTATATCTCTTCCATGCGTTTTCTGGGTTCTTGTCTCTTATTGCGTCCGCCCGTCCTTCTCTTGTTTTTTTCAAGATCGCAGTCATATCATGCGGTTACTGTCCGTTCTACTCCACCTCTCCCTCTGGTTCTCCGCCCGCATTACTTCCCTCCGTTGTCATTTGCCATTTCAGGTTCTTTTTCCCCTCCGGGTTACACAACACAACCTTCCGTCCGTTGCCCTGTACCCTCTACCCACCCCCTATTACCTGTTCTACCCCCGCTGATTCCCTCCCCTTATGTTCTTACCTCATTTCACCTTTCCCTCAAGTCACCTCCTCCCTTTTACCCGTTCCTCCCTACCCTCTCCTCTTTCCCCCTACCCTCTCACCTCCCCACCCTTAGTCCTCCTCTCTTTGCGTACCAACCTTTCTTCCTGTCATGCCTTCGTTTTTTATCTTTACCTCCTTGTTTCTTTTTTTTCCCCGGCCCGCATCCCGGCTCTTTTTTTTTGGTCCGCCCTCCCCCCTCTCCATCCCCCTCGTCCTCTCTTTCTTCTTTCTCCCCGGTCTCTTGTGACTCCTCCTCCTTGCCAGCTTCACGCCTACCCCACTTTTATTCTTGTCTATAGTCCCCCCTCGACCCCGCCCCTGTGCCCACTGTGGTGTTTGTATTCTCTAACAGTCCCCTTCTCTTTCTCGTTCCCCTGTCCCCTAACCGCCGTCGTTTCGTTCCTGTCTGCCCTTAGCACCCTTTTACCCGCCCGTCGTTGTTCCGTTGTCCTTTTCCCGCCACTCTTTTTTCTCATCCCTGGTTCTTCCTTTTTGCGGTTTCTCCTCCACGGTTTCACCATCTCCCCGTGTTTCCCCTTTATTCCTTCCGATTCTCCCCCCCTTCGTTATCACCTCATCGCCGCGGCTCCTTATTTCGTCCTTTCTCCCCTGGTGTCATTCCCACCCTCCGCGACCCACCCTCCTACATACCCTTTCTCGGGCCATTCTGTTTGTGGTGTTGTTTCTGTGCTTTTCTTTCGCTACACTCTTTCTGGGTGGGCTTTACCCTTTTCCTCCCCCTATCTTGACCCTCGTAGGCTGAGTGCCGCTTATCGCCCCCACCCTTTTTCCCACATGGTATTTTCCCTGGCTTAACACTCGTCCCTTTTCACTCGCCGGGCTTCCGTCCCCTCCCCCCTTTGTTCTCTTCGTTACGCATACGTATCCGGCACTTTTGACCCCCACTGTGGTTGCCTTCCTGCCCATCCCAACCCCATCCCCCACTCTTGTCTTACTTCTGCCTTCGCCCTGCCCTGGCTTCTATGTTCTACCGTCCCGGTCCCCCGGGTCTCTTCCCCCCTCGCCGCTTCCATGTTCCATTTTCCCTCCGTCCTCGCTTCTCCTTCAGTAACCCCCTTTCCCTGTTCGACCCTCAGGTACGCTTGGTATTCCAAACCTCTTCACTACCTACTTTTCTTCAACCTTGACCCTTTAATGTTGTTTTGTACTCGGGAGGCCCTTCGATAAATTCAGTTCCACGCTTCCTGGGCTGCATGGACTTGCCCCCGTCTGCACCCTAAATACCCTTTCTTACTCCCCCTCTTCGAGACATACCCACACTTCTCAACCATACCGCAGAACGGTTTTGGTTTCCCCACAGTGCACCTCTCCTCCTCCCATCATTGCTACCCTCGGTTCACCCCTGCTTGCCCCGTCTTCTACCCGCCTCTTGCTTTCCATTGTGGTCCCACCCCCGGATCGTACAGTACCATGATTGTCACTCTCTTCTCGGCGTCACCAGCCCTTTTCTTTTCCTTTTTCCCCTCGTCTTTTGTTCCTTTATTCCGCACCCCCTGGATTCCCCCCGTCTTCTTGTGCGTTTTTTCGGCTAGCCTACGGACCCCCCTTTCTTTTGCTTTTCCTTCTCGCTTTTTCGTACTTCCTCTATGAGCTTTTGATCGGTCCCTTGATCTGATTTACCTCTTAGCCACTTTATGGGAAACTGCTTCCTCTCACCTTCCGTCCCTCTCTCCTTTTTTCTCCTGCCCCGTCTCCTTTCTCCTCCTTCTCCCTTCTGCCTTCCTTCTGATATTACTATTCCTTGTCATAACCCTCCTTTATAAATCTCCCTGCCACCTTCGCGCCTCTTTCAACCACGTTCTTTCCCGTTGTCAAGTTCTGTTTTTTTGTTCATGTCGTTTGTTTGTACGCCCCTCTACTTACTTTCTTTCCGCTCCTCCCACCCCCCCCCCCGGCCAGTTGTGTGTTTTAGGCGTGGTGTTTCACTGCACCCCGGACTTGTCTTCTTCCGCCCCTCCCGTTGTTGTATAGGCCCGTTCACTCTTTGGCGAGTTTGGGTCCCCGCACAACCTGTTTGCCAACCTCCCTGCTGTTGTTGCCGCGCTGCGGTTTGCCTTATCTTGCTCATCCACCCCTCCTTACCCTCCTTTCTTCCCGGCCCCCCCCGGCCTTCACTGGTGCCCAGATCCTCGACCTGCCCCCTCTTTCCGATACCCCCTTCCCCTTCCCCTTCCCTCTCTCCTTGGTTCCCCCCCTCTCTGGTTTCCTTCCCCTAACGCGCTGCGCTCCCGTGCCCGGATCCATTGTTCACCCTTTTTTGCTTCGTCTCTAACACACAACCCATGTTTCCTCTTTGTTCCCTAGTTAGTCGCGGTGTGGGGCCCCCCTTTCTTCCCTCTCCGCTCCGCTTTCGCGCCTCGTAGTACGTGTCGACCACCCTTGTCATTTCAATCTTACCTCCCCCTTCGTGTCTTCATCCTTCACTCTTTCCCTTCTTTTTCTTCTGGCTTTCCGCTTGTTGTAACCGGGGTGCTTCGTTCCCCCCATTCTTTCCGTCTGCCCCCCTTTTTACCTCTTTTGGCTGCCCGATGGTCTCTCCTCCTCGTCCCCTCATCACCTTCTTTTCCTTTCCGCCCCCTTCTCCCGCCTGGTCCCTGCCTTCGCCGTTCTCGTAGGTTATTTGTTTTTTCCTCTCCGCCCCGTTGTTTCCTCCCCTACCCTCTTTTACCCTCTTCGCAGTTAGCTGTGTTATTTTCGTCCTCCCCACTTTCCCCTGAACCCCGTTTGGATCCCTTTACATCTCCTTACCTGTACCACCCTTTGTCGGCGTTCCTTTCCGCTCTTTCGCCTTCCTTGGTCCTGCACTTCCTTTTGCTTGTATTGGTTCGTTGCCCCCCGCTCCGCTTTTCGCTCTCGTTTTCTTCTTTCCTCCCACCTCTTTCTCAACTCCGCCAGTCCCCTCTTAGGTCTCCAGCCTCCCCTGTTTTTTCTTCCCTCACCAGAGCTGTCTTTTTGCTCTGCGCAATCACGGTCATTGGCTGTTATGCGTTTGCTACCGGCTTTGGTTTTATGCCCCCTTGCGTTTCCCGTCCCCGGTTGTCTGGCCTTGCCACCCGTGTCGCCCGCGCACTTCACGACAACCTCTTCTCCCCCCTAGCGTACTTTTATGCTGTTGTCTTGCCCCTTGGCCGGCCCTTTATCCTGGTGTTGTCACCGCTGCTTCGGAGGCTTCTATCCCTTCCTCGACCGTTGTCCCTTCCTTTGTGCTTCCCTTTTCCTACACCTCCTCTACTTTCCCCCGCTCCATGCCCATCTCGCCCTTTCTCCTTCCCCAACGTCTCCTCTCTCCCCTCGGCTTACACATCTGTCCTTCCTTATTCTTCCCATATTCCTCCTTCCTCCCACGGCGGTATCTTTCCGCCTGGACCCTGTTCGCCGCTCTGGTCCCGTCCTGCATCCGTTTTTCCTCTTCGGCCCTCGCTGAGCCCCTCGGGGCCTTCTCTTACCCGTATTCGGTGCTACTTTTTGTTCGTTTTCTCCCGGTCAGCTCTTTTCTTTTTTTTATCCAGGCGAGTTTCCCCATCCTCTCCCATTGCCTGCCTTCCCTGCCCCCGGTCCATTTGGATATTGTGCTCCGTCTCGGATCCGCCGCTTCCTGGGGGCTCCCAGACCCGTGGCCCACCTCGTCCTTTACCGGTGGCCTGTGTCTCCCTTTTTTGCAGCTCGTTGTTTAGTTCTTGCCAGTCCATTCCACTCTGTCCCCTTCCTTCGCATCCCTCTTCCTATCCTCTACCCCTGATTTTGTTTTAGACACCTTTATGTCACCCCTGCCCCCTTGCTCCCTCAACCCCTCGTCTCACCCACTGTTTGGTCTACCGCTTTTCACCCTGTTTCCTTCAGTTTTCCTGGTTCTTCCGCCGCGCCCTCTTTATCCTTCGCGTCCTCTCCCCCCTGTGTGCCTTTGCCCTTTCTTCCCCTGCATATCACCTTTGTCCGCTCGTCCCTCTTCACTCCGTTCTCTCCTTCCGGTTCCCCGTTTCCCGCTGGCCAGTTACCTGCCCTCCCCTACTCCCCATTCTCGTTTCCCCCTTTTCTCCATTGGCCTACCCCTCCGCCCATTGCGTCTCCCCTTCCCCTTATTTTTCGGCGGCCCTGTTTTGTGCCTCGTCTTCTATTTGCGTTATCCCAACCGCTTTTCCGCCCGTTGTCCTGACCCGTCGTCGCTTCGCTTGACCTTACCTTCTCTATCCTCCACCCTTTCCTTTCCCCGTCTTGTGCCCGTTCCCACCGATTGCCCCCTTCCTTCCCCCTGCCTGCCCTCTACCGCCTACATCCCTCACCCATTTTTACTTACCTTTCTCGTGGTCTCCTTGTTCAGTTCGTATCCGTTGTCCTTTAGACCCTCTTATTTCCCTACTTCCCCTCTCACTCCCTGACGTTTGTTGCCGTCCCGCCCCTACCCTCGTTTGCGGTTTTGGCGCTTCCTATGCTTTTCAACGCTTCTTCCCTTCCCCGAATCCTCATTTCTTTTCGTGCCTTCCTCCGCCCCTCGTCCTTAAACCTTATTCTCCCCTTTTTTTTTTTGCTCCCCCCACCCGCATACGCTTACCTCACCCCGCTAGGGGCGCTTCCACCGTTTTTTTTGGCGGCTATTTTGTGTTTCCTTAGGATCTCTCTGTGGTGTTTCTCCTTCCCGCCTTCTCCCTGCACCCTTCCTTCCTTGTCTTTCGCTCCTTTCCCTTCACCCCATCTGCACCCGATTTCCCTCCCACGGGTACCCTCGTTGTGCCTCTGCCGTTCATTTCCGTTGTTGCCCGTGTTCTCCTCGTTGTTTCCTGGCTTTACCTTTCCCCCTGCCGAACCCTTTTCCCTGTACCCCGTTTTTGCCCCTCGTCCTACGTGCGTTTTTTACTGCCCGTCCCCCTGTTTCCGGCTGTTGGTGGGGCCTATCGCTTTGGGAACACGTCCTCTCCGTTCTTCTTGCCTCGTCCCTCTCCCTTGTTTTTCCTGTTCTTTCGCTGACATTGACTTCCCGCCCCTTCCTTTTTTGCTTCATCCTTTATTCTAGCCCCCTTCGATACTGTTCTACCCCTTCCGGCCTTTTTTCACATACTGGGGTTTCGGGGTCTGTGGCCCCTCGCTTTTTTCCGCTCGCTTGTCGTTTCTGCTTTCGCGTCTGCCCCTGCCCCTCTTTCCTCGTTCGCTTGCCTACCGGCTTGCGGCGTGGCCGCTTTCCCCCTCCTCCCCTTTGCCTTCACCCCGTTGTCCCCTCTCACCTTACCTTACACAACCGCCTCTCCGTGTTCCCGGGTTCTCTTGCATCGTGGGTGCTCTTCGTGGCGCCGTGTCCCACAACCCTTGTTCACCCAGTGTTTCAACACGTCCCTTCCTCCCGTGCAGCCCGTCGTTTACGCCTCCCCCTGCTTGGCTTCCTACGCCTGGTGCCCCTTCCCCCTCCCTCCGTCTTCTTGCCTCTACCTTTTATTGCACAACCTGTTCTCTCCGTTTGGTTGTGCTCTGCTTCCTTCTCGGGTTACCCTCACCCTTCTCTCCCGTCTCTACTCCCTGCACTCCCCCCCCTTGGGGTTGCCGCTTTTTTTCCTCGTGCCTTTGTTGTGTCTTCTCTGCGGCCGTCCTTGAAGTGGCTGTTTCCCTGCATTTTTTGTTTTACCCCACTTAACTCCCCTTTCTTCGTCGTCAGTATGAGTCCTGTTTTTACCTCCCCTTGCTCGTGCCCCCCCCTCCACGCCCAACACAACGCACCTAACCCTTTTCCTCTCTTCCTTGCCACCCCCCGTATTGTTCTCCGTGCTTCTCATTTCCTACATCATAAAAGCAAAACATCACAAAAACATCAAAAAAAGTTCTCACCCTTCTTCGTAGTTCCTTCCCACACCTATCGCGTTCCCTGTAACCGGCAACCCGGTGCCCCTCCGGTCTTCCCTGCCTTTTGTACCCGCATCCTCCTTCTTTCCTCCTTTCTCCCCCTGCCTCCTACCTTTTCCCCCGTGCTTCCCTTCCGTCCCTGTTGTTTCCTCCCTTCACCCTCTCGCATTGTCCTCCGCTCATGCTTTTCCTCTGGCTCCCCCCTGTTGTGTCCGCTCCCCTATTGTTAGTTTGAGAAGTCCGCCCTATTCGGGCGTTTTCGGTCTTGCAATGGGCTGCTTCCTCTTTCCGCCCCCTCCCCTGCCCCAGTCTTTTCTGCGCATGGCGTTTGCTCTATCCTCTTATCCTCCCACCATTCTCTCCCTCTTTGCCCCGCCCAAGGGAGCCCGCTCCTCCCCTTTGTGCCTCGGCCTGTTACCCTCGTTCTTGTCTTTGTGTTCGCACTTCCTTCTCCCGTCCTTTCGTTCTGGTTGCGCTTGCCCTTTCGTTTTCGCTTCATTTCCTTCCTGTCTGGTTCTATCCTACCCCGTGTGTTTCCGCCTCCCTCCCGTCTCCCCATTCCTTACCCCTAATACCCTCGATTCCGTGCCCCTGGCCGTGTGGTTTTCCCTGCCTTTCGCGAGCCTCTTACCGTTTTTGCCTTCACCTGCTACTCACCTCTTCTCGTTCCCCGTGCTACACCCCCCCCTTTCTCTTTCTGTTCCCCTCTTTCCCTCACCGTCACCTTTACCTTTCTCCCCTTACCTACCCGCTTTTTTTGCTCCGTTACACCCGTTTAGCCCTTTCCCCGCCTTCTCTTTGATTTTTTCCTCTTGTTTGGCGTTGGTTTCGTACTTGTTTCGCGGACGAATCGTTGCCCGCCCCTTTCGGCTGTTCGCTCTTCGTTCACGACCTGCGCTCCTCCCGACCTGCTTCCTTGCCTTTCGCCTCCCTTTTTCGACCTTTTTTTCTTCCTTCTTTGCGTTCCTCTCCCCTCCACCACCTGAATCGCCCTGCCCCCTTCCCTTCTTCCCCCCTTCCTTTCGCCGCCTAGGGTTTTAATTGCCTACCTATGGACCTCACTCTTTTTATACCTGCCCCTTCGGCATTTCTCTCATCCTTTTGTAGGAGTGCTTCACCCCGATACCTTTTTCCTCTTTTTTTCCCCTGGCCCCATTCTCCTTTTTCCCTTTCCATCGTTTCTTCCCTCCGTCCCGCTGCCTCTCTTGCCTCTCCCTCACGCGAACTCCGCTTAGACTTTTACCTTCCCCGCCCTCCCCCTTTTCCCTTTATTTCTATCTCGCGTGTTTTCCTCCTAATTGAATGCTGTCGCGCCCTCGCTATCCTTGTTACACCGCGGTTTCCATTTCTTTTTCAGGTTCCCTATTTCCGATGCCTTGTTACAGGTCTAGGCTTGGTGTGGGTTTTGTGTGCTGTAGGCGTCTTGCTTTTTCCCTGTGATCCTTTCGGGGTAGTCCGGCTTTACGGTTCTATAGTCCCGCCTGTCCTGGCCCCCCCCTTTGTCGTTGCTTCCAGTTACCTGTCCTTTCCCAGTCGTTACACTACCCCCCGTGGACCCTTTGTCCGGCCCACTATGCTTTGGTCCTCTCACCCCCTCTCACCTACCTCGTGGCGGCGGTTAGCGCTATATCTCGTGTGTGGCTTAGCCCCTCACTCTCCCATTCACTCCGCCTGCACCCTTGCACCGTCACCTGCCGGTCTCCCCAGACAACCTTTTATCTTCTTTCTGGCTCGTTGCCTTTCCCTCATATCTTCGTCCTTTTCTTTTTGCGTCCCTTTGTGTTCCACGTCCCCTTACGGGGCGTTCTCGTTTGTCCCCTTCCGCTTGCCCCTCTGCCCCCCGGGTCCTGTCTTTGGCTCTTCTGGTCCCTACTCTTTTACCCCACCCTCGATCCCCGACTGTGTGCGCCGCCACCCGTACGCTAGTGTGTTCCTACCCCCCCCTTGTCGTGCCAGTTGTTTTGTTTGTTCCCGTTGGGCCTCTGTATACCCCTAACCTTCCTGAGTCAACCGCCCGGGTTTTTACCTCTGGGCACCCTCTTTCCCTTTCTCCTCACCCACCCATCAACCTGTTCTTCACCTTTCTATTCTGCGCTCCTCTTGTCTTCCGCTTTTCCATTCGCCGGCTCCCACTTCCTGCCGGTTGTCGTGCATCCTGGCCTCCCCGTACTTTGCCTGGTGGTACCGGGGTCTGCCTTGTGTTTGTCCCTTCCGTTGGTTTACCTTTCTCCCCTAGTGGCCTTCTCGGACTGCCCGTTTGCGGTCCGTTCCTTTTCCCGCTTTTCCGTACTTTCTCCCGTGCGTCCAGTAATAATTTCAGACGAAAGCACCCTTACCTTTGCCTACCGTCCCCCACTGCGCCATCCCCTGCCTTTTGTTCTCTCTACCTTCCCCTCCGACCTTACCGTTGTTGTGCCCCGGTGTCGCCCCTCTGGTTTTGTCCCCCCCGTGTCCCGTTTTTCCATTTTCTCTGGCGGTTTCGTTCCGCTATTCTCTTCTTTTCCGTCCCCCCGCTACCTCCGCCTTTTCGCCTCTGGGTTGTTACTTTCTCTCGTATGTGCGGTGTGACGCTCTGTTTTTTTCTTCCAGTTTTCTCCCTATCCCCCCTTTGTTTCTTCACCCCATGCCTTCTCCATTTCCTTCCATATTTTCTTATCTCCCATAACCCTCTCATCCGTGCCTTGCCCCCTTCTTACCCTTACCTTTCTTGTTACCGCTTTTCCATTCGCGATTGTCCAAGCCATGCCTTGCTCTTTTTTGACATATTTGCTTTTTGTCGTCGCACTCTCCTCGTGTAGCTTCCCCTTTGTACTTCGCGCCTCACTTTTCCGTGTTGTCTCACTCTGTGGTGCTCTCGTTTACCGTCCTCTCTTTCTGTTTATCTTGTTTCTTCTTCCTCTTCCTTGTCTTCTAACTTTCTCCTTTCTTACAACCTTTTCTCCTGACGTCCCCCTTTGGTTTTCCACCCTTCTTCCCTTCCTCGTCCCAACCTCTTTCTTGTCCCGTTTCGCCAGCCCCCTACCTATTCGCTTTCCTGCTCTATGCCGTTCTTAAACCTTCACGTCTCTTTGCCCTCTTCCTTTTTGTTCTCCCCCCCTTTTTCAACCATTTTTCTAACCCCCTTCCCCATCCCCATTATTTTGTTTCCGCCCTCTGCGTTCCTCCACCACCTTAACCTCTGCCTTCCTTTCTTTTCATTACCTGAATTTCTTTCACCTACCCTCCATCGTTACCACCTTTCTGTATTCCACCCCCCACCCTTTCTCCTGTACTTTTTATCTCCTTCCCAGTATCCTTATTGGTGTCACCTCCCACCTCCCCATTTCATCATTAACCCTGTTCCGCCTTCTTCCTGCCATCTCATCCCAGTTTCGTTTCCCCTCCTGGTCTTTTGCGTCGGTCAGCCTCTCTACCCACTGCCCTACCGAACTTTTCGTAGTGGTTCTATCCTTTCCTCTACCTTTCCTACCTCTGTGGTCCCCGCCCCGACCCATATTAAGTATTCCCCTTATCCTACTATTTTTCGCCATTCTTCATCCTTTCTCTTCCTTTCCTCTGTTTTTCCTTTTTTTATCTCCCCCCACCTCTACATCAACCACCTTTTCCTCCTGTTCTCCTTTTTTTCTTATTTCCCCATCCAGGGCATCACTATTAGGCCTGATACCGACGTCTTACCCGTTTCCCTCCCTTCTTCACACATCAGTTTTCCCTCACCTTGTTATCTCTTAGCTTTTTTTGGCATTTGCTTTCCCCCTGGGACCCTTGGTAATCCCTCTCCCCCACCTGTCCTCATGTATTTTTTCCTCCGTTTTTGTCCTCCCTGCGTGTAACCCTGTGTCTGATTAGCTTTTCCTTATACTCGCGTCTTGGCGCGTTCTTCCAGTCCTCTCGTTTAACTTTTTCCACCACTTATTCCCGCTGTGGCCCTTACGTGGTAGTGCGTTCCGTTTTTGTCCTGATTCGTCTCTGTCCCTTTCTACCCTTTTATTTCCCTGCTTCCCTCTCCTTACCTTCTACCCCGTTACGTCCCCCATTTCCCTTAGCCCTCTCCTTTTTTCCTGTATTCTTCTACGGCTTTCTAGTCTTTTCACGCCCTGCCAATAATCCGTACCCGACCGCTAGATCTTCTCACCGGTCCCACTTCGTTGGTGTCCTTTGCTTTTTTTTGTGATTTTCCTCCCAACGTCCTTGCCATTTTTGTGTCGCTTCCCGTCCCGGTCTTCCTTCGGTTCCCTGCTCTTGCGGTTCCTTGTGTCATCTCTCCCTTTACAATGCGTGCTTCCCACCCCCTTCCTCTTTCGCCGCGTACTCCCTCCTTTATGACGCTATCCTGGTCACCCAGCCTCTTCCGTGTCCTATCTGTACCTTGTATGATTTTTTGTCGCTTCCCCCCTTTAATCTTCCCATTCCCGGTTTTTCCCTACTCAGGGCGTGCCGCCGTGTTTCCCCCTTCTCTTTCCCAAGTTATTTCTTCTCATTGCTCCCTTTTGTCTGTGTCGGTAATTTCCTCACATCCCATCCCCCCCTCCCCCTTTGCCTTCTTCTGGTAGCCGCCTCCCCTCCTAGACCCCTTAACATCTTTCCGTTTAACCTTTCCTCCCCTCCCTTTTACCTCTGCACCTTATTCCAGACGCGCCGTTGTTCTTCTCTATTTCTGCCTTTCCGCGCCCATCCGTCCACCTCCTTCACGTCCATTTTCGCCTTTTGCCGCTGCCTCTGTGCGGTTTCTTCCCCTTAGGTACTTTTCCTGTATTCTTAAGTTTACCCTTCCTTTTCTGTTAGGGTTTTTTGTGTCCCTGAACTGTGCCTTCGCTGTACCGTTTCCCTTTCCACTAGCCCCTTACGCGATTCCAGCCTTACACCTCCTTATCGTTTTTTTTTATGGTCCTACCGCCCTCGGGGTTTTCCCCCCTGGCCACCTGCCCTTCCCTGCCACCCAGCTCGGCCTTCTCCCCTAACTTTCCTCTTTTTCTTGTTCCCCTCCCTGCCCCCTCTTACCTACTTTTGCCCCTCGTGTTCCTCGCAGTAGTCGCTTTTTCTTCGTTTTTCACCATCCTTTTTTTTTGCATTCTTCCTCCTGTTCCCGTGCGTAGCACGCTCCCCGTTCTCCCTTTTACCTTCTCCTCCCGACCCTCTACTTTCTCGCCTTTACCGGCCTTCCCCTAGTCCTACCTACCTTTCGTCATTTTTCTCCCAGTAGCTCTTCCAGTAGCTCCTCGCGTGTCACAAGCCGTCTCTTTTTACTCGTGCGCCCTCTTTCGTCTACGCCTGCCTCTGTTCCTTTTCCCGAGGCTTCCCCCTTCCCGTCCTTTTTGTTCCCCCCTTTTGCTTCTGCGGTCCTCCCCCTTTCTCCTAGCACAATTTGGGTCCCTCGGTTTGCCCCTCCTTTGTCTGCGCCTCCCCCTTTATAACCTCTTTCGCCGGCCCTTCTGGTCCCACCGTCGTTTTTTTCTTATTTCCCCCTCTTTCTCCCTCTTTTCTCTCTCCTCGCTACACTTATCCCGTTTTCCGAGCCTCGCCATCACCCACCTGCCGTCGCCCTTCCTTCCCTGTGTCCCCTTTGCTTCGTTGTCTTCACCAGTCTCCCCTTGCCGTCCTCTTCCTTTGTTGTAGTTCCCACGCTTTCTGGCTTGATCGCGTTCACGACCATTCATCGGTGTGCGCCTTTGCCTTCTGGCGCCCCCTTACCCCCCCTTCTCCCGTGTAGTTCTGTGGTGGTTTGCCTTCGGCCCCTCCCCTCCGTTATTGCCCATGTCCTGCTCGTTTTTCCTTCTCCCTCCCTCCATTGTGCTCGTCGTTGTCGGTGCTCACGTGTTACCGTGTGTGTTCCCACCTCTGCTACGTCTTGTAGTGGTATTATCCTTCGGACATCTGCAGTCCCTCCCCCCCTCCCGCAAGCCTGCGGATCTTTCCCCGCCTGTTTTGCTTCCCTTACCCTTGTCTTTCGCTTTTCTCTTGTCCTTTCGCTCCCCCCAACCTTGTTTGCCCCCGTTCGCCTTCCCCCGGTTCTCTACTGTTCCTTTCCCACCTGTCTGCCCGTCTACCGCCTTTTTTGTACCTATTTCCTCTCCTCCCCTCCCTCTACCTGGGTTCGCGCCTTATCGCTCCCTGCTGTCGGCTTGGCTTTGCGTCCGAGTCATATTCCTCCTCTCCCACCCTGGTTTTCCGGTTGGTTGTTCCTCCCCCTGCTCCCTTTCTTTTTTCCCTTACTCTTTGGTTTGGAGATCTCCCTCCGCCCCCTGGTCCTTCCGCCTCTGCTTGTTGCCCCCCTTTCTTTGTTTCACTCCAACCTTTTTGCCCACCTTTTTTCCCGGGCCGGCCCTAGCGTCTGTTTCCTGTACCCTGCTCCAGACTACCTCGTTTTTCGCTGCAGATCTTCGTTTTGTGTGTGGTCTCTCACAACCACTCGGTTTTCTCTCCCTGCCGTTCGTTCTTGTTTCCCTTCCGCTTGGTGTTCACCTTCCCCTCTTTTTACCCAATCTCCATCTTCTGTGGCGTCACCCCTCCGTTCCGTCCCCCCTGGTCTCCGTGCGTATGGTGCGCCATCCCCTGGGCTTTTCCCGTGCCTGCGGCGTCTTGTCCTCTTCCGCCTACCTTCCTCCTTTTTCTCTCATTGCAAGACTCATCCTTTTTTGTAACGTTTCCTCCCCTGTCCTTTTTCCCTTCGCGAGCTCCCATTTGCCCTTCCCTCCCCTTCCTGTGTGTCCAGTTCCGGTGTACCATTTCTCTCCTTACCGGTTTCTCTTTTTTTCCTCTGCTGGAGCCCTCCGCCGATCGTCCCTGCCTATGCCTTTCTCCCCCTCCCCCTAGTTGCCCTTCGCTGTTCTTCTGTGCCTGGCGCTTTCGAAGGTTCCATTTTTGCCTCGCCCTTTAGGTCAACCCTTATTCCTACCCCTTTGTTCTTAGCCCTCTCCTTTTCACTTTGGCTGCTTACCTTTTCTTTTCTTGGCTTCCGTCGCGGCCGTTTCAGTTTGTACCTTTTCCTCACCCCCACGCTGTTTTTCACCCAGGTTGTCACTTAACCTTCCGAGTTGTTGGGCCCACTTTTTCTTCTCCCATTCCCCCCCATCCCGTGGTCCCTGCCTTCTGGTTTCATCCGTGCCTGGCGTCTGACTCCGCTTCTCCTCCTGCCCTGGCGCGTCTGTCATTCGTGTGCCCGGGTGGGGTAAAGTCTGCCTTCTTTCATTTTCCCGCACCTCCTCTGTATTATTACTGGGTGTCCTTACATCTCCTTACTCCCTTCAGCACCGCCCGTGCCTGGCCCTTTGCCTGCCCTGGTTATTGTTCTCCCACTAGCTCTTATCTCCGCTGTTTCTCCTACCCTGAGAATCGTTTTACCTGACCCTGTCTTCCCCTGCCACCTATTTTGTTTCGGCGTTGATTGCCGCCTTTCTCCCCCTCACCACCGTTGTTTTCACCATGCGCCGCTCCCTGTCTTGCGGTTGCGTACCGGTTCCTACCGATTTCCCTCCGCCCCCTTCTGTCCTTGTTTCTGCTGTCCACTTTTGCCCTCCTATCCCTTCTCACCATTTTGTCTCTACCTTTCCCTCTTTGTCCGACTCGACCTCTCCTCGCTTCCCTCCCTTATCTTGACGCTTCCTTTTCTCCTCCGATTGCCTGGGGCTTTTGGGTAATCTTGTTCGTTCTCTACTTGGCTTTCGCTTCCCCCCGGTTCG
The DNA here is from genome assembly GCA_907163375.1 of Prostheceraeus crozeri. Lineage (NCBI taxonomy): Eukaryota > Metazoa > Platyhelminthes > Polycladida > Euryleptidae > Prostheceraeus > Prostheceraeus crozeri. The sequence continues at coordinate 374,093 of CAJQUW010013064.1, forward strand.
TTCCCGTCTGTGGGTAGTTTGCCTCCTTAGGCTTGGCGTGCAGCCTCCTTTCCTGGGTGAGCGGGGGGCTGTTGCTTCGCTCTTGTGGTTCTTCTTCTTACCTTTCCCTCTCTGCTGTTCCCCCTCGTTCTTCTCCCTCTCTGAGCTACTTCGGTCCTCCCCCAGTGCTACCCACTTGAGGAGATTGCCCCCGCAGTCCCTTACCGCTGTTCCCGTCCGCGTTTTGATCGCGATCGTCCTTTCTTTTTTCCCTATGTTGGGTTCGGCATCCCGTTGTCTTTTCCGCCCCTGCCTAACCTCACTGCTACCTTCCGACCCGTCGCTCCTCGCTTTGTTCCCTTTCGTCCTCTTTGTTACCGTCCTTTTCGCCCCTTATTCTTGGTGATCTCTGGTGCTACGATGAACCCCCTGTATTCTCTCTTGCTGGCCCGCCCGTTTTCCTGCCCCCTTCCCCGTTACCCCCCCTTTGGCTTTCCCGACCCCACGATGTTTTCTGTTTCCTTCCGTCGTCTCTTGGTTGTTCTTTCACCTGTTGTCCTTTTTTCGGCCGCTCCTCTCTCTGGACCCCGCGCTTCTTCGTTTTCTCTACTCCTCCCCCCCATCATGTCGTGTGCTCTTTGCCCACCTCACTGAACGTCGGTTGTCTATTTTTCGTCGCCTCCTATTCTTCCCCACCCGTTCCCCTTCTAAGGAGCCTGTCCCTTCTGTTCTTTGACGGGCGTGTTTTGTTCCGTGTTCGTTGGATAACCCCGCTTGTTTGGGAGCAGTGGTCCCGGCTCTCACCTATTTCCAACCTGCAATTTCTTCCCGCCATCATGTTTTCATTTTTTCTTCTTGCCCCCTGGGCTTTTTACCCTCTGTCGTCTTGGGTGAGTGGCCGTTCCTATAACCCGAACCTCTTCCCCCTCCCCGTTTGTGTTGCTCCTTCACGGTCTAGCTCGCTGTCACCGCGGTTAACTGCTTCCCCGCTTTGGACCTTTCCGTGTGTCCGCCCGCCCTTCATGTTCCGTAGTACCAACCACCCGCGTTCCCGTCCCCCTGATCCCCGCGGCTCTGGTCCCCTATTTACCGTTTCCCTTCGGTTGTTCCTCCTGTGCACCGGTGCGTCCGATTTACAGGCTTTGCCTCCATTATACCCGGTACGGAGGTCCGTGTTCCGTGCTCCTGGGCTGTCTTTGGGCTGCCACACGCCCATGACGGTTCGTGTTTGCCGGGCCCGCGCGAGTTCTGTCTCTTCCCTAGACCTTAAAGGTGGTATATTCGCCTTCTTCCGCGTCCCGTTTGTCATTCACTTCTTGGTGGTCTCACCTTGTGCTCCCCCCCCTATCCTTTGATTCTCTACAACGCTCCTGTTACCGTGCCGTTTCTTTTACCTTGTCCGTTCTCCGTTAGTTGCGTGGCCCCCCCCTCGTTTTCCCGCCCACTTCCTGGGGAGCGCTCGTACGCCGTTCGCTTCCCTGTTTCTGGTTTGGTGTATTCACCTCTACTCGCCTTTTTTCGCCCGCGTTCCCCTACCCTGTTCCTTTTACCCCCTCCATCGTTTTACCTCGTGTGCATCTGTGGCGTCCCTCCTTCCATGTTTTGTCCCCGTCTGCTTGCTTCATTTCCCCCAAGCCCTTCCCGTCTGTCGGCCGTTGTAGGCGAGTTAGTTGTTATTGTGCTGATTCGGTTGCGCCGCCCTCCTCCTTCCGCCTAACCTCTGTCCCTCTGCGCTGTCTTCGCTTCTATGGCACCCTCCCCTTTCGGGGTCAGTGGTTCCCTCCTACCTCCTTCATTCCTTTTTTAACCTCCGTCTGGTGGTATTCGTTGGTTGCTCTTGTCTCTTCTTTCGCCTCGTACCTCGCCGCGGCCGTTTGTCTGTTCGCTTTCTTCCCCTCTTTGGGTCAGTACCTTGTCCCCATGTGGTTCTGTTCTCTATTCCTTCCTATAGGTCCCCTCGTCGCTTTTGTGCGTCAACCCGGACCACTTCTTATCGTCATACTATTCCTTTCCACCCTGGTTGCCAGCTAGCCCGTTTCCTTTGGTGTTGCATCATGCCCCACCCACGCCTCATTCTTCCGGTTCCCCAGTCCCGGGCTCGTTCTCTTCCCATCCTTTGCCCTGGTGCCTTGTCTTCCTGGCCCGTATGTCCCTCCTCCTTTAGCCTCTCCCACCCTCGTCGCCTGTTGGCAACCGGGGGGTTTTCTGTCGGCTTCCCCCTACCCCGTCCTCGCATCGCTGAATCTCCCTCTGTTGGTATGTACCTGGGCGTCAATTGTTTGTTCCCTCACCGGTCGTTTTAGGCTCGCGCGCTCGCATTTCTTTCTTTGGAGTTCCCCCCTGTTCCCCCCCGTTACCCTGCCGCCTTAGTCTCTCTTCTTCTTTGCCCTGGCTTCCGCCGTCCGTTACCCTTTCTTCTGCCCGGACCGGCGCCTGTGATGGTTCTCGAGGATAGTAGCCGTCATTCCACCGGCTATGTGGTCGTCTTGCCTTTGTTGTCATAGATGACTCCTTTCTCCCCCCCTTTTATCCTCCCGTCCTTCCGGTCTGCCTTGGTCTTCCCCGGTTTCGTTTTGCCCCGTATTCTTACTGTCTCTGACGCTTTTTGTTGCATAGTTTGCCTGTGTTGCCCCCTCACCATTTCTTATCTGTTTTGGACGCCCCCCGTAGCCATTCCCCGTTGGCTGTGCCTCATCCTTCCTCGACATCAACCTTTTCCCGTTGCGTCTGGTCTGCTCGGTTTGGGGTTTTCCCCTTACCTGCCCTCTCCTCCTTGGCCCGCGCGGTCTATTCCATTCGCGTCCTCTTCTCCCCTTTTGGCCCTCGGTTGGCCTACTTCTGTTCTTCTCCGTTGGTTCCTTCCTCTCTTACTGTTTCTTGTGAAGTCTCCTCTCCCTTCGGCTAGTTTTTCTCCCCCTGCTTTACCTTGTTTCTCGCTTTCTTTTTTCCCGCCTTTAACCTTTGGGTCGGTTGCCCCCGCCTCCCACGTGCGGCCCCTTGTTACGTCCCATGTTTTTTCTTCCGTACTTCTTTGCTTTGATTCTCCCGCCTCCCTCCCCCTTTCGCCCTTTTCGTCGGTTCGTTCCTTGGTCTGTCATGTCGCGGCTTCCTACCGGTCTCCGCCTGTCCCGTGTGGTACTGGCTTCATCCCTCAAGCCTTCGTTCTGTCTTTTTTGTGCCGCCTCCCAGTGGGTGGCGTGCGTCGTCGTCCGCCCCCACGCCGCTTTGGGCTCCCTATTTTTGCCCCGCCATCCTGCGCTGCCGGGTACTTCGCGTTTTTCGTTTACTGTTGCTTATCCGTGTTTACTTGAAACCCTCCCTTTTAATCTCGCTTCACACTTCAGCGGCCTGGTGCCGCTTTCCCTGTTCTCCTTTTACCGTCCTCCGTTTCGCTTACCCGGAGGTCCTTATTCTTTAGCTTTTTTTCTACCTCTCCTCCTGTCCTCCCCTTGCCCCTCTCCGGTGTTGCCTTTTCCGTCCGGTCCCCATGCCGCTTCGGTCTCGTCCCCGCCTCTTTGATTCCCTTTCTGCACTCTGTTCTCCCGTGTTCGTCGCCCTTCTTCCTCGCTTCCGGTGACCGTTTGCGGGATCTTGGGTGCTACCCTCCGTTATGTCTCGCCCTTTTCCTTCCTTTGCCTGGGGTGGTCCTTATTTACCGCGGTCCACTCCCCCTCTCTCCCCGTGTGTTGTTCGCGATTGTGTCTTAGCCTCGTGACCGCTTTTCGCCTTCTTTTTATGGACCCCACTTGCTTCTTTCCCCCTTACCGCCGTTCCGTTCCTTCCTCCGTTTACAGCTCGTTTCTTTCGTTTTTTTCCTTCCTTTTGTTTTCCCCCCACTCCCCCTACTGCGCATTGTTCCTCCCCTTCGTCCGTGCCTCGGCCGGTTGTTTCTTCCGCTTGTTCCGCGTCCTTCCCCGTCGTCGGGCGGGGGATTGCCTACCCTTCCTTTTGTACCTCAGTGATGTTGTCCCCCCGTTACCAGTGCACCGTGTGTCTCCAACCCTCCGTGTTCGGTCACGCTCCCTGACCCCCCCTCTTTTTGCTGTTCCTTTCCCGTCCGCTTTTAGTTTTCTTCTGACCGTGTCTTGCCATCGCTTCCTTGTGTTTTACCCTCCGTCGATTCAGTTCTGTTCCTTTTCCGCCCTACCCCTCCCGGCCCCTTTCGTCCTCTATCGGCTACCGTTTGTCCGCTCCCCGATTACTCCCCGATTTACCTGGTTATCTCTGTCTCTTCTTACCGCCTTGGTATGTTGGGAGGGGGATGTGTGGGGTTGGGTTTGCAACCTTCCGAGCGCTTGCCGCGCGGACCTAGTACTTCTAAGGCAATTTTTGGTTCCCCCTCCCCGCTCGTTGAGGTCGCGCTGCGTTTGTCCTTGGATCATGCTTTGGGTAGACCCCAACGTTTTTCCCCTAGCCGCATCATCACATATGGGTCTCGAGCGCAAGCCCAGCCTCCCTGTTCCCGCCCACCCGTCTCTTGCTTGGTTTGAACCCCCTCTTTTTGCTCCTCGCGGCGTTCCCCCCTCTTTTACGTACCAGTCGCCCGAACCTTAGCGCCCCTGTGTCATTTTCTTGTCCTCCGGGTCCTCCCCCCGGACCCTTGTGTTTGATTTTCCTCTCCTTCTGGTTACCTTCTGTAATGGTGTGCCCTTTGTGCCTTCGCTCGCCGTTTTGTCCGTCCTTGCCTTCGTTGTTCTTCGCGTTCTCTTACCCTGATCCCTCCCTTGCTGTGGCTCCTTCTCCCTCGTTCCCACTCATTTGTTCCTCTTGCTTTGCTTGCCCTTTCTTTACCTTTCGCCCTAGGTTTGTCCTTCCCTACTTCGCTTTCGCCCCCGATACTCCTGTTGCCTTTTTTCCCTTTCTCTCTTTTTGCCACCCATTCTCCTCTCCAGGAGCCCCTTCTTTTCCGTGTTTATTTCTCCGTCCTTTCCGGCCCGCTCCTCCGCAGCGTATGGGTCATTATTCGCCCTTAGCCGCCCCCTATTCCCCGGTCCCGCGTTCTCGCTTACTCGGTTTTCAACCACCAGTCCTGGTTGCGCTTTTCTCATGCGCCGCTAGACCCTGTTTCACCCCTGTCTTTCTGTTCCTACCACCCGTCCGTTTCCGTCCGTGTGTTACCCCTCGCTGCTTTGCCCCCTTCGTGTGTTATCTTAGCTGCCAAATTCCGCGTGCTCTTGTTTTCCCCGTTTCACTTTCTGTACCCTTTAATACTGTTTATTTGTGTGCGTTCCTTTTTGTCCATTCCCCCTTCGCTGACTTTGGGCCGACCCTGCCTCTGGCCCTCCTGCGCTGTCTGTTTTCTAGGATTTTCCGTCCGGTGGCCGTTCATTCTCTCTACACCATTGTTGGACTCCGGAGTTGACACTGCGACAATGTCTTTGCTAAGTTTTCCCCTTCTTTTCTTTTTTCGCGCCATCCTCTTGGTTTCGACTCTTCGTACCTGGGTTCCCCCTTGGTTGCTTTTGGTATGTCCCACCCGCTTGTTTTCCGGGCCTTCTCCCGCTTCCCCCTTCCTGCCACCTACCCCACACACCTCCCTCTTTCGTCCGTCCTCGTCTTTTTTCTGCTTGTTTGGTTTTCGTGTTGATTCCCTCCTTTCGGTTTCCCTCGCCCTACCTTTTCGTACCAACCCGTTTCCCCTCCTTGAGTCTCGTCTTTTAGGTTGCTAATCTATTGATCTTCCCTCTTCACCTCCCCCCTTCGCTCCAGCTTCCGTGCTTTTGACATCTTTTTCCCCTTCTCTGGTTTTTTTTTTCCTCCCCGTACCCCGTTGTCCCACCCTGTCCTCCGCTATTTCTCTTTGCCTGTCTTATCCCCTCTCCGTCCCTTTCGCTCTCACCGGGCCCTCCTGTTCGGATTTCTGTTTCCTCGACCCTCTGACCCTAGTCCCGTTGGGTGTCTTATTCTCGTGCTTGGTCTTCTTCTGTCGACCTTTCCTCCGTTTTCACTCCCTTCTATTGCTTCCTGCCCCACTCCCCCTGACCACATTCAGCCGCCCGGCTCTCTCTGGGTTTCTCCGATCCCTTACCTTTCGTGGATCCACCACCTGCCTATTTATTCGCTTTCGGACCCCCCGCCTTGGTCTTTTTTGTTGTCGGCTCCCCCGTCTATTTCCTTCCCCTCTCTCTCCCTCTTCTCCTCCGCTCTTTTACCTCTCGCCTTCTTTTTTTGTTACGGCCTTTGACTTTTTGGCTCCCTCCCGCCCTCTTCTTCGTTTTGTTCTCGCTTGCCTTGCCATCAACCCGTTGCCTCCTCTTCTTCCGGCACGCCCTTTTTGTCGTTAGTGCCACACCTTTCTGCACAACCTGTTTTCCGCTCTCCCTTTCCGCCGTAGATTCCCTTGTGACCGTTTTACCTCCAGACTCTATGCCCTTTTTTTTCCCGTCCGCTTTTGTTTCCCCCTTTACCTCTTTGCGGCGATGTGTCACCTCTTCTTTTGCTGTGTTCTTCTCTTACCCCCTATCCTCAACCGTCTCCCCCCCACTATCGGTGTGCTTTTTCCTCGTCCCCGTGTACCCAATTTTGCCGCGGTCTGCTTTCTCCTCTGCTTTTTTTTTCCTTTCACCCAGTGGTCATCCACAACCTTTGTCTTGTTATTACTATTTATTTTCCTTTTCATACCTTTCATTCTACTTTTGGCTTTCCCGCCCTGTTTTAACCTTATTGTTTTCTTCCCCTTCCCTTCACTCCTGTCGTTGTTTTCGTCTCCTCTCTTCGTTCCAGATTCCTAACTCTCGACCTATCCCGCGTCTCTGCTTTCCAGTCTTGTTGGTTCTCGGTTCTCAGTCGTTGTCTTGATTTCTCCCCCCCCTCGCGATCCTTTTCTGCCTCCTAGCCATGTGTTTCACCCCTGATCCCTTACATTTCCCCTTTTTTGCCATTCCGGTTTTTCCATCTTTCTATTATTTCTTAGTGTGTTACCCGCCTTTCCAGTCTTGTCGTGCTCCCTGCTACTCATTCCCTCTCTTGTCGCTGTGATCTCCCTTCAACCCCTCCGGTGTCCCGGTCGTGGCCTCCACCTCCTGTGTGGCACGTATCCACCCCTCCGTCTCATGTTGGGTCCTTCCCCCACTCTGTTGGTCGGACCTGACCTTCCCCTGATCGCTGGTGTGGCGATTCCCCCTCGTCGCATTATACTCTGCCGACCCCCCCAGCCTACCTCGGGTGCGCCACCGTTTGGGTTGTTTTCCTGTTCCCAACACCCTCCCCTCCTTCTGCATGCTTTTTTTTGGTTTCCCCTGCCATTTCCGGTTTCTTCTTTAACCGTTGTACCCCGTCTCCTGTACCTCCCCTTAATATTCCTTCATTACCGACTATGCCGTCTTATCACGCCGCAAGCTACTTGCCCTTGCTCGAACCCCCTCTTATCTTTTTGATCCCCTCTTGGCCTCCTCCCTGGGGGCGCACCCCGTGTGTCTGGCCTCTGGTACGCGTCCTTTCCGTTGTGTGACTCCCCCCTTTAGCCGTTGCATGTGGCGCGCTTGTTGCTCTTCCCCCGTGGCCCGTTTTTTCTTCCCTCTTCCGCCCGTTTCAGTGTCTTGTCTTACGCCTCTCCTACTTCTTCCTTTTCCCCCTTCCCCCATGACTCCTTCGCACTCAGGTTCCTCCCCCCGCGGTTATTACATTCCCTTCGTTCGTCCGCCCCACCGGCCGGGGTACTGTTCGGGTCTTGCGTTCTATTATTTTTTTTAATCCTGGGGTCGCCCCGTTCCGCACTCCGTCTTCCTGCCTTGTTCCGAGCCCCTGACCCCTTGTACCCCTCGTCCTTCTGGGCTTGTCCTACCGTTCTCTGTGGGGGCGCGGTTACCCCCTTTCCTGTTTCTACCTTGGCGGAGTTGTTACCTTCATTGTGGCCTACTCTCTTGTTTTTGCCCGCTTTGTGGGGGCCGCCGGGCTTGCCTTCCACCTCCCCGCATGCGTTTTCCCGTTCGTCCCTGTTATTCCCTCCGGTGCGGTGTTCGTCTGGTTGCTGTGACATGCTTTTTTTTTGACTTGTGTGTCTGCGGCCGGTGGTTCGGGGTCCCACCTCCTGTTTTTTCAGTCCGTTCTTTTTCCTAGTTTATAGTTCATATCTACTTCCCTTTGGCATACCTTTTTGCCGAATTGTGCCGTCACCACTCCCCTGGGGGTTCCCCTTGCCGCCTGGTTTCCGGCCATGGCCCCTTTAAGGGGTCTTTCCTGGTTCTGGCTTCTGGCGAATCGTTCCCCTTCTGTTTGCCGCTTCCGTCGGTCCTACCCGGACCGTTATTCCGTACCCACCGTGGCGACGGGACCATTCTTCCCCTTGGGTCCGGGCCGCGCCCACCGTTGTCCCTTCATTGTTGTTGTTCGGATTTGTTCCCTTGTTCTGACTTTCTTTGTCTGTCGCGTTTACACCTGTGCCTTCCGTTTGTGACACCCTTCCTGTCCCCTCTCCAACCCCCCATGCTGCCGGCCTCCTGTTGCCCTTCTTGTAGGCGACCCTTTGCCACCCTGCGGTATATGTCTTCTGTTTTCCGTCCCAACCATTCTGTATATCCTCTCACTTTGACCTGTCCTTTGGTTTTATGCACCTCGCCTGGCCCTACCCCCGGGGGTGTTGCCCACCCGTTCCCAGTCGTGTGATCGCACCTACCCCGCCCTCTTATTATCCTAGGGGTCATTCGGATTTGGCCTCCAGTTACTTGGGTATCGCCCTTTCGCGGTTGTCTCAGGCGGCGCCTGCGTTGTTGTTTGTTTTTCGTCGCCTTGAACCGTTCACCGGGCTCCGACTTTTCGTTCGCCCTTCGTTCCTCTCCGGTCTTTTTTGGTGTCGCGTTGTCCGTTAAACTTTTTTGTTTCACCCCCGCCCCTTTTCGGTGCCGGCCAAACCGTCCGCCTTTTCCCGGGGCCGTTGACCCGAAGGTCTTGCCCTGTGTTCTTTCGCGCGCCTCTACCGGTATGTTTCTCCATGGGACTTCCTTATTCGCTCCCTCGTTTTTATTGAGCGCGTGACCTACCCGGAATCCACCTTTTTGTGACCCCCCCCCCCGTCCCTTCTTCACTCTTGTACTTTCTTTTCCACCCCCGCTTCTGCGAGCGCACTACCTGTGGGCCCCCCCCCATTTTGCTTTCGCGGCCCCTTGACTACCCTTACGTCCTCATTATTCGCGTCTCTCCGTTCGGGTGGTTATCCTCCTTCTTCCGGGCCGCTTTGCGTTCCGTATACCTTCGACTGTCGGGGTGTGTCGTGCACTTTCACCCTCGCTAATTTGTGTCCCTCGTGCCGCTGGTGACGATTGTTCATTTCCGTTTCCCTTTTACCGTTAGCCCCTGTTGTTCTGGCCCCTCCTCTGTCCCAGGCGGGCTAGGCCGTTTGTGGTAGTGGCGGTGTTTGGTGCTGCGCTTTTCCCTGTTTCTTTCTTACGTTCCCCTTCGTTCTCTTCGCTTTTCGCACTCGCCATTGTCCTGTCGCCTCCCCATGCTCTCTCTGCCCCCGGCCCGCCCCCTTTCCCGGTTTCCTACCCCCCGCTTCGGGCGGCGACCCCGTGTTACCTAGGTCGTTTACCGTCTCTCCCGTCCATGTTGGTGTTACCCATTTGACTTCTCCGTTTGGTCGATACGTTCCTCGGATGGGGTTATCCCTTAACGCGTGTGGGTTCCTTAGAGTTCCGTCGTCGCTGGTCGGGGTCTTTGCCGCCCCCGCCTTTCCCTTTTTCCTTTCTCCTCCGACGCCTAAGGTGTCGCGTCCTACCCCGTCTTTCTGGGGCGGCCGGTCCGTTACGCTCGCTTGCCCTCCAGTCACCCTTCCTTCACGCTTCCTATTTCCTCCTATGCCCCCCGCACCGTCCGCTTTTTCGTCCTGGAAGTTTGTGTGGGGTTGCTCCTTCGGTATTTCCCTGGCAACCGGTGTTCTCCCCTCCCTCCCTCTCAACTCTCCTTCGACCTTCCTCTCGGTCTTTTCGCTCCCCGCGTGGGGCCGCCGCTGGTCGTCTTAACCCCTCTTTGTTCTTTTGGCACCTCTTCTCGTTGCTTCCCCCGTCCTCCCCGCATTCCCCACTGGATCTTGCTTTCGTGCTCTCTTGTTGGTCCCCCCACCCCAACCCCCTGGTGTTTGCACATGTGTGGCGGGGGGGGTTGGTTTTCCTTTTTTTTCCCCTTTTTCCCTTGCTCCCCTTTTCGCGTTTCCACCCGTTCTTGTCAGGCCCCAACTACGCCGGGGTGGTGGTGGGGGTGGTGGTGGGGTTTGGGGGGGTCTGGCTCCTCTTTCCCGACCCTGCGTTTTCCTAGTGCTGCACCCGTCCTCCCTGACGCGCCTTTCTTTGGTCCTTTCTGCTCACCCCCCTCGGACGCGACTGCTGGGCCCGGGTTTCGCTGTGCGCTCCTTCTGCTCTCTCCCCGGTGTCCTCTCACCGGCCGGTGTACTCTACCTTTTCCTGCGTGTCAGTCCCGCTTTTTTAGCCCTTACTGTCCCCCTTTACCCCGTTCTTGGACCAATCCTTTCCTTTTCTTTTCCTTGTTCTCGGCGGCTGATTCCGCCCGTTTGTTCTTTTTTACTGCTCCCCTCTTTGTTTTGCCGTGTTTCACCTATGTTCCTCTCGTGTCGTACACCCCGTTTCCGCCTTCGTCTTCCTGTCGGGCACGTCACTCCTCCCCTCCCTTCACCCTTTTCTCACCCATCGCTATCGTTATTTTTCTCCCCTTTTGCCGTCCTCCGTTCGCGTCCCGACCTTACCCGTTCGGTGGTGTCTTGGCCCCGGGTTTCCGGCCCGCAGTTTCGGCGCTTGTGCACTGGGTGTACTGATTCTTATCCCTTGGGTGGTTTCTTTGTTTTGCTTTGTTTTCCCTTCTTCTGCGGGTGTGTATTCTCTGCCGCTTTCGTTCGATCTTTCTAGCGTCCTTCTGTCCTGTGAAGTCGGCCGCTGTGTGTGTGCCTCTCGGCTTGTCCTAACCCCTTCCTTCGACTCCCGTTTCCCGGGTTGGGCTTTGGTTCAGCCCGTCCAGGGTGGTTGTGTGTTCCTCTTTCTCCGTTCTCCCGGTTTTTTGTTCTTTTGCCCCCTGATTCAACTCCTCTCTCGCTGTCTTGTGCTCCTCGGCTGCCTTATCGTTTCTCCCGCGTTTACACTGGTGCTCCTCCTCAACCCTCTCCTTGCGCCTGGTCTACCCCTTTCCGCACCAGTTCGTCCCCCTCCGGCTCCTGGTGCCGCGTGATTGCGCCATGGTGCCCGTTACCGCCGGACGCCCGTGTTCTGCGCCCTTCTGTTTTCCCAGTCGGTTCTCGGTGCCGGCATGTGACCGTCCGCCCACTCCTGTGCTCTATCCCTCCGGTTCATGGCGCCTTGTTTGGTTTCGTCGGCGCTGGTCACCCTCCGTCCCGCGGCTGGTCCTGTTGCTCGGGCACTGCCGCCTCCTTCGGGGTTCTTATGGTTCGCCCCCACCTTTACTCAAACCCTTTCACAGACAGACCCTGGGTCAGCCCCTTTGTGTCCCGCTGCGGCGCCGTGGTGGTTTTTGCGCGGTGCATTTTCGGTCCGGGTGCCCTGTTCCACGTACTGTTTGCTGCACGTCGTTCTTGTTCCTTGTATGCCGTGCCCCCGCATTGTTCCCGTATCCTGGCCTTCTTCCTGTTCCCCTCTTTTTCGCCCCGCGCCCCTCTCTTCCCCCATCCCCATTCGCCGCGGTGTGCCCCTATACCCCCAGCATGCCGTGGCTGGCGCCTGCCCCTTTCTCCGTGCCTCACAGTTGACGGGCGGCAGTTCCCCCCCCTTGGTACCAGCTTGTGATACCTCCGACCCCCACCACCTTTTTACCTTGGCGCTGTCTTATTTCCCTCTTGCACCTTGTTTCCTTCGCCGTCCTCCGTTCTCGGCTCTCTGTTGGTAGCCGCCGTGCCCTCTCTTTGGTTTACCGGACCTCCGTGCGTTTACGCCCCCCGCCCTTTACCCCCTTTTCCGGCTGTGTGTCGGCGGCCTTGATCTTGCTTTTTCCGCAACTGCCTTCCTTACCAGGTAACACCTGCCGTTATACTCCTCCCCTTATTCCCCGTTCTTTGTTCCCCTGGGGGGCCTCGATCCAGCTTTTCCCGCCCTTCTTTCCCCCACCGCCCCGGCCGATGGGTTTTGTTCACCGTAGTGTTTGTGTGCTCCCTTGGTTGATTTGCACCTAAGGGGGCTTTGGGGCCCCCACCTCCCCGGAGAGTTGTACCTCCCCCCTCACTAGTGAGTTAGTCCCCCTGTCCCGCTGCTTCCGTTCCGTGCTCTCCTACCTGGTTCTCTTTCCCTTGATTCCTTTTTGCCTTCCCATCCTCCCTGTACCCGCGTGCTCCGCCGCCCCTTTGTTCGCCGATTGCGCAGACGCTCCTCCCTTCTGGTACCCTTCCTCTTCTTGCCGGGCCTTTATCCTCCGTCTGTGCCGTCGCCTTCCTTCGTTATCGCCTGCCTGCCGCTTGTCCACCGCCCCTGTGTAGGTTATCATCCAGCTGCCTCGACCTGATTCCTGCTCCCTTCCCCCCCTCGTCGTTTTCTCTTTCTTCTACCTGACTTCTGCGATCGCTCCTTTTCCGCATTTTCTTCGTTCCCTCCCTTACCGCGCACCTTTGTTCCCGAACCCTGTGCTTTAGCACCTATTTCTCGTCTCGCTGAGTTTCGTGGCTGTCTCTTTGTGCCCCCCCCTCGGTAGGTTCCCCTCGTCGCTTGCCGCTGGCCTCCGGCCTTGACCCCTTGAGCGCCGGTCCTCCCTCCTGTCCTCGCGCTCCTCCTCTGTTGTTTGGCTCTTTCCCCTTCGGCCCCTTTCTTTCTTCCCTTTCTCCGTGCGGGCGTCTTAACCGGACCTACCTTCCTGTATTCCCTTTACCTTTCGTACCTCCGGTGTCCTCCCTAGCCACCCTTATACGCATTCCCATGCTTCGCGTGTCTTTTTTTACTTGTCACTGCACCGCTGGCTCGGATAGTTCGTGTCCCTTGGGTCATTTGTCTCGCGAGCCTTAGTTAGTTAACCGCCGCCGTTGTCTTCCAACCCTACCAGCCCCGTGCTTTCCCCTTCCCCGCACCTACCCCCTTCTCCTTTGTGTGGTGCTACGTATCCTCTTAGCTAAGGTTCGTTCTTTCCCGTACACATCGTCTTCATGAGCGT